>CM037795.1:31937008-31949630 GCA_021229015.1 Solen grandis | reverse complement strand
TTTTGCGTTTTTCACCACTCAAAAAACCCTGTAACACTTTACACATGGGTTTAAAGGGACTTTGGATCCAAACTTCCCCTCAAAAAGATAAAATTATTCAAGGAAAAATTCTGTACATTTTTACTGGAGTCACCCGACTACTTTTTGCCCTATTTAAGCCAAATAACATGCGTATGATTTTAGTGCACCGGTCGGGTTTGAAGCGGTTTTAAATTTATCAGTTGTTTTAGCGGTATTTTTTGTGAAAATTTTTGATCCCGATAAAGAATTAAAGGGAGAAAAAATTTTGAAAAAATGGAATGATTTAAAAGGACAAAATATAATTTCAAACACTTAGAAGTTTTTAAACAGTTAAGAAGCCTCACCGACGTCATTCGCTTTTTAAACGTTAAATTCTCTCTTAATAAAACTAACTATAATTTAAATACAGTCTCTCCATCGTATGTACAACAAAAATTAAAAATTAACCACGAGGCTACACCGTCGACGAATCATTGATGGTAGCTTTTAGGGTTTTTATTCCCGCGACGTACAAAAAATTTAAAAAAAAAAAGAATTTTGATATTAGAATTAATGGTTTAAAATTTTAAATTTGCTTATTTTAAAAACCATAAAACTGACCCAAATTCTACAGTTGAATTGGGTAGGATTTTCAGGACACTTATTTTGGTACCTAGAATAAAACTTCGAATCTCTCACCCCTCACCGTTTGGGGGTTCAAATTTCCCCGGTAGGGACTTGGATTTTTCTGTGGGGAACCCTTCCCAGCTGCTTGGGGTGGGTGGGTGGTTATATCCGCGATCTTGTGTACTCGGGGCTTCCCCTCCACCTGTAATTAGCGGGCCTCTATATGATTGAAATACTCATCGACTTTAAACCCCCCAATACAACAACAACAACAACTAAAATTGGTCAAGTTATAAGAAAGCGATATCAAAATAAAGATTTATTTATTTTCGACATATGGCTTACTTCACAAAGTTCATGCATGAGAAGTCCATACGAAAAAAAAAAAAAAGTTAAAGGTAGGAAATATAATATATATTCTTTCTAACGGTATTAATCTTTACATTTCAAAATGTTGCAGAAAGTCCTATCATTCGTATCAACGAATGAAATCTAGTTATTAGGACTTTCTGCCAAAAGCAGAAAGTCCTATTGGGTTTGTTATGTTTATTATTATTATTCTTTTCTTCTTCCTAACTAAACGCTTATTTTTATCTGTTGCAATAGTCCTAGGACGATGAAATTTTTATGGCTTATTAGTCACGTGAGGAAATTTTGATTTCAATGATTTTCAGCACCCTATGACGTCACATGACGTCACAGCAAAAAATAGTGAAAAATGGTGTTCGCGCTCTACAGCCGTCATTTATGGTCGGATTTTCTTCAAATTTTCACAGATGGTACATCTTGACTCAAAGGTGTGCATATCCTGTCAGCTAACCGAAATTCCGAAAGACCGAAGTTCTGTGATTGAAGTAAGATTCGAACATAGGACCGAAAATTTCATTTTAGGATTAAAGAGCTTCAGGATGAGATAGAAAGTTGAAACTTACACAGTTTGCAGTTCTGCAGAATTTCTACATATATTTTGAGTCTTGACGTCATATGACGTCATGTGACGTCATAGGCATACTTCTTAATTTTCATTTTAATGACATAACATAATTAGTGAAAATTTCATAGTTATGAGAGTAAAGTATGCGCTATTGAACAAAAGCATCTTCAGCACCCTATGACGTCACATGACGTCACAGCAAAAAATAGTGAAAAATGGTGTTCGCGCTCTACAGCCGTCATTTATGGTCGGATTTTCTTCAAATTTTCACAGATGGTACATCTTTACTCAAAGGTGTGCATATCCTGTCAGCTAACCGAAATTCCGAAAGACCGAAGTTCTGTGGCTGAAATAAGATTCGAACATAGGACCGAAAATTTCATTTTAGGATTAAAGAGCTTCAGGATGAGAAAGAAAGTTGAAACTTACACAGTTTGCAGTTCTGCAGATTTTCTACATATATTTTGAGTTGTGACGTCATATGACGTCATGTAACGTCATATGCATACTTCTTAATTTTCATTTTAGGGCAATGATTTCGACATGATGCCAGTTGTTCAGAATAATGAAAATTTCAGTGTTATGACAGGAAAGGATGCTCTTTTTAACACAAGCATATTCAGCACCCTATGACGTCACATGACGTCACTGCTAAAAATAGTGAAAAATGGTGTTCGCGCTCTACAGCCGTCATTTATGGTCGGATTTTCTTCAAATTTTCACAGATGGTACATCTTGAAACTAAGGTGTGCATATCATGTCAGCTAACCGAAATTCCGAAAGACCGAAGTTCTGTGGTTGAAATAAGATTCGAACATAGGACCGAAAATTTCATTTTAGGATTAAAGAGCTTCAGGATGAGATAGAAAGTTGAAACTTACACAGTTTGCAATTCTGCAGAATTTCTACATATATTTTGAGTCTTGACGTCATATGACGTCATGTGACGTCATAAGCATACTTTTTAATTTTCATTTTAAGGCAATGATTTCGACATGATGCCAGTTGTTCAGAATAATGAAAATTTCAGAGTTTCGAAAGTAAAGTATGCGCTTTTGAACAAAAGTATTTTCAGCCCCGTATGACGTCATGTGACGTCAAAGCTAAAAGAAGTCCATACGAAAAAAAAAAAATTAAGGGTAGAGAATTTAATATTTATTCTTTCTAACGGAATTAATCTTAATATTTTTCAATTTTAGCAGAAAGTCCTATCATTCGTATCAACGAATGAAATCTAGTTATTCTTTTTTTCTTCCTAACTAAACGCTTATTTTTCTATGTTGCAATACTCCTAGGACGATGAAATTTTTATGACTTTTTAGACACGTGAGGAAATTTTGATTTCTATGATTTTCATATGCCTATGACGTCATATGACGTCACATTTGAAATATGCTACAAAAGTTTGTACGCGGTCTACAGCCATTGTTTGTGAACCGATTTTCATCAAAATTTCACAGAATGTGTATGTTAGGCTCTAGTTGTGCATCCCGGTGTCCGTTTTTCCAAATTCGAAAAGGCAAAAGTGTCATGGCGAATCCAAGATTCGAACTAATGACGTCAAATTTCAAATGCGTATAAAATCGCTTCCAGAAGAGCAAGAAAGCTGATATTTGGACTGAATATTAATCTCTAGGTCTTCTTTATATTCTGAAAAGATGAACACCAAATGACGTCACATGACGTCACAATGCTATTAAAACTTTCGTATTAAAACTTAACGGTTTTTAAGCCCTGTATGCTTCATTTTTTGTAGGATTTGCTTGAAATTTTGTCTGAAGATGCAGTATTAGATTCTATGGAGCCATGTCACTTTCGTTTCCGGCAAATCCCAAAGGTCAAGGTCATATATCAATTATCGGCTTTTTCTTCGGCCTTGAATATCTCAAAAACGGTAAATATTCTATCGAGACACTATGCGTATAATTTGTAGTGCTTAGAAATACCATTCAGATGATATTTAGTTTTTGATGATCGGGGTTGAATTGGTTGAGTTATGGCAGAAAAATGAAAATTTGGTAACCCCCAGTGTGTTTAAACAGTTTATACCTCGAAAACTTTTGATTTTTGAAAATATGATGATGAATATTATTTGTAGAGCAATGTTTGGCCGTTCTTTTGATGCCCAAACTTTAATGATTGGCCAAATATTGATGGAGTAATGGGGAAAAAACGAAATTCGTGTATGTAGCTTTGGTGAATTTTTCATTTTTCAGGTGGTTTAAGAGCTTGTATCTCAAAAAGTATTAGTAATATTCCTAAACATAAAGCATGTGAAATGTAGAGAAGTTTTAGACGATTATTTTGGTACCTTATATTTCGAAATTGAACAAAGTATAAGAAAGTTACATCAAAAATAAGAATTTAAACATGTAGAATTTCAGCGATTCTGCCGTGTTGTCAAAGTTCTACGGCTAATACATCAAAGCTCATTAGAAATAAGTCCAAACCTTAAGCATATGAGATGTAGAGAATTTTAAGACGATTATTTTGGTACCTAGAGTTTTAAAATTGATTAAAGTATAAGGAAGTTACAAGAATTTTCGAGAAATATCCTACTTTCGCTTTCACGTTAATTGAAGCATTTTCGGAAAATATGTAAGTTTATAGCTATGTATTAGTCATATAAATTGCAAAAAACTTTTTACTTATATCATATTGATATTACTAGCTAAACAAGCGTACCATTTCCGGTGGCCGAGTGATTAGAGCGTCCGCCTCGGGAGCGGAAGGTCGTGGGTTCGATCCCCGACCCGACATACCAAAGTCGTAAAAAATGGTACTGTTATAGCTCCCTTGCTTGGCGCTCAGCATATAAGGGTATTTGCAGGACTGGTTAGCGCGGTATCAGGATGATGTGACTGGTGTGGTATCATGCCACATGTCTACGGCGTGATACTGCAGTGTGGTAGTCCTATACCCGCATGAAGTAGACATCGTGACTGGCTGAATTACTGTCGGTGGGACGTTAAACCCAACAAACAAACTGATATCATATATAGCAGTGTTTACTAAACCGATCCCTACACACGAGGTGTGCACACTGGCGCATGTTGCCGTCTTTTGTAAACATTTATTAAAGTTACTTAAATAATCATGTATATAGATAAACATTTACATAAGAATGAGGAGTTTCGGAAATATTTTTTGCAAAGGGACTCCTAAGGAAAGAAAAAGATGCTAAATTAAATACTAAAATACAAGTATAGTTTATTAGGTTTAAGTCTTTTGGAGACAATGTCTACTTGAGACAAATGTAGTGTTGTCACACTGCACAGTATCACGTCGTAGACAGTTGGCATGATACCACACCCAGTCACATTATCCGGACACCGGGCCATCAGTCCTAGAACTACCCTTATTAAGCTGAGCGCCAACCAAGGGAGCTATACCAGTACCTATGTTTACGAATTTGGGAAATATAAGTATTGAATAATTGATATAACCTTTTTAAACCACTTACAGATCATGTGTTATCTCGTTTGATTTGGTATTTCCGGGGTATTCCTAGCCTTGATATCTTCCGCTGACACCGACTTTTTTAAACGATTATTTTTTACATATTTCGTTCTTTCCTTAATGTCAATCAGTTGATATTTTCTGATTTCTCAACTAATTCAAACAAGATAAATAAATAAAAAAACAGCCATGACATAAATTGATTGAAATCTGAAAAAGAAATGAGCCGACGGTAAAAGAATGCTGACGTAACACTTATATGGCGCCATCTTCTAATATAGCAGCATAACGTAGTAATAGGGCGGGGCAAACTCTAAGTTAGTCAGTGTTAATTAAGTATAGGTTAGTGTTTTTTTTAGTAAGCATTAAGTCCATTAAATCGGTGTGGCGCGGCAAAGCCGCGCGACCGATTTAATGGACTTAATGTTTACTAAATAACACTAACCTACTTAGTGTTTGAAATTATGTTTTGAAATTTAACGCAGTTTCACATTCCAAATATAGTATTGATTTTTTAGACTCCGCCCTATCAACCTGTTCCCGGCGTGAATTACATCACGTGACATGTAACATGTTATGTCAAAGGTCAATGCGTTGCTCTAGCTGGCTGTGTATATCTGTGTAGATCTACGCTCCAAATGAGCATTGAACCGGAAGCCGACTTTTATCTCTTCGGCAAAAAAAGTGGTGATTGAAATTTGAATAAAAGATACTGTTTAGAAAGGTTCATATATCTGCACCTATATTATTTTTTTTTATTATTTAAATAACCCTTGTTTGTAAGTGTGTTTTTTTTTCTTCTCTTCTCATTATTTATATACATTTTTCAATTTGAATTTATTTAATCGGATATTTACTTCGCAAAGGAAAAGATTTTATGGCGAATCCAAGATTCGAACCATTGACGTCAACTTTCAAATGAGTATAAAATCGCTTCCTAATGAGTTAGAAAGCTGATATTTGCACAGATTATAATTTTTTACATTCTGAGAAGATGAACGTCATTTGACGTCATATGACGTCATAAGATCAAAAAGAATTTCTTAGATCTATGCCTAAATTTATATATGTTATAAAGTTTCCAGGACCATGGAAATGTAATTGCATATGCGTCAAACCATGTGCTTTGGAATGCATTGAATTTCATATCCATGTGACGTGATATTACGTCAGATTTGACGTCAGGACAGGAAGATTTTACGCGGTCTATAGCCATTATTTTCTGACCAATTTTCATCAAAATTTCACAGAATGTACAAGTTACGCGTTAGTTTTGCATCCCGGTGTCCGTTTGTCTAAATTCAAAAAGTCAAAGGTTATATCGCAAATCCAAGATTCGAACTATTGACGTCAAATTTTAAATACGTATAACATCGCTTCCAGATGTATTATAAAGCTGATATTTAAACTGAAAATTAATCTTTATGACTTCTTTTTATTCCGTGAGGCAGAACGTCATTTGACGTCATATGACGTCATAAGGTAAAACAGAATTTCTAATATTTACGCGTTTATTTCTATATGTTGCAAAAGTCCCAGGAGCATGAAAATTAATGGCGTATATTTCAGATACTGAATATTTCATTTCATTGATTGTCTTATGCCTATGACGTCATATGACGTCAAATATGATGTTGTCTACAAAAGATTTTTCGCGTCTACAAACATTATTTTTCGACCGTTTTTATTCAATTTTCAAAGAATGTGTAAGTTTCGTTAAAATTATGCAGCCAGGTGTCTGTCTTTCCATATTCATAAAGGCAAAGGTTCTATGGCAAATCCAATATTCGAAGCATTGACGTTAAATTTCAAATACGCATAACATCGCTTCCAGATGAGTTAGAAAGCTGAAATTTTGACTGAATATAAGGCTCTGTGTATGTTTTACCTTATAAGAAGATGAGCGTCATATGACGTCATGTGTCGATTCAAGTCCTAAACACTTTTTTTACTTTAATTAAATGGTTTTTACGGCCTATAGGCCTGATTTTTTTTAGTTTGCATGAATTTTTTACTGAAGGCGTTGCATTAGATGCTATGGCATAATGCTACTTCCGTTTCCAAAGAAAGCAACGGTCAAGGTCATATTTCAATTATCGATATCTTTCTTCGGCCTTAAATATCTCTAAAACAATAAATATTCTATATTGACACTATGCTTATAATTTGAAGTGCTTTGAAAGACCTTTCAGCTTTTAATGATCGGGGTTGAATCAGTTGAATTATGGCTGAAATATGAAAATTCAGTTAGCCTCAATGCGTTTAACAGTTTATATCTCAAAACTTTTGATTTTCGAAAATATGAATAATATTCGACCAAATGTTGGGTCGTTCTTTTGATGCTTTAAGTTTAACGATTCCAAAAAAAAAAAAACCAAATTGCAGCAATGTTGAATTAAAAAATTAAAATAATAACTTGTAAGAAAGTGATGTCAAAATAAGAATTGATGTTTAGTTAATTTTGCCATGTAATATGAAGCTCTTACGTTTGACAAATTTAGCAGAAAGTCCTATCATTCGTATCAACGAATGAAATCTAGTTATTATTATTATTATTACATATCCACTTTTTTGTGAATTACACCTTTCAAAATTAAAATACATTATCATTTATTACATTTGTGCAAAGACCTAGTTCTTTGATTTGTGGTAGGCTAATAGTAAATCGCATTTGAAAACTGTTTCACAACTACGTTGAAATCAGGGTTGTAATAGTAATGTTAAAAGCGACAACGAAACATAAAATATATAAATAAATTATAATATATATATAAACTGTTCAGTATATTTACCAGAAATTGTTGCTAAAGCCAAAACACTCACAGGACACAACCACCCCATCTTACGCCTAAAACGTTGTTGTTAACAATTATTTATTAATTTCATTTAAATCTCCAATTTCTATTCCATGAGAGGCATTCAGAAAAAAATGCACTTATTGATAAACTCCGCCCATATATAATTGAATAAACATATTACATATACCATATATAATTATGGTAAGTTGCTATCTGTTAAAATGCAACTTATTGCAATCATGACCAGTATACGCTTTTGTTATTGCCTTGTCAATATTTGGGAATGTCTTTTCGTGGGATGTAATGTAAATATGAATTAAACTTAATAGTTTTTTAACTGCGTCTTTCTGTTTAATATAAATTAAAAGCAAACAGAAAAATCTAGCGTGCAAAGATAAGCAATCATTCAATATGAAGCACAAATTATCGAAAGTATCTCTCTTTTTTAATGTTGATGGAAGTCGTAAAAAATGGTTCTGGTATATACATTGTAGTTCTCTTGCTTGGCACTAAGCATTATAATGTTATAAGCATATAACTTTACGACGTAATACTGCAGTGTGGCAGCACTGTATCTGTCTCAAGTAGATATAGTCTCCAAATGACTGAAATATTGTCGGTGGGACGTTAACCCCACATAACATTGGTGGTGTCTTTTAATAATTTAGTAATGTACCGGTATATTAAAATGTTTTACTGCGGAATACATGGCGCGTGTGTCGCATATGATACCAATAGTTTCAGATAGTCTGAGACTTCAATACTTTCCATTTTCTCATATCGAGTCAATGGCAGGATTCATCACATGGCCCTTTACAACAGTAGGTCGTAGAGTTTTGATTTGGTCACTCAGAATTTTCAACAATCGGAACACCTCGATCATTGATCAAATATGACGGAATTACCCCGAGGTGTTCCGATTGATTTTTCAAGGGGGGAAGCATTCCAACTGGATACATTGTTTCCCTCCATCTATGATCAGCTGGACGTGCTATAAATACATGCATATGAAACTTAAAGCGAACGGAGTGGCTAATGGTGTTTTATGTTACGTTGTTTACAATGTACATAACATATTATAATCGATTGCGAAAATGACAATACCGGATATCAATAACCAATGCCCTCTAGCGGGCAAGATATACGTGCACCTGTTTGCGATCTATGAATGACATTGTGTGACATAAGCCAGTCACACTCCTTTGAATGTGTCCTTAATTAATCTAATACGAATATGGCAAATAAAATTATGTCGTCCGACCTTCACAGCTACAAGATCCATTTGATGAGAGAAATCAATAAAACGGTTCCAAATTACAAGCCACACTTTCTTCTTTTCTGTTCTAGTTATGCTTAACGCAACATTTGGACGCCTAAGTCCTTTGATGTTATCAATGCAAGCCATAGACCTATGCAAATAATGACATGATGCCACTTATTTTAAGACCCCGTGTTCTCGAAAATAAAAACGGTACTTAAGTATAATTTTCATACTCAAACTCAAACTATGCCCAAGAGGTTCAATACTAGGAATTTGAGTATGATACTCAAATTTGAGCATGAGATCGTACTTAAGTATGTTATGAACACGAGGTAAGATACTGTTTTATACAAAAAAAATAATTAACTTGGTGCCATATATTTATATTGTTTTAGATATTGTTATATCGTTCAAAGTGTCATTATTAACTAGATCAAGCTATCATTTGAAATGTGATTAATACCCCAATAACAGACACCCCGATAACATCATTTCGATGAATAAAACATGTTATGCTTTTGTCACATTATCAAAGGGAGATGATTTTAACAACAATAAATTGGTAGAAAATAACTCAGGTGACGTGTGATCTTTGCGGTCCTGTAGGTTGCCGGAAATGGTCGAGGAGTCACGAATGGACCTCGGAGGTATATACATATATGTATCTACCGAGTTTGGCTGGGGTACGATTTACTTCTTTATGGCTATGGATTAATTGGAAAAGACACATTTTTGCTTTTGATTATAACTTATCCTGAAAATCATTTAACGGAGAGATCATTCGAGCTAGTACAGTAATTATTATTATTATTATTTCTTTGTATTTACAAGTACTTGAATATATTTCAATAACCATCAAATTAGCGAGTATCCTGTGTCCCCCCCCCCTTTCATTATCATTAAAGACATTAATAATTTATCCACTTGTATTGCACATTGTAGTATGCTCTTACAGCTACAATGGTTCAACAATGTGCGTGTATGTTTATATTATAGATCCAAATAACGAACAATGATTCAATATTTTCAGAAGAAATTAAAGCAATACTCAGAACAAAGAGAGGCTGCGGTAATGTTAATGGTTGTTGACAAGTTATCAATCAGCAAAACTCGGTATGTATCACAGGAATTTGATGTCTAGACATCTACCTTCTGGCTATATTCTTATTGCCCGCAATTTTGATATCAGCATTCCTAGACTCCAGGGGCGTGGTTAGCGATACGTCAGTACTAGCGTTATGTTGATATTACCAAGGGATGGTCCAGATTAAAAGGACATGTTTTCCATAAAGCAGTGTACGTAATACTTAAAACTTACTAACCCTCCCCCAAATTCCACGAGGGTTGCTCAATAAACCTCAAAATGGCAACTAATGACTACATGTACATATATTTGTACTAACCTTTAACCTTCTAGACTGCTAGATCAGGAAAATTTAATTCTCACAGGAAGCAAAACCACTGTTTGACTGATTTTGATATAATATAGTTTACGGTCTAGCCCTCCATGAAAACGCTGCCTTCTTCTTGAATTTGTTTTTCACCAGCTGTGACGGGTTTTGTAATGACATTGGAACACTTTGTAAAACTAGAGCTTCAAGCTTCATGTCTCTAAAAAATTTGAGATACAAAGACAGTCATCCCCAGGCGAGAAACAAATTCAAGCAGACAGTAGCACCCTACAGACCACTTAGAATGTGACATTGTTACTAAAATCCATTAAGACTTGAATCACAGGAGTTTGAAGTTATATCAATAAATAAGTGATATAGTAAAAAAAAGAGGGCCATAGAGGCCCTAAATTGCTAGCCTTAGTATAAGGTTACCAAGGAACATCTGTACCAAAACATTTTGAAATCTGGCCAGTAGTTTTGAAGGAGATTATTTTTTTAAAGTTATCATATTTTTTTCTTTCCGTTGCCATGGAAACCAGAGTTCTACATGGATCAAGTTTATTTTTGCAACTTTTGTGAAGGTACACCTAAGGATCATCCCTGCCAAGTTTAATAAAATTCTGTCTAGCATATTCAGAGAAGATGTCGTTCTAAGATTTCAATATATACATATACTGGCGGCCCATTATTTTAACGGACCGGAATAATTTTTGCAATCTTCGTAGATTGTTACCCAAGGAACATCAGTACGAAAACATTTTGAAATCTGGCCAATAGTTTTGAACGAGATAATTTTTAAAGTTTTTCATATTTTTCTTTCCGTTGCGATGACAACCAGAGTTCTACATGGATCAAGTTTATTTTAGCAACTGCTGTGAAGGTTCACCCAAGGATCATCCCTGCCAAGTTTAATCAAATTCGGTCCAGAGGTTTCAGAGAAGATGTCGTTTAAAAGGTTTCACTATATACATATACGGCAAATAAGCCCCACCCCTGGCGGCCCAGTATTTTAACGGATCGGAATAATTTTTGCTATCTTCGTAGATGGTTACCCAAGGAACATCAGTGCGAAAACATTTTGAATCTGGCCAGTAGTTTTGAACGAGATTATTTTTAAAGTTTTCATATTTTTTTCTTTCCGTTGCCATGGAAACCAGAGTTCTACATGGATCAAGTCAATTTTAGCAACTTCTCTGAAGGTTCACCCAAGGATCATCCCTGCCAAGTTTAATCAAATTTTGTCCAGCGGTTTCAGAGATGTCGGTTAAAGCAAATTGTTGACGACGCACGACGGACGACGCACTCGCAAGACGACGGACGACAGGTGATCCTAATGGCTCACCATGAGCACATTGTGCTTAGGTGAGCTAAAAATAAGTCCCGGTTATCATACAATATCACTTATTTATTGATATAACTATATCTGATATATGTGCTGAAACAGAAAATCTTACTTTTTGCGCGTCTTTTATTTCCGCTGTAAGGCAGTGATAAAAGGCCAAAAGCCACACTGAACTCGCAAGGATTAGCCACCTATACAAGTGAACAGTGCACAGTGAACATTTTTTTTTTTGCACAGGATCTATCACAATCAGATTTTGAGTTCGTTGAAAAAAGTTGGATCCGTACCTGAGCAAGCATGTCATCATACAGCGTCGGATACCCACGACTGCCTATTACATCTGAGATGAATGACGTAACAGAATGAGCGGCATGTCAAAATGCTAGATGAACCATCAACTTTAGTCTTCGTTTGCTGAGGTTGAGAGAGAGAGAGAGAGAGAGAGAGAGAGAGAATGTACTGCCAAGTGGATAAAGGATCTTGTATGAGCCGTCATGACCGATCGAATTCCTTGCAGAAGTGACTTCCCTTAGTAACCATAGTCACAGTGGCCATGCAAAGTCAGCGAATGACCTCAAAATTATGTTGTAGAAAGTCGATAAATAAACGTTTAGGAAATAAGAACTATGTATTTGTAACTAATGAAATTTTGATGAGTCATTAAGGCTAAATTAAAAGATTAATTTCTATCAAAATCTGTTCTACTCATGCTTTTTCTATCATATTCTTACTTATAAAGGGAGATCACTGCTATCACTGTTTAGCAGTGCTGAGGGTGATTTTTCTTTGCATGGGTTGATAGAATTT
>CM037795.1:31896185-31936908 GCA_021229015.1 Solen grandis | reverse complement strand
AAAATAGGACCAAAACCGCTAAATCCACTTAAGTAGCAGTAGTGATGGATGGTGGAAAATAGGATAAAAAATGCTAAATCCATCTGAAGTAGCAGTAGTTATGGATAGTGGAAAATAGGACAAAAATTGCTAAATCCACCTGAAGTAGCAGAAGTGATGGATAGTGGAAAATAGGATAAAAATTGCTAAATCCACCTGAAGAAGCTGCAGTGATGGATAGTGGAAAATAGGACAAAAATTGCTAAATCCACCTGAAGTAGCAGTAGTGATGGATAGTGGAAAATAGGACAAAAATTGCTAAATCCATCTGAAGTAGCAGAAGTGATGGATAGTGGAAAATAGGACAAAAATTGCTAAATCCACCTGAAAAACCTGCAGTGATGGATGGTGGAAAATAGGACAAAAACCGCAAAATCCACCTGAAGTAGCTGTAGTGATGGATAGTGGAAAATAGGACCAAAACCGCTTAATCCACATAAAGTAGCTGTAGTTATAGATAGTGGAAAATAGGACAAAAATTGCTAAATCCACCTGAAGTAGCAGTAGTGATGGATAGTGGAAAATAGGACAAAAATTGCTAAATCCACCTGAAGTAGCAGAAGTGATGGATAGTGGAAAATAGGACAAAATTGCTAAATCCACCTGAAGTAGCAGTAGCGATGGATGGTGGAAAAAAGAACAAAAACCACAAAATCCACCTGAAGTAGCAGTAGTGATGGATGGTGGAAAATAGGACCAAAACCGCTAAATCCACCTGAAGTAGCTGTAGTGATGGATGGTGGAAAATAGGACCAAAACCGCTAAATCCACCTGAAGTAGCAGTAGTGATGGATGGTGGAATATAGGACCAAAACCGCTAAATCCACCTGAAGTAGCTGTAGTGATGGATGGTGGAAAATAGGACCAAAACCGCTAAATCCACCTGAAGTAGCAGTAGCGATGGATGATGGATCTGTGCATAGTGGGTTTATGCTAATGAAATGAATTTCCTTTTTTAGATTATTAAATGAGAAAAGAAATCAACTGTATGTTGCAATCTTGTTTAAGTATGGTGTAGATCTAGATAAGTTTTTATGTTGCGTTCTAGTTTAAATATAGATAAGCTTTGATCAAAGACCATGGAAACATATTGTCAAGGCTTGCTCGGCAACCTCAATGGTGTCGCTAATTGAAATGAATGGTTTTTAATCACGAAATACGAGAAGCTTATTCTATAAACTGTTCTCGGTGTAATACGTTCCATTTGGGATAGAGTTACAGCATTGCTTATGTCAAAAACACTTTAAATTATTTGAATAATATCATCTGGCGTGCTCTTATCGTTTGTTTGGGAGAAAACACTATCATATCTTTTAAGCGAAGTTTAAAGAGGGCTAATTTAGCTTTTGTATTTCATCGATTTATACACCCAAACTTGCATCCATCAATTAGTTGTAACGTTAATGCGTTGGAGATAAACGATATAATAGCTTTAATTGCATGACTTCGGATATTTCAGTGAGAGTTGTTTCTTTCATGCCAATACTTGATCATGCAGACTTAAAATAAGAATCCTACGTTATTTGAAAATGTAAGAATGTATCACTAAGACTACTTGATGGTTTCCCTGAATACGCAAATAAATCATTAATTACGATAGCAGTTGTAAAATCAGTTTATTGTTTTGTACTTCACGTAATCTAATTATGACATAAAACAGACGAAAATGTAAAAACACCGGGACGTTTTTGTTCAAACAACTAGTGCCTCATTTGAATTTATAAGAAGGATGAAAGTAAATACATGCGACTTACTCGTCAAATAGGATAGAGTCTTAAGACAATTCTATAGACACTAAAAGGGCCGAGGCGAGCGATGGCTTCTATTGTCTGGAAAAAAAATGGTTGTATATTCTATCCGACTTAGAAGTTATCCTGAATTCGTGGCAAACACCTGATTTTGTCGAATGGATCGATCTAATTCATACATGGTAATGGTAAAATAGAAAACAGGATGGTATTCCATTAGAATAAATCGCTGATAAATTTGAATTTTCTATTTGGCCAGAAATGTTGGGTGACTTTTAACTCAGTTGAAAATCAGTTGAATATAGAATACGGTTTACCCGAAGCAGAATGATGTTTGCGGTACCACGTGACACGTTCCGCAACATAACGCCTTAACCAGTTCAAGGTAGCGATTCCGTAAGTTCAGCCTTTGAAGTTTGCGCATGCGCGAAGATTGAATTTAATAAGCCAATTGACGGTGAATGAAAATAGAAAATCTTAGTATAGGTTTTAAATTCAGTTTCAAAAACCGTCTGTGACGGTAATGCCTGTGATGTGAAAACCACCAATTTTTTAACAATCACGGGTGGTTGCATTGGGGAATCTGTCTGTAGATGGCTATTGGTAGACGTAATACACACATATGGTAAAAAATCAAATTCTTAGTCAACGGCCATCTGTGAACGAACTGCTTTAAAATCATTTCATGATAAATATGAAAACGCCGTTTAAGATTAATGATAACCAGGTACATCAGTGTATGACTTTGTTACTAAACAGGAAGCTCTTTCTGAAGCCTTTATAGCATATTACAAAACACATATCGTGTCCCTTGACCATGCAGCAACTGTTATCGGAAAATCCAATCCCGTCGTCTATCTGGTATAAAACTGCGAGGAGTTGTCAAGAGGCATTGTTTTATTTGAGATAACATTTGAAAGTACTGTTGTTATGAATAGGCTTTGAAATGTGACTTTTGGATATAACTAAATGGTAATCATTTTTATTAGTAAATAAGAAGTTTATGGTTCTTTGGTATATAATTGCAAGTGTAGCATAGGTATTTGTGACGAAACATTCTTAAATATATTTTGGATATTTTGGAAGATGGGAGAGAACAACTCAAACCTCACGGCGTCACATATGACACTGGAAGAGCTGAACCACGAAATGACCACGACTGTTATGCCCGTTACTGTCTTCATTGGCCTCGAAAACGTCATCGGCTTCTTCGGCAATGTGTTCATTCTTCTTATCTATACCAAGTGGTACGATCGAAGCAACTTTCGGTGTTTCGTGTTGGCCATGGCAGTGATAGACTTGACCAGCTGCTGTACCGCACTACCTGGCGAGATTTTCTCACAGATGAACTGGTATACATATAAATATGACTGGATTTGTAAAATGAAATCGTATTTCAACGTTCTTACGGCTTTAGGCTCAGCCTTTATCTTGTTGTTGCTTGCTTTCGACCGCCACAGAAAGATTTGCCGCCCACTGGCATGGCAAATACAACCATCACTGGCGTTCAAACTGTCGGTGGCGTCAATATTTTTGTCAGCCATTATGGCCACACCAATCGCAATATTATGGGGGAAGCAATCTTACATTTACCAGAATGATAATGGCATTAAGTTAAATGTTTCTATTTGTGAGAAGTCAGGAAAATATGCAGATGACATATACCCGCTGATCTATATTGGTTGTGTCTACATGCTTCCTGTAAGTGTTATGATGGTTGTCGTCTGTACATTCAATATTGTTACTGCCAAAACTTTGTTCTGTGATACATTTCGATTCAGAAGACAACTGCGCCAATCTAATACCGTATCCATGACGACCTTGCATTGTGCAACATCTAGTCACGACATCGAAATAAACACTGTATCTGATGTTGTACCTGTAAATACTCATATTAATTACAATAAATTTGGCGGTGTTGATACAGGTAATCATGAAGGAGAAAGAACACATGCAGCACATGAAACTAAGGACCTTGAACATACGCAAACGGACTTAGCACACGTTAAAAAGAAGAACAAAAAATCTAAGGATGGAAGCAGAGATCTGTCTTGTAATTCTAAGGAGTTGACATCCAGTGTCACATTCATAAGAATGAGTGAATCAGGAGAGGGTGATTTCACGTCAGAAGAAAGTACTCTTGGAAATAACACGACAGATTTACAAATCGATATAAACATCAGTGAAGAAACGGTGACTCGTGAAGGAAATGAAATGAGTACAGGAAGTTTTTTTAAAGGAAAGTTAAATAAGTTACATAAGAATTTGACTTCGTCTTCGCTGAACTCAGCATCGAACATGTCTACCATTACATCGTCAAGTCACAAAAATGGTAAACCCGCAAATACAGACGGTTCAGAATTTCGTAGGAAACGGAAAACTATTATAATGTTAATACTGACGTTGGTATACGTCATAACTATGGCTCTCTACGTCATCCTGATATCATTTGTCGCCGGAACAGAAGGCATCCTGAGGCATCTATCAAATTCAGAGAAAGTCACGTTTTTCTTCTTTTGGCGTTTATATTTCATTAACACCGTAGTGAACCCTGTATTATACGGGGTGTTGGACCCAAGATTCCGGAGTGGATTTCGTCGAATTGTGTCAGGATCGGTCAGGTCGATTACGGAGACCTAATTATAAATACAGCTCAATGATGTCTTGCTTTTATTGGCATGATGCGCCTTTTTGTATTTGTTCGATGCTTTGTTGAGGGGGGGGGGGGGGGGGGCAATTTTGAGCAAATCCGTATTGCCTTATTGCAACGCATAAGACAAATATTGATGCGATTTTTTTTTTACCTTTTATGTTTAAATCATAAAAAAATGAACCTATCTGACTTACAAAATACATGTTTTCGCAATATTTGTACATAATTTTGTTCGTTATTTAGTATGACGGATAATAGCCATCACATTTTTAGTGATTTCTTATATTGTTGTGATAAACTGGATTCTTAAGAAAGTATTTAGTTAAACAGCTAGAAATAGAAATAAAACGTGTGTTTCTTGTACTTCAGTAAAAATGACTACCAATATAAACATTTTGTTTATTCTTTGATTGATTAACACGTCAATACATATATTCATTTCAAAATTCCATGTTGTCAAGTTTGGGCATTCATTTTGATCATCATTTCCCCCATCATTTTTGTATGTTTATCGTACTCATTAAAATAGCCTTTTTAAAATGCCCATTGACACATCGATGTAATTTACTTATTATGTAAATATATGTATGTACATGTATTATACGCTGATAAAATATTTCAAAGTTCTATTGATGGGATCATATCTTGTATTGATAGCGAAAGAAATGTGTACATATGACGATAGGAGCTAGCCGAAAACATTTTTTATTATTATATACACAAGGACATTTGTTTCTGCTATTTTGTATTATAACAGAACTTCTTTTCAGTTGCATTGTAATAAATGCAACCTCAAATTGAATTCTTTGTTTTGTTTTATTTTTCAATCTGTAAACTATGCATCAATTTCACGAAGCCATAGCAAACGAATCAGGTTTCACCGTTATTTGTCCATGTATTGACATTTCGGTGTTGCACTGAACCTAAAAGCACGAACACGTGATTAAGTTAGCATGGGGATTGGCTATCGTATAATCTACCTTTTCCGAAAAAAAAAATCCCCATTACATTACCCGTATAAACAATTCATATCTTGCTAAAATGCGAAGAATGTAATCATTAATGTGATTGTGAAACAAAACGTCTCGAGAAGTACTATTTTATCAACGGTAACTCGTGTCAAAATATTGATTCTTGGGTTTGTTTTAATGATTAGGTACGCTAATCAAACGTTTGGCATGTTTGTTCAAACTCAGCCACTCAACATGTGGTACGACGAGCGTTTCTCTTTGCAAATCATATGCAGTATCATGTGAATTACAGTCATGCTTGTGAACGAATTAGAGAGCCCTTGAAGAAGATAAAACGGATGTTTTCATAGTCAGCATATTTTTTCTAAATCAGTATATCAGCTCAAATCGATAAGTTATAACAGATAAAAATTCACGCAGGGGGTTCACAAAACAATACATTTATGTTTATTATGATTTTGCTAACGATTAAAGCCGAGTTGAAAGTACAGTCATAGTATTACGATTTTGCTTTGTTTAATTATATCTGTAATGTGTACTGGGTCCATTAAACCTAAGGCCCAACTTTCATTATACACCATGATGATCGAGCTAGAATCTTACGCTACGTCTTTTAAATATATGACTTAAACCTCATATATCCGGAGAATGGCTATAAAAATACCAAATGTGTTGATGCACACCAGAGAAACCTTTACACATAGCATTCTGTTAAACTAAACAGTAGTCAAAGCGGTAAAACTACTTAAAATATGTGAAACTAAACTTTGAATTATATCGAAATAAAATGTATTTATCCGAGCGGACCAAACTTAAACAATGTACGAAATATATGAATAATCAAAATATAAACGTATAATATGTGAATTTTCCTTTGGGCTATCCCGACAGCTGATTATAACCAATGATTTGACAATGATTTGAAACAAGAATAGACAATTATCAACAATCCTTAATAACTGCTAAGGCTCAACCTTGCCTTATGTATCCCATCTGAGGAAAACTGACAATATATAACCAAGCTCAATCTATATATCCATCAAATATCGTTGAAACAGAATATAAATATTCGTAATGAAAACTTTAGATGAAAGATCTACAAAGCGAAACCATATACTCCATGAAATGAGTACAATCTCTTGGAATATATTACGGAATATATTCAACCAAGCTAATTCTAATGAAAGCTACTACAGTATTAAGCTATCAACTTCATCAACGTATGTTGACCACTAATGAGTTCTTATAATCGCAATGGTTATACAACAGAGTCACCTTTCAGATATCTCTGTAGATGCTCTCAACCTTACAAAACTATTTAAAATCCCGCCGTCCACTGTGGGCTCAAACCTCGAGCCGAACCTTGTGCAGTTATTTAGTAATCTACTGAGCTGCACTTATCACAATGATTAGTAAGAGCCACCTTTCAGGTTTTCTATACACAACAGGCGGTCCAGAGCCCAGACACTGTATTAAATGAGCGTTTACAATGAACCGAAATGACCCTAATTACCGAAATTGTAAAAAAAAATAACCACAATGCTAATACAACACTTGTATAATAAACATCACAAAATGATTAAATCAGCCACTACATGAACCGAAACTACACACAAGAGCATAAATTTAACTAAATATGAAAACTGATATAACACATAATTCAAAACCAAATTCCGCCACATATCTTTATTATCTAAATACACATCATGCAAAACACATCAAAGGCGTTTCACGGTGTGTGTTTTCTGACAGGCAGTTTTTTTTTTTTTTTTTTCATATAAGTACTTTAGACTAAATTGTCGTATGAATTAAAAAGAGGGGGTCACCATGCTCATATAAGAGATTAAGGTTATGGTAAAACATCACTGTTTGCTTAAATTAAAAAAAAGAAATCATTAGAAAGATTGAATTCTAAATACTCTAATAACATATTAAAATAATGTTTCCAGAATATTTTACCATAATTTGCAACGTATAATGTGTTTTTATAAGTTACTTTGGAAAAAACTCTATCAAACACATTGGAAATACAGCAAAAATAGTCATAGTATCTGGACCAAAATAAAAACCAAAATTATCTAGAAGCTATGAAATTGAAAATATATTTTCTTGATAAAAATATTTTCAACGGACAGATTTTCTTTTTTTTTTAAGATGCAAACCTCTGATATAAAGGCTTTCTGAAAATGTAAAAACATGAATACCTCAGCACGTTATTTTTTTTTATCCTAAACTAAAATTTTACTGAAAATTTAACCAAATTTGCATTAAATACAGTAAAATGTGACTTTTTGGACCCTCATCATTTGGCAAATATATTTTTAATCATGTCCCTAGTACAGGAATTTTAAAATTTCGGGTTTTGTGTTACATCCTACTCAAAATAAATGAGAATTTCAACAACAACATTAAAATCTATGGTAACCCACTTAAACGTCCTTAAAAGTCAAAATTAAAAAATAAATAAACAAAAGAAATATTGTTTACCTTATGAACAATATGAAGGGTGTATATATTTTAATGTTAAAGTCATACTTGAACTTTATATTAGTTAATTGAATTTTTAACTGTTAAACGCAGTCAGTGAACATAAAATATTCCCCTTAAGAATCCAACACCTGATTATTGATGAAACTTATTCCACTAAGCCAATAATCAACATGAACACGTTTACATCGGGGACCACTTGTAAGGTATTTGTGTATTCTTTGGACGAAGACAAGAGCGGGCCATATGGACCCACATTCCTGAAGGCAGCCGTTTTTATCTAGTGTTCTCTAGTGTCCTTGTATCTAACCAGTCCAGGAAGTATCCCGGTAACAAAAATATGATAGCCCATGGTTCTTCCGCAGTTTCCGCGTGATACCTCTTTTTTGTGGAAATGCGCGTCAACACGTTGTTATCATACGGGGGCTTACATATACAAAAATAACCTCTTTCTAAACATGTGTTGAATCGAATTAGGGGTTAGGCTTTTAATGGGAAAGGGGCGAGACTACATTACCTGCATGGGCCAAACGTAGAGCAATCACAATGAAATACATTCACGTTATCATGTAGAGTGGTTACACACCCATCTCTCTCTACCTGACACCAAATCATGAAATACATCACGTAATCATGTAGAATAATACCTCATCAAACCTCATGTTATCATGTGGCATGATACCACACCCACCTCTCTCTATCCCGACACCAAATCATAAAATACATCACGTAATCATATAGAATAAAACCTCACAAAACCTCATGTTATCATGTAGCATGATCCCACATCCACCTCTCTCTATCCCGACACCAAATCATGATATACATCACGTAATCATGTAGCATGATCCCACATCCACCCTCTCTATCCGACACCAAATCATGATATACATCACGTAATCATGTAGCATGATCCAACATCCACCTCTCTCTATCCCGACACCAAATCATGATATACATCACGTAATCGTGTAGCATGATCCCACATCCACCTCTCTCTATCCCGACACCAAATCATGATATACATCACGTAATCATGTAGCATGATCCCACATCCACCTCTCTCTATCCCGACACCAAATCATGATATACATCACGTAATCGTGTAGCATGATCCCACATCCACCTCTCTCTATCCCGACACCAAATCATGATATACATCACGTAATCGTGTAGCATGATCCCACATCCACCTCTCTCTATCCCGACACCAAATCATGATATACATCACGTAATCGTGTAGCATGATCCCACATCCACCTCTCTCTATCCCGACACCAAATCATGATATACATCACGTAATCGTGTAGCATGATCCCACATCCACCTCTCTCTATCCCGACACCAAATCATGATAACATCACGTAATCTGTAGCATGATCCCACATCCCTCTCTTCCCGACACCAAATCATGATAACATCACGTAATCTGTAGCATGATCCCACATCCACCTCTCTCTATCCCGACACCAAATCATGATATACATCACGTAATCATGTAGCATGATCCCACATCCACCTCTCTCTATCCCGACACCAAATCATGATATACATCACGTAATCATGTAGCATGATCCCACATCCACCTCTCTCTATCCCGACACCACATCATGATATACATCACGTAATCATGTAGCATGAATCCACACCCACCTCTCTCCATCCCGACACCAAATCATGATATACATCACGTAATCATGTAGCATGATCCCACATCCACCTCTCTCTATCCCGACACCAAATCATGATAAACAGCACGTAATCATGTAGCATGAATCCACTTCCACCTCTCTCTATCCCGACACCAAATCATGATAAACATCACGTAATCATGTAGCTTGATCCCACATCCACCTCTCTCTGTCCCGACACCAAATCATGATATACATCACGTAATCATGTAGCATGATCCACATTCACCTCTCTATCCCGACACATGTGCATGACCACACTCATCTCTCTCTGTCCTGACACCAAACCATGAAATATATCACGTAATCATGTAGAATAAAACCACAACCACGTCTGTCTATCCTGACACCAAACCATGAAAGCATATAATCATATTAAGAGCACAAATAAAGTAAATTTTATTTTTATGATTTGATACGAGCTGGTGTTATTGACTATGAATTTGAGTTTTAACAGAACAGAACAGAAATTTTATTTTCGACATAAACTATACAGTTTCTAGTCGTAAACAATACAAAACATATACATACAATTTTCACGTTAACCATACAACGAAAACTTAGCTATAAATATAAAATATTCATACCAAAAAGAATCAAAATCTGACGCTTTCCTTTCCCGACGACAATCAAACTTAAATTAGATACAAGGAGTTGAACTAACACATATTTACTATATATTATTTTGGATAATTGCATTGCGAATTATGAAAGCCTCATAAACATATTTAGACAATCGTTTGATTACTGATGTATTAGAACACTGTAAAAATCAACAAACTTGAAAATACTTGGACATTTATAGTAATAAGAATAAATATATTTATTTTCGAATATTTTCATAAATAGGATAGACAACTATACATTTGTGTGTGTATTACGCCCATCAATACCCATGGTCACCCAATGCAACCACCCGTGATTGTAAAATAATGGGTGGTTTCCCCATCACATGCAATACCGTCACAGACAGTATTGAAACTATATTTAGAGTTATAAAAACCTATATTTAGATTTTTTATCATTTGCCGTCACTTTTGTGCTAACTTCATAGGCTAGACTTACGATATCGCTACCCTGAACTGGTGAAGCCGTCATGTTGCGGAACGTGTCAGGTGGTACCGCAAGCACTTGCTTCGGGGATATCCTATTCTATATTTAACCGATTTCGCAGAAGTTGCGTTTTCGAAAATAGCGTTTTCGCGTGTTATGTAACCTATACTTGCCAAGTTTACTTGTCAGGAACCAAAGATTTCACCAACATTAACGAGGGAGAGTAGACTTATTCTTTTTAATTTCTACCGATCTTTGGACGATCTGCTTTTAAATCTACACTGGTATTTCAAATTTCCAGCTGTAAACTGCATCACTTTCCTTTCATAAAAGTGTGTTGATCAAAAAGATTCAAAACAGCTGGACATAGATCATCGTCGAATATCCCCGGCTGACTTATTCCGTTTCACTACCCTGTAGATGATCTATCGATCGGTCGTGGGTATTCGACGATGGATATAGGTATACCTCGGATTATTTAACTAAGTGATTTTTCAGCCGGTATGTCCAGAACAAAATCTGAATATCTAAAAAAATTAAGAATAGAATGACTGACAACCAAGATGGATGTACATTTAATGAGGTGTGTCATGATAGATGGTTGAGTTGATTATCTCCCTTGTGTTGGCGATCAGCACAGAATAGCTTGGTAAATTCAGAACTGGTTGGTCCATTGTCAGGATAATGCGACTGGTAGAGGTATTATTACTTTTGTCTACGGTGTGATTTCGCAGTGACTCGTGTCCCAGAAAAATCTAAAATACTGTAACTATGACGTTTAACCAATACAAAAATGAGAAACCTCGATAAACAGTGTCTACCTAGAAAAAATGCAGCTATTTTGAGAGTGTGCCCTGGAACAGATACAGCCACATATTACAGATTGATACTACAGCCAGGCACATTATCCTGACTGGTCATCAAGTAATGTTTTGAGCTAATTGCCAATTAGAAAGCTACCAGTTCCAATTTGACAGCTGTCGTAATAACGACTACCCGTCTCCGACGTGGACGCTCAAACTTCACTAACCACAATTCATTTTCTTATATGCTATAACAATAAATACAGCCCCTTCATTAGCATGTTGTGACTTAATACTGTGTAGAATGCAAGAAAGTATTACTTCACTGTGTTTACGATTAGACTGGATTGGTTTGTTCATGTCATATTGGTGGGGGAACCCTCGCTCCAAAAATTATGAATTTTAATTCCTATTAAGACAAAAACATCTCAATGCAGTTTGATCGAGCAAACATTTTCTTATAAACACGTTTGTTTTTACTTAACATGATCTTGAATAACTAGAGGAGAATATTTGGCAAAGAACTTTAAAAACGCTGAATTGACGATCGCGACAGTTTCTTTTATCACACACGATTTGTTTTTACACCATCACCGGTAATGCATATATAACAGTGTTCGTATAAATAAAAGCGCTAGATGATTGAAAAGTCAAGATCGAAAACTTGAAAGTGTTCAGTACTGATACCAGCTGCAAATTTTGAACCGGTGTTAGGATAAAAATTGCGGTAGTTGTCTACTGTACTGTACATACTCATCACGACGACTGTCGGTACGCTATTAAAAGAAAACTGTTTAAAACGATTAAGAAGAACAGAATCTGCAGCAAATACGCGTTATTCTTATATTATCTACTCCTAAGTTAAATTTCCCCTTAGTAAATTCCACACCCATAAATTCAAAGTGCATTTTCTTAAAGAATAAGTCTGGTGACCTATTTTTAAGCTTTTATCTCATAGATAAATACCTAATTAGTATTCATTGAAATAATAAAAAAAAATCTGAATGTTTGGACATTAGAAAAAATATAAGTTTAAAACTAATACTGTCGGTTTGTTCTTCTTTCAAAATAAATCATTGTTTTAGCCATATGTTAGGGTATTAAATAACAGATCAGATGTTTTAATTTAAAATAATAACAAATTTAATAATAAATTGTGATTCATTTGAAGAATAAAAAATAGACTTTGTTTCAGATGAAAATTCATCACAAACTACGGCTATATATGGTATACTAATAAAACACGGATGGTGACCCCCTGTTTTTATTTCAAATTTTAGTAGATCAGATAATATGCTATCAATATACAAAGAATCAGGAAATTCTGAATGTTTAAAAAAACCCCGGTGAAACTGTCGCGATCGTCTTTAAATTTTGCAGAAAAAAATATACTGACAAATATGCTCCATATGTGATTCAATGGCAACTTAACTTTTGCACAGAACTCTCTTTCTAGTGCCTATGTGTTAAGTGGTGCATGGAACTCTTTTTCTAGTACTCATGCGCTGAGTGGTGCATGGAACTCTCTTTCTAGTGCCCATGTGTTAACTGGTGCATGAACTCTCTTACTAGTGTCCATGTGTTAAGTGGTGCATGGAACTCTCTTTCTAGCACTCATGTGTTAAGTGGTGCATAGAACTCTCTTTCTAGCACTCATGTGTTAAGTGGTGCATGGAACTTTCTTTCTAGTGCACATGTGCCCATGTGTTAAGTGGTGCATGAAACTCTTTTTCTAGTGCCCATGTGTTAAGTGGTGCATGAAACTCTCTTTCTAGTGCCCATGTGTTAAGCGGTGCATGGAACTCCCTGTTTAGCACTCATGTGTTAAGTGGTGCATGGAACACCCTTTCTAGTGCTCATGTGTTAAGTGGTGCACATGTGTTAAGTGGTGCATAGAACTCTCTTTCTAGTGCTCCTGTGTTAAGTGGTGCATGAAACACTCTTTCTAGTGCTTATGTGGAAAGGAAGTTTGAGTGCCAGTTTGAAATGTTGATTGACGAAATTTAACCACTCTCGAGTCTAAGCTCGATCGCATAACCTGATTGGTTGAAATAACCAGTTTTATATTCAATAAACCTGTAGTTAAGTTTATTCGGATTCATCGATTGGTATATAGTTCAAATTTTAAAAGCATATTGTTTTGAATATAAATATTTGTTAAAAAAAACAAATATAACATCTTCACTTCAGGACTTTACGCTACATGGGTATGTAGGCTGTCATTAGACATATCAGTCCAAAAATGTACCATGCATAAGGAATTTGAAACTAAATAAAAAGTTGCTGTTCTTGAAAATTCTTAACTAATTGAATCGAATGTGATACAGATAGCTTCGTCAAAACGAAAATTTCAACGATTCTTTCTCTCTTTCTCTCTTCTCTCTCTCTCTCTCTCTCTCTCTCAAAACTAAACGCTAGCAATGAAATAAATGACATTAGGTTTTCAGTGAAACATAATCGCCGTGTGGGATGGGTAAAGAGTCAGCAATGTTCTAGAAAAGTGTTGTAAACATTGTTTTAGGCAGTGAAATTCACTTAAATAAATTCACAGAACATGGTCTCAGGCGAGATTTTGACAATATTTAAACTTATTTATTTTACGTCGATAGGGAAACATGTTCATATTAATCCCTCTCGACGGTTCCTGGGTTGGACCAGTACTTTACAACCTCCAAATCCGTAATCGGATACGTTACTACTTGACCACTGATATTAAGTTATGACAACGTCAACTCAGAGTGATGGATTTTGCATATGATACTGACACAGATCGCTAGGGTTACTTTCAGAAGACCCCCCAAAACGTTATTCATTCACATGTAGTTTATAACTGTCTGCATACTCCTAACGTCACACTGTACTCATTAAGGGAGGTAACTGCTGCGGAGAGTTTGCTATTTATATTGTCATTGTTGACGAACAATGGAAGGGACGCTGATCTGCCATCACTATCGAAAGTACAAATTCGATTGTTTCAACATTTAGTTCAATAAAATGAAAAAAAAAAATATATATTTGATATACAAAGATGGATCGGGCTCGCTAGTTCAACACATCCTTATTAGTCTACTATAGAGTAGTAGATTAGAGTACAGTAGTAGAGTAGAAAGATAGTGTGACATAGCAGATATACATACAACAATAAAAAGGAAGATTGCATAACTAGCGCTTAGATGGTGTTTGACATGACGGGAATAACAATTTAAAAGTTTGATTTTTTTTGCGGTAAACAAATATCTAGTAGGTAATTACTTTTAAACTTTACAAATATATTTGTTCTGTTAAACAAAATTCATAGGTTCATAGGAAATCCGTTTTCATAAAATGATTATTCAAGATCAATATTACCACTGTCTTGTTATCGTATTTCTACTCTGCTTGTAAAATGATTAGTATAATTATAACTTTCAAGTGTGTGTTTATAAACACAAATAATAGAAATTTGCAAGAAAGCACATTAAGAAGAATCATACCCTACTTTAATACCAAACCTTCTTAATGTTAAATGCGAGAGAGAAAATGTCAAATTCCTGTTGAATCTTTAGCTTATTTTTCTCAGAAATGTGGCTCTAATTTTTCACCATTTGGCTCATGCCCCGTATAAAAAAAATCGAATGTGAGGCATTACAACATCAATTTGAAGGCGGGTTTAGGTTTCAAATTGTATACTGTTTCTTATGACCCATATTCTTAGGAGTCCGAATAGCTTTTCTTTTAGATTGGTAAAAAGGTTCATGATCTTGCCAGGAGAGAGAGAGAGAGAGAGAGAGAGAGAGAGAGAGAGAGAGAGGGAGAGGGGTAGAGTGAGAAAGATCAGTATAATTATATATATTCGTTATGAACACGAATATCCCATTCACTCAAATTGATTAAAAAAGTTATTGGCGGAATTTCCCGAGTACATGTACTTGAAATGCAATGCAACAGCGCGTTCAATAAATGCTAACGGTCGAGTTAGTTCCCTGCTTGTAGTTTATCCCCACAGCAGTTACATTCCTTGTTAAGCAGAATGACTCATGTTAGAGAAGTCAGTAAGATAACAATTCCGTATAAACACAAACACATGTTCAAGAAAACAAAGAAGTAAAACAGCCTGCAATTACAATGCTTAAATCTATATAAATAAGTATTATTGGATAAGGAATATGTACATGTCGCATAAAATATGAAATATTGAAGAAAAAACCTGCATATAAAAACAAACTAATTAATCGGTATCAGGAAAATTTGGAAATACTTCATTCACATGATATGTGCTACCATTTGAGGCAAATATCACGCTCGTCGGCATAGAGAGAGAGAGATATTTTATTTGGCAGATATGCATTGGCATGGACAATTTATAAAACAAGCACATATAAAATTGTTACATGTTGATAAATTATATCCATGTCAAACACACCAACACCAAGGACGACACAAAAAAGAGTAAATAACTCTTATTTCCATTGTGGTCCTTTGTGTTGGTGGCTTGACATAGAGAGGCAATGTATTAATTAAATGCTTTAGTAAAAGAAAAATACATAAACTATACCCAACGACAGATGACCAATTAACAAACTCATAAGGTGGACTGACTAATATAGGAATGTAATTGGCAAAGTGACAACAGTGTAACAGTAAAATATTACTTATAATTTTACATTGAAATTGAAATGGCCTATTATACTTTGATAAAAATATTGTATGCAAAATATAATTAAATAAAAAAAGAAAAAAAAGAACTTTAAAATGAAATGCCAAATGATATCTTACAAGTACATTAATAAAATTATTCAAAATGAAATTTTAATTTTTTTTTAAAAAGAACATATAAAAAAGAATTTAAATATCACAGGTAGAATTACAATGATCACAGTTGATGAAATAATTTTTTTTTTATAATAAAAGCGAAACAAAAATATGTTATTACCTAAACTTTAAATTAAAAAAAAAAAAAAAAAAATTACAAATCAAATTAAAACTAGAAAAAAAAATTTAATTATATTAAAACAATAATTGTTAAATTTGGTGATACATGAAACATTGGTTGGTAACAAGTTCCATAACTTGGAACCCACAAAACTGAATGTTTTACAACCAAAACTCTTAACTTTAGGAAGAGCATATGCACCATTTTTACTGAGCCTGGTATGGTATGAATGAATACTGTTTTGCTGTGTAAATTTAGACTGTAAATAAGTTGGGGATAACCCATGTTTGACTTTAAATACATGAGACAATGTAATACAGTCAACTCTTCTATAAACTGGAAGCCAACCTACAGACTTAAACTGGTCTTTGCCAATATGACATCTGGCATCCAGGTCTAAAACAAATCTAATGAGCTTATTCTGAGTAATTTGGAACTTTTTTTGAAAACTTTTTGTCAAACTAAAATACCAAATAGAACAAGCATAATCAAAATGGCATTGAATTAATGATGAAACAAGAAGTTTTTTTGTGTGCCTAGTCAAATAATCCTTTTTCCTGTAAAGAAACATCAATCTAGAATTGGCCTTTTTTAAAATTGAATGAGCCATGTCATTAAATGATGATGTTTGATCCAAGGTTACACCAAGGTATTTTACTGATGAGGTATGTTTAATTAACTTGTAATTAAATTAATTTAATTACAAGTTATGTTGAGATTTCTATTGACCTTCAATTTGTGACTTGACCCAAAAAGTATTGATTCTGTTTTACCAAGGTGCAAAGATAAACTGGGTTTAATAAAATAAGTTAATTAATCAATACATTTCAGATCTTTTAAAACAGTTTCAGATTTTAAAAAAAACAACAACAACAACTAATTGATACAATTATTGACCAACTTTAAATTCAGGTGCACAAAAATGGACCAATACTAAGAAGCCTACAGGAATGTGCTATTTATTCGTGCCTTAAAAAATAATAAAATATAATCGGTGATTTGGAAAGAATTTTGCATCAAACAAACATTTATTTTCTTTTTATTTAATGCTTTAAAGGGCAGAAATTAGCTGTGTTATTCACAAAATTTGTCAAAATTGGCGGGATTACCTCGCGTGCGTCACGATTTTTATTTTTTGCGTAAAACCCAGCACAAATGACGCTCCGATCATTTTATAATGTAGGGCCGGGTTCAAGTTCCAGATCGAAATTATAAAAATGGTAATATTCACTGTTTTAAGCAGTGAAATAACCATTTTTAATTCACTGATATTTCCCTATAATCCACCGAAAAGCATTAATAAATAAATAAATATATTATGACTTTCAAATGATATCATATTCTTAAGACAGATTTTTCTAAAGATTTGCATATAAGTACTTTAGACTTTAAGTCACCATGCTTGTTTTAGAAGTCAAGCTTATGGTAGGACATCACTATCTATTTGCTAAAATTTGTTGAAAAAACATGGCATTAAAAAATAAGAAAAAATCGTTTCTAAATACTGTAACAGCATATTAAAATGATTTTTTTTGAATATTTTTATCACCATTTATAACTTTTAATGTATTCCCTAAATACAGATAAAATACTGTCAAATATGTATTGAAAATACAAAACGGGCATAAAATCTCATTTGTGCCCGGACCAAATTGTATACAAAACTATCCCAAAGCTGTGAATTTTTATATGTATTTTTAAGAATAAAATAAAAATTCAACGGACAGATTTTCCATTATTTTTTCAGAGTCAGTTCTCTGATATAAATGCTTTCTGAAAATGTAAAAAAAATATATACCTCACCAGATTACTGCTTTTTCATTGAAATTTTGGCCAAATTTGCATAAAAAACACTAAAATGCGACTTTTTGTACCTTCAAAATTTGGCAAATATACTTTTGATGATATTCTTAACACACGAATCTTAAAATTTAAGCTTTCTTCTATCATTCTACTTAAAATAAATGAGAAATTCAAAAAATTTTTTTTTAACAAAATCAAAATCAGCTGTAACCCGCTGAAACTTCCTTAATGTATCTGACTTCATTCTGTTTAGAAATTATGTCCAATAGAATTGCATAATATACTTTATCTTATTTATTATTTCATTTTGATGACATCATACATTTACAATGCCAACATTGTTACTAAATTTATTCAGTTGTATATTAAGGGTTACAACCTAGATTCCAAGACGATTACCAGTAAACCATGCACATATCCAATTTTAATTTTGAAATTAAACCAAACTTAAGACTCATAGAAGAAAATAAATATAATTAAAACAAATTTTTACATTTAGTGGTATTCAATTAATCCTAAAATTGCCAAAGTTTGCGTTTTGCAAATGTGGAACGTATTCAAGTATAATTATACATTTCCTAAGCATATATTTCACTCCGCATTTCGGAATATGTAGTGTGATTTCTGGTTTAACATATAATTAATAACATGTATATTCTCTTTCATCGAAGAAACACACAGATGTATGCTGTCCAAGAACATTTGATAGTAATTTGATATGGCTTATCGGGACTGATCCGCAGTTTGTGAGGATAATAAGTAGATCTTTCTGTGAGAGGCGGTAATATATTTTCATGTTCAATTAACAGTTGCATGGTTGGTGCTTGTAACTGTATAAGAAAAACTGGGATGATTTTGTAGAAAGCTGTCATTATAAGTATGATTGCATTCTTTGATTCTCCATTTTACGGCTGTGCATTCTTCTGAGCAATTTTCATAAAATGCTCATATTAAAACAACAATAATTAATTGCTGTAATTCAAACCTTGAAACATGCCAAACTATCGTAGACCTGTTCTATTTCACATTCTTTGCAATCTATTATTTCGAAACATTCAAGACACATACATGAAACGTTCAATCCACGGTTATTTTATCAGTCTGATAAAAAAGAATATTTATATGTATGAAATAATTAAATATTGTGGTGTTATTATGTCTTGGATGAAATAATACCGACATTTCATATAAAGTGCTGATAATTTTGGTGATATTTATTTAAGGAGTCGCTGTCAACCCAAAATGGGTGGGGGTTGTGAAAAAATATTTTTTTTCAAGTTAATCATGTTTTTTTCTCAGTAATACTCAATATACAAAGTCATATTATATAAGAGAATACAGTTTGCAAAGAGCTTTCAGATTTGGCCTCAAATTCAAAGAAAATATTACTTGTCACATCTTCATCTTGCATGCGATCAGTCAACTCTGTTTGCTTTCTTGGCTGAAAAACTAACAAACTGCTACATAGTCCATAGTCCATTTAACAATGTATGAAGAAATATTTAAAATTCAATAACCTATTCAAGAGAAAAATGTATTTTTCCAAATATCCCCAAAAAGTCAATAACATGTGTAAAAGGGATGTAGGTGTGGTGGACAAAAAGTGCCACAATACACGAAAATGGTGAAATACATTGTACATTGTATATGGATTAAGCCTCAACCTTTATGTAATTATTACGCAACTATTTCGGCATTGAATTTAGATAAATATGAAATAAAGGGTAACATATTTAAACTTGAAAATATAAAAAATAATGTATGAAAAAATGCTGAAGATATATAGTAGATATTATTATCTCCCTTTAAGTGAAATTTAAGATACATCTTATTTGTGCCAGACTTGACAATGATGTTATAGGCAACTCAATTCATTAAGATTTACTTTTTCATTGCAACTCAATTATGAACTTACTATGCTACAGGAATCGGATTATTTTCATTTGAAAGTGGCAAGGGGTGTCGAATAATGACCTTTCACTATATAATCAACGGAATTCATTGTAACTATTGCAAAAAAGATAATATTTCTAAAAATTTCAGAAGTTAAACGTATAAATGATGCCTACCTTTCAAATATAGCAGAAAAATCATCATGGAAATTTACAATATTTTTCAATGGCCTACCTACCCGGAAACAGTACCATTGACAAAGTTACGCTGGCCATATAGCCCCACTTTTTTTTCTTTGTTAAAAAAGTAAGTTAGTAATATTTTACATTTCATTTACATTTTTTTTTAAAATTGATTTTTGGTAATAGTATTTACAAATAATTGTATTATTTTTAAAAATTGATTTCTGACATTTATTTGAGACCATTGCTCATATAATGAAGAATTAAATCTCGATAAATAGAGTTGCTTATAACAGCGTTGCTAGGTCTGGTACTTAGATGTTGTCATTTATCTCTTTTAAAGGGAGATAATAACATCTACTAAATATTTTTCAGCATTTTTATATTTTCAAGCATTGTTATGTTACCCTTTATTTCATATTCATCTTTTTTCAATGCAGAAATAGTTGCGTAATTATTACGTAAAGGTTGATGCTTAATCTAAATATTTCACAATTTTCATGTATTGTTGTACTTTTTGTCCACCACACCTTCTTCCTTTAACACATGTTATTGACATTTTGGGGATATCTGGAATTATACATTTTTCCATTGAATAGGTCATTGAATTTTAAATATTTCTTTACACATTTTTAAATGGACTATGGACTATGTAGCAGTGTGTTTGTTTTTCAGCCAAGACAGCAAACAGTGTTGATTGAGTGCATACAATATGAAGATGTGACAAGTAATATTTTCTTTGAATTTGAGGCCAAATATGAAAGCTCTTTGCAAACTGTATTCTCTTACATGAAATGAATTTGCATACTGAGTATTACTGAGAAAAAGAAACATGATTTACTTGAAAAAAAAAAAATAACTTGTGTTTTCACAACCCCCATCCAATTTGGGTTGACAGCGACCCGTTAAGTGTGTTACCACACTGCAGTATCACGCCATAGACATGTAGCATGATGTCACATCAAGTAACATAATCCTGACACCGGGCCAACCAGACAATTATACGCTTAGTGCCAAGCAAGGGAGCTACACTGGTACATGTATCATATTTTGCGACTTCAGTATGTCGGACCTGAGATCGAAACCACGACCTCCTGAGTGTAACAATGAATTTGCATCACTCTTTTTATCAATCTGAAAAAAAATATGAAATCTGTGTTTTTGTCTTGTGTGAGTCTTAAGCTTTTGCATAAATTTAAAATTAGAATTGGATAAGTGGACGTTTTCTGCTTTGATACTTTTTGAGTTATGCTCCGGACAAAAGTTGGGACAGACAAACGAGCAGACAGACAACTGACAAAAATAATATATCCCCCATATAAATATGGGAGGAGACATAATAAAAAGGAAGTACAGTATAAAAAGCCAATATTAGCTTGATATCTGATCATGAGAAACATGCATTACATTGAGAAAACCACAGGATCATGATATTTCATGGGCCATTGTGTGTAATTACCTGCACCTCTATGTCAAATCGACACCCGAGGAAGTCATAGTTTTGAAGCCTTTAGTGACGTCACGGTCACGTGGTATTGCTACAATGCAAGTTAAAACATTTTCGGAAAATATCCCACTTTCACTCTTACTTAATTTTAAGCATTTTCGGAAAATGTAATTGCCAATGGCCCAGATTAATGAAAATTGTATGGCAAATATTTCAGACCATGTCTTTTCGAAAGTCATGATTATCAAATTCCTATGACGCCAGATTTGACGTCAGGTAAAACGTTTTTACGCGCTCTGCAGAATTTATTTGTGAATGGATTTTCTTGTACTTTTCACAAAGGTGTAAGTTACGCTTTAGTTGTGCATCCCTACTTTCGTTTTCCAAATATAGATCGAGGTTCTGTGGTGAAACCAAGTTTCGAAAATATGACCCCAAAATTAATTAAAGTATTACAGAGCCCCAAATGGGACAGAAAGCTGAAATTTGCAACTGTTGTAATTTTAAATGTTTTCTGTAGGTTTTCATAGGCCCGTCGTCATTTGACGACATGGCGTTGTTATATGTTTTCATTTCTCGTGCAATAAATTCGATGTGCTGCAAATGGTCCAAAATGATGAAAATTTTATGGCATATGTTTTAGAAGCTGAATGTTTAAAGGCAATTATAGTCATATTCATATGACGTCAGAATTGACGTCAGCTCAAAATGTTTGTATGCGCTCTGCAGACATTATAAATGGATGGATTTTCCTAAATTTTCACAGTATGTAAAGGTTACACTCTAGATTCCTAATGTCTTCTTCATATTCTGTATAAATTATTTTCAGTTTGATCAAGTTTTAAACGGGTTGCAGAAAATCCTATCGTTTTCCATGCAAACGAAATAAGCGCATGAAATTTTAACAGTAAGCAGTGACGTTGGCGCTTTTGATTGCAGTAAATTTTGTTTTCATGTGACGTCACGTCACGTCAGGGTTGAGAAAAACTACCGATGTTTTACGCGCTCTACAGCCGTCAATTCTGGGCGGAATAGCAAGATATTTTATTACACTCTAGATGTGCACCTCCATATACGCAAGATTCGAAAAGACCAAGGTTCTAAGTATGGAGCGCCGCATCTGTCTTTTGTTGAGAGATTTCAAGTTGTTTTGTTCATTTAATGTCCTATCTTGTTAAAATAGTATCATGTTTTCTCAAAGTGTTGCACTATTGTGGCAACTTATATGGTATCTTGTCTGATGAATGTGTGATCTTGTCCAAAAAGCATGTTACTATGTTTGAATAACGTGTTATCATGTCAGACATGCGTAATATTATGTTAAGGTATCGTGTTCGTATAACTTTATATCCTGTTGGACATGCGTGTTAATTTGTCAAAGTGTCTTGGTATCTTGACCATATAGCTTGTTATCATGGCTTGTCATATCGAGATGTCTTGTGAAAACGTTACGATGTCATGTCCAAACGGCATGATGTCTTGTCATAACGACATGATGTCTTGTCAGAACGACTTTCTATCATGTCCAAACGACATAATGTCCCGTCATAAGGCTATATCTTATCAAAACGTTTTAAAACAGCATAATATCTTTTCAAAACAATATGGCGTCTTGTCCATATGACATGCTGTCTTGTGAAAGCGACACGTTGTCAAAATGGCATGCTATCGCATTCAAGCTACTCGCTATTTTCTCCAAACAATGTTATTACTAGTCAATTTACATACATCTAAAAAAAAAAAAAAAAAAAAAACAACAAAAAACACACACACAGATAGAATTTACTTACAATAAATACCATTTCGATTTTTGATGACACGAACAGATTGGTCGAAATTGAGAAAAAAATAATACAAATTACATCTGAAACGAAAGTGGGGGTAGAAACAAAAAATGGCTCAGATAGATACTATAAATAAATATTCGAGAATGTTCCTACCTGTCAAAGAAGAATCTTCTTCTTAATTCACACAAATGTATGTTTGTTTGTTTGTTTGTTTGGTTAAACGTCCCATCGACAGTATACCAGTCATTTGGAGACGATGTCTACTTGAGATAGATAAAGTGCTGCCACACTGCAGTACTACGCCGTAGACATGTGGCATGATACCACATCCAGTCACATTATCCTGACTCCGGGCCAACCAGTCCCGCAACTACCCTTATATGCTGAGCGCCAAGCAGGGGAGCTATAACAGTACCATTGTTTTCGACTTTGGTATACCCACGACTTCTCGCACTCGAGGCGGACGCTCTAACCACTCGGCCACCGGGGACGGTCACACAAATGTAATGATAACGACTAAATATGAACGCCATAGCTGCCTTAACATAGGCAAACACTTTAACGATGTGTATTTGACATGCTATGATACAAACAAAATACAATGTGGTGTTAATTTCCATTACACCATGCCAACTTGTCATTATGCATTATGCGTTTGTCTCTTTATGCTGTCAGAAAGTCGCTTTATAATTCTTCTGTGTCGTTACATAGTGTTCCAATATCGAAATATGATGTAAATATCACGTTATATGATGCTCTCATTCGTTATATGATGTTCAAGTACTGCTATACGATGTACAAATATCGTTATATGATGTTCAAACATCGTTATATGATGTTCAGATACTATTATATGATGTTCAAACATCGTTATATGATGTTTAAACATCGTAATATGATGTCCAAACATCGTTATATGATGTTCAAATATTATTATATGATGTTCAAATACTATTATATGATGTTCAAACATCGTTATATGATGTTTAAACATCGTAATATGATGTTCAAACATCGTTATATGATGTTCATACCTTATAATAATAATAATAATTATAATAATAATATTTATTGCCTGTTTGAAGAACGATGCATATTTATTAAAAGCTTTGTGCATTTCAATATACCCGAATAAAAAAAAAATTAACAAAAAAAACAACACTTAGTACTGATGTATCATTTGCGCTTCTATCGAATGGTATAGATCATTTAATGATTGACTAGGCTGGATTCAAGGATACCAAAATTAAAGGTTGAGACAAAATTTCAACTGAAATACGATATAATATTTTAAAATGCATAAAACGCATATAATTAATTTGTTTTAAGTTGCGTGTATTAACAACAAAACCAACGTCGTAAAAAATGGTACAGGTAGTGCTCCCTTACTTATCGCTTAGCATATAAGGGTAGTTCCAGGAATAGTTGTCTGTTGTCATGAAAATGTGACTAGGTATGGTATCATGCCACATGTCTTCTACTAGTCGGCTATTCTAGTAATAAGTATCAACACAATTATGTCCGGATATTTGGCACAAAAAAGTAAATTTTAATTGCATTTATTACGAAGGTAAGTATTATTGTCTAATACCTGGGGAAAATATAGTACGTTGTCATTATTCATCTAAAACGCGTATTCTGCCATCTTTTGAATTCCAAGTATGATGAAGTGGAAAACATGCCCTAGTCCAGCCATCAGATTTATAACAAATATTCTAAAGCTTTTTCTCTCCAAAGTCTCAACTTATCTTAGGTAAATCAGTGTCAACAATTCAAAAGTCAGATTAGTCTTTTGCAGACAGACGAAAACTTTACAGACGAAAAATTCCATTTTTCCAAAAATATCAACCAATGAAATTGCCCGATAAAATTATGTTAAGAGAGGCGGATAATTGTCATAATAATTTTTATCATTACTGTTTAATTTATCTGTCTCTATAGGCGCAATTCTATGGTTATCAATATTTCATAATACTTATTCGGTAAGTGTAAAAATATATATGATTACATGTACATGTTTGCCTATAATATTTAATGTCTATTTAAGTAAGCATATTCATTTTACTGTAATTACTTTGTTGATAAATTAACTGTGCAATTTTAAAATTAATTGTTTCTTAACTGCTATTTACCGTTGTTGCTTTATTCACTATACAACTCATTTATTGTGTTCCATCCTCTTGATTTATTGTCAGTGTAGCATAAACAGGTCGAATTATTCATTTTTAATAACATTGTAACATTGTCTTGACCATGATTTTACTATATGATATTATGTTCATTGTATGCAACCAGAAAATTGTATAAGTTTACGTTGCTTAATAATTAAAAATTAATCAAAATTATTACAATTTTTAAATGTATCTATGTTTACTTCCGGTATGTTCGAAGAAAATCATTTAAAAAGCATGTACTGATAAATTTTGTTTACAGCCATCAAACAATTAAAAATTGTTTTAACATAAATGTTTGAAATAAGAAACTGGAAATACAGATTTTACATCATTTTTTAAATAAAGATTGGCTTTAAACTTGCAATATTTATGATCGTAGGGTAAATTAAGTGAAGTGGATGGGATAATGCACTGAGATAAGTTTGCATTATTATTATTTTATTTATTTTTTTTATTTTTTTTTTAAATATCAGATCTAAATTTAAAAAAAATGATATTTAGAGATTAGCATAAACGTTCCCATTATTGTGTTTTGAAAAAAAAGGTTTTGGAGACAAAAAAAAAATAATGAAAAATCTAATTAAACAATAAATATGTTTATCAAAATGGAATTTTATTTTAAAGTTATACCAATTTTAATCTGAGTCTCTACATAACCAATTCAACTTTGAAAAGATATTTCCTGTATTGTTAATTATCCTGTAAGAATGGATAGTACATGTCTACATAAACAATTCTAGATCTTATACATTTTATTTGGATTATATTCAATGATACAGAAGAAAGCTTCATATTTTGAATTTCATTATATTTTCTGAAAAAAAAATAATGCTTTTTTTTTTTTATCAAATTACACATACAAGTTACAACTTCCCTTTTAGGGCAACTAACTATGCCTTTTTTCATGTCCTGGGGTGGGGAAGAGCACTATGGGTCATCAAAATGGGGGCCTCTCTATGGTATACATATTAAGAAATCAATAACAAAATTTATCTGGGATCCATGATTTTCTGAGGCGACTTGGATGTACGTAGTCAAAATTTTTCCAGCAATATGCAACTGAAATGTGAGCTTCATTGGTATTTTTCTTTTTTACTTTTGGTAAAGATGACCGGAAAAAGCAACCTTACAATTATAAGATTAGTGATTAAATGTTCTTGGAACAAATTCCATTTTTTAAACTCTGCAAAAAATATTTCCAAGCAACTTATAAAATCTGCACATAAATGGAAAAGCACCTTTTTCTCTTATGTATACGTTCCTCTCCTATTAGTATTATCAATTCTTTAGGTAAGATTCAATAACTCTTTTTGTTATCCTTTGATTCTAAAAAAAGAACTTAATTATTTACATGTTAAGATATGCATTTTCTGTTTGTTTATAAAAAAATCTCACATGTATGATGCTGAGAGATTTTAATATACATATATGTGAACTCTTTGTAAGATAGTCAGTGGGATGCTTCCCCAACCCACTGCTATCTAAGAACAAGGATAATAAAATGAAAATCTTGATACAAAAAAAAACTGGAATAAGAACAAAAATTCCAACCAGGAAATCTCCCAGAGGCCTTATTTAAAGTCTTAATTTGAAAAAAATTCCAGGGAGAAATTCCCCCAAGCCCCCCTTCCAGGTGGGGGTAACCCCCTCCCGCACCCTCCCCCTTCTCATCGCTTCGCGAATCGGATGCCCATTTGGGCCACTAGCATCCTGCCCTTTTCAAATCCTAGCTGGAGCACTGTACTAGGCTGTGTGCACTACCTCCAGTGACCGCATCAAACCAAAGACGTATAAAATTTGTACCCGATGCACCATTGAATGGCACTTGGGGTTGCTATGGAAACTTAGTGATCAGTACTGGTTCTACCCAGAAACTTGTCTCCCGTGTATCGGTGCTAGACGCCGGGCACGTAAAGGAACCAAGGGGTCTGTTCGCAAAGAGCTAGAATACCGCACCCGGACTCCCTTGTATCCAACTACTGTCTCTTCCTTTGTTATCTCTTTTGCAAAGTAAAAAAAAAATATGACCATAATAATCAGAAAATGATTGCTAGCCATTACAATAACAGAAAAAAAGAAGAAGGAACGTGACTGGGTATGGTATCATGTCACATATCTACCATGCGATGAGGCAGCACTATATCTGTATCATGTAGACAAATGTCCCAAAATTACCGAAATACTATCGATGAGATTTTAAACCAAAACAAACATGATCAAAATCGCAAAGATTAAACATTCATAGGGGCATTATATCTGACAATCCAAGATCACATCGGTTATTACATGGCGTCTTACCACTGTTGATTTTTAAAGAGAGAGAGAAGAAGAAGAAGAAGACGAAGAAACGTGAGATACCAATGAAATATTATTAGGCAGTGACAAAAAATATGAATGTTCCTTTAGGTTTTTGGTCGGTCTTGTCGGTATTTAAAAAATAACGTGTGGTATCCGGTCCAACTATTCCTCAACAGATACTCACAGCCGGGAACCACCGATCATCGTATAATGACGTTTGCACATCATGTAATGTCAAAATCGCACCAGCGTATGTGAAAGCACAGCGTAGATTTAGTTTCAGCAGGATATAATAACCATTTGTGAACTCGAAATTCATTCGACTATAAAATCAGTGTTGAAAGGCATAATAAAATTATAAATGACCATATTATTACATAAAATGAACACAATGCTAGAAAAGACTAGCATTCCTGTTATAGCAAAAATATTAAAATACTAATTAGCATCATATTACACTATAATAGCATCATATAATACTTAAGTAGCATCATATAACACTTAAATGTCATCATATAATATTAAAATAACATTATATAATACTAATTAGTATCATATTACACTAAAATAGCATCATATAATACTAAAATAGCATCACATAATGTGAAAATAGTATCATATAATAAAAAATAGCATCATATAATAATAAAAAAAAAAAAATGATTAATATAACTAATAAGACAAAAGATCATCGTGTAAAAAATCGATCATCATGTTACTCTAAGTTAGCCTAATAAAATGATAGATGAACTTCGTATACTTATCATGAACAGCATGTAGTGGTATGTGTGCATCATAAAGGCCTTTGTCATTAGAGAAGACTTTGTGACTAAATTCATCATAATGACGAATGACCATCATAGCGTTAACAATGGTCAACCTGTAATGTCATGTGAGCATCATAAAATGTAGACTGATCATTGTATAATGCAAATGGGGATTATATATTTGTGAAAGGACATAACATATTTATTTTTGAGCAACAATTACTACGATTCACACAAACCGTCTTTGTGAACTTTCATGATATAATGCATCGGTTCATGTTATGGCAGCTATGGCGTTCCATACAAACCGTCTTTGTGAACTATCATGATATAATGCATCGGTTCATGTTAAGGCAGCTATGGCGTTCCATATAAACCGTCTTTGTGAACTATCATGATATAATGCATCGGTTCATGTTAAGGCAGCTATGGCGTTCCATATAAACCGTCTTTGTGAACTATCATGATATAATTCATCGGTTCATGTTAAGGCAGCTATGGCCTTCCATAACTAAAGAATACTACATTTATATTATTGTCATATGCATCAGAGTTTTTTTTTATTCAAAGGTCGCGAGTTCTAAAGTAATTGATGCCAATCTTTAAAAATCATTGTTAAATAATATGATTGTTTCATTTATTTTATTAATCTCATTATAATTGTGCCCAAAGCTATTTTAGGGGCGTAGCTAGGTCGTTTTTGGATGTTTCGCGCTTTCTGGCCGGGGGTCCAGGTCCCGCTAGCGTCCCCGGTGGGTACAGGGTGTTTGATTTAGGCATGTTATACTCGTACAGCTGTCGATTTGACTTATTTACACTTGTATCTTGTTTACTCAAATATCGGCCTCGCTTCGTACGTAACAGGATGTATTAACTGATCATAAAAACGTCCTCGTTTGACTTGCAAATATTAATTCACTTCATAATCAGATATAGACAACATACAGTCTATATTCTCTATTTGTGGCTTTTGCAGCTTGTCAAGCCTCGATTTGCTTTTAAACATTACTTGTTATGCAGTCTTTTCAGAAAATAAAGATGAATGATCTTCAAAATTAAGAGTCGCTATTGAAAAGAAGCCAGGGATATTTTATTACATAGAAAACTGACGTAAAAATTAATCGTAACCTTGGGAAAAATACCTCCTCCTCATGCGATCTATTTCGGGCGATTCATATACGAATATGTATTTGAATACAGTTTTAACTTATAAGAAGGTTAGATATCTGAATTATTTTGAACATCACCAATTTTACAACATTCAGAATCCTTACTTTTATGAACCGAATCGATGGGTCGGGGCCATATTGTTTTTGTCCAGTTTGTCTGTCTGTGGACTTTGGCCACAACTTTGGCCACAACTTAAACCTCTACAAGGTATTGGCTTGAAACTTTAAATTTACATAAATGATAACTAGGAAAAGTGCAACAATCAAGAACCAGAACTCTACCTGGTCCCATTAGAATTATCCCCTTTATAATGTGTTTTTTTTTGTCGGGAACATAACTCGTAAACTATTCAGGTACCATAATTCTGTCTGGTCCCATTTTTTAACGATCTCCTTTTTGAATGCTAGTAGATAGCGAGTAGGAGAAGTGCAGTGACAAAGACTATGATTATATCTGGTCATATTTTTTATTATTATCCTACTTTAATAAAAAAATCCCAGAGCTTTACTCATTTACTATATGGGATAAGTACTTGATATTTGACATACTATCTCCATTAATGAATGCCTCTAAACTGATATTATTTATTTGACATTTACCTCTTTGGGTGGGACCAAATGTGTTTGACTTGGGCGGGGCATTATGTTTTTCGACCACATCTTGGTTCTATTATGTCTTCAACTGGCCTGTTTTATATGCTTAGCGCCAAGCAGGAACCTATCAGTACCATTTTTACAGTATGTCTCTCTATGGGATTGAACCCCAACCCCCCGCTCCGAAGGCGGACACTTTACCATGCGGCCACCTGGGACGGTTACCTGAACGATATTAACAGGTGACTGGCCGCATTGACAACTGATGTGTATACACTAAAAAAAAATTTTTAAGTGAACAATGATTGTTTTGAACAAAACTCTAGTATTTTATTACTATAAATCAAAATATTTACATGTTGACAGACCTTTTAGTCTGTGATATATCTTCAAATAAGACAGTAACCAAATGATTTTGAGTGCTTTAAGGGTCAGATCTGGGTTGAAGGGAGGGTGCGATAATAGCAAACGTGAGGTCTATATAAGAGACAAGTTTTCCTGGGGATAAATGTTCGTGGATAAAACCCACAACGAAAATTAGTGTCCACCGAAAATTAATAATTTCACAGTATACTTAGATCGAAAATAAAGTTAATATCATAGTCGTGGTATTTGGACTTATCAATATCATCATCATCATCAACACTACATCACATAAGGTCTACTACGATAAGTAAATAATATTGATTTGGACTTAAAAGACAAACTACCCCCCATCTTTCTCTAATTTTATCATCGTTTTGGAGCATATCTGAATGTTTACTTTTTATTTTATTATTATGCACGTGCGTAAGTGCGTAACGCTAGCTACGCCCCTGTATTTCAAATTGTTCTTTGTCTATATAATACAGTTACATGAGATGTATGACACGATTTGTCGCAATTGCTCGACGTTATCTAAACTAGCTATTCAATTGATTTCGTCGTTATCGATGAGTAGCTGCCGACTGCTGTCGTCGTCATCGAAGACATGCCAGCTTTAACAGCTTATATCTCTTCAAGAAACACGTTTGGGACGTCGTAATTCGGACTAGTAACAAACAGAATGTTAAAGTTAATGATGCGTAGCTTGGAATTATTCACTACAACCAGAAAACGTACATACTGTTCATATAACATGCTTCCTTGTTGAAACGACATGCCATCACGTCCGAATGATATGCTTTTTAGTAAAAAGACTTGTTATTATGCATAAATGACACTATTTTTGTCTAGATGACGTGCTGTCTTGTCAAAATAATAATACCGGTCCCGGTGGCCTAGTGGTTAGAGCGTCCGCTTCAGAATCGGAAGGTCGTGGGTTCGATCCCCGGCCGCGACATACCAGAGTTATAAAAAGGTGGTACTGGTATCGCTCCCTTGCTTGGCGCTCAGCATTTAAGGGTAGATCCAGGACTGGCTGGCTCGGTGTCAAGATAATGTGACTAGGTGTGGTATCATACCACATGTCTACGGTGTGATACCGCAGTGTGGCAACACCATATCTGTCTCGAGTAGACATCATCTCCAAATGACTGACATACTGTCGGTGGGACGTTAAGCCCAATAAACAAACAAACAAACGACATATTGTCGTGCCAACTAGCTTGAATCAATTTATTTTATTATATGAGTCAAAATATATTTTTGCAACAAAATGGAGGATTTTTTTTTATCGAAATACATCCAGAGGTTAATAAAACCCATTGAACCACTTAATAGAAGTTTCCCCTAGATGTAAAAAGCTAGAATGACCGACATTTGCAATAAATGTTTTTGAAAATAAGTGTGATCATGGCTAATTGAACTTCCTTCATGTAACAAATAAAAAAAACAAATATTTTATCCCTATAATCAAATAATTTGGTACGTTTTGCCACTTGGCACTTCCAACAGGATACATTCTAATAAATCAAATCACTTTTATTGGAATTAATGTTGTTTTAACTTAGGGTGAGAGTGTACGTTATGGGCATTAGAAAAAAAGTCATAAAATGAAATCTACTTTTCTTACAGTGTGTAACATGTGGTCAGGATTATAGAGTCTGTTTATATGAATGATATTCATATTACCAAAATACTGAAAAAATGATAGTTATAGATTGCTTTATAAGAAAAAAAAAGCAAAATAGTGATGTGTTATATCAGGGATTGTTATGTTACACGAGGGAACAGTTTTGTTACAGGAATGAATAAATAATACTTCACTGGCTTGAAGCTTTAAAACAATCTAAACTATCAACATAGAATAAAATTAATATTAATGCTTTATACATATTTCAAAAGTACTGACCTTGTTTACTATGATAATATCAAATGTTTCTTAACGTTTAAGTGATAATTGCAACATCAAGAAAATGCTTTGTTATGGCAAAGAATCTTCAGCAAGATAAATGAAAAGCAATGAGTATAAACGATACAAATCGTGTTATATGAGACTTAATTGCATATGAACTTTATTTAAAAGCAAATAAGAACAGGTTTGACCGTTTGAACATGTTAAATCTCTGATCATGTTAAGGTGTTACATCAAGGAAGCTTTGTGGTAGGACGAACTGAGTAAACATTTCAGGATTATCATCTAGCATATACTTGTTTCTTTTAGAATTTTGAGAATACATGTACAGGCAGTCAAATTGAATTGTTATCCTGATATAAATACCAAATGTGCCATCAAAAAAAAATTGTTTCTTTTTCATGTCATATTCAAACAGTCTACAAGAAAGTTTGATGATTGCACTTCCTTCACAATACCAACTGATAGTTTCCAGTTGGAAACAACAATGTCGTTATTTCCGATATCTTTCAATCTTTTTTCTTCATCTTACGGCTTTCCACTGTTATTTTAAGGAGATTGTATGTTAATAATTTGTCTATCACTGAAATTCATCCAAATTACCATTCTTAAAAATTGTAACTATCTTTTTCATTGTTCTTCAAATCTGCATTTCAGTTTTCTACATTTTCACCAAACAACATTCTCCTTAACAACCACCATACTAATTTATCCCTTTTTCAACATTGTTACCATGAACAACATTGTCCATCACATCTGCACTCCCTCGCTAAATATTTTCACCATCAACATTGTCCTTACAACATTTTTATTCCTTGATAGTATGTGCTTGTCACCATAATCAATATCTTCCATCATATTCTTACCCTTTAAAAATGTCATCATCATTTTATTCCAAATCAAATTACATTAGCAATCACACTGACCTGCACAGTAACTCCAATCCTTTCTTCAAAATTCATTCCATATTCAATTGCAAGTATTATCTCAGTTGTCCTTCATAACCATTGTAATTACATGTTCGACCAGGTCACTCCCACAATGGCCTTCATAACAACAGTATTCACATGCTCAACTACGTCACTTTCACAATTGTATTCACATGTTCAATCACGACACTCTCACAATTGTCATTCATAACAACAGTATTCACATGTTCAACCACGTCACTCTCACAATTGTCATTCATAACAACAGTATTCACGTGTTCAACCACGTCACTCTCACAATTGTATTCACGTGTTCAACCACGACACTCTCACAATTGTCATTCATAACAACAGTATTCACATGTTCAACCACGTCACTCTCACAATTGTATTCACGTGTTCAGCCAAGTCACTCTCACAATTGTATTCACGTGTTCAACCACGACACTCTCACAATTGTCATTGATAACAACAGTATTCACATGTTCAACCACGTAACTCTCACAATTGTATTCACATGTTCAACCACGTCACTCTCACGATTGTATTCACGTGTTCAACCACGTCACTCTCACAATTGTATTCACGTGTTCAACCACGTCACTCTCACAATTGTATTTTAATTAATTAATTATTGTTTCAAAGCATCACGACATCATTCATAACAGCTGAACTCCCTTATTTACATTATTACCATCGCTATTACTATCCCTCGAAGTCAGTTCTTCCTGTTTACATTCTCGCCATTTACGCAATGTCACTCAGAGCGTCTTAAAATTTAACATTATTCTTCGCAACACTTTTAAGTTTGTCTTTTAGCATTACTTTTAAACTGTCACCATTATTTATGGCATCTGCATCCATTTTGTTAGCATCATTACTTTTATAAGCAGTGTCATTTACAGCAATCCTCTGTTCAACATGTCCATCACCAAATACAATGTCCCTCACAGTACAAATACAATGTCCCTCACAATTTAAAATTGTTTTTTGGCCAAAATTTAATATCTGCATCCATTTGTTCAGTGACGTTACCATCATCAACACGACCAAAGACGGTACATGTTTTTTTTTTCTGCTCATCATTGTCACTTCCTTCATGGGGTTAACCTGTACAACATTATTATCCTTATTCATACTGTCCCCCGTAGCAGTTCAATTCCCTCTTTAACATTGTCATCACCAATCACCCTGTCTTTCAAGCATCTTCATTTCTCGTTGTCATTATGCATTTCTTCTTTCTTTTCACTACATAATATACTCTATTACATCACTTTCATGATTGTGTGAAAACTGACTTTCATCACATGCTCGTCTTGATAAAGACAGGTTTTTTTTTTCAGTGTGTATTCATTTTCAATCGTTATTATAAATAGTAGGGCTGTAAAGGGCCATATTTTGGTGGAATTGTGCACTTTGGGTTAAAAGCATGAAACTTGGCACACATATAGAACATCTCCTTCTGATTACTTCTAGATATGGATCCAAGTCAGAAGCGCCCCCTGGGAACTGTGGCCATTTTTGCAAAATAGCCGACAATTTCTTCAAATGCTTTTGCCTTTGTAACTATATGTAGCAGACTCAAAATCTTGGTGTCTAATTACATATTTCAGACCAAGGAAGCCATTGGGCACACACAAATATTAATATTTAAAGTAATTCTGCTTTAAAATAACTTTTATATCATTTGAATGGCCTTTTTTCAAAATCACCACCGGCTATTAAACTATCATGATTCTGGTATCTAGGAAATCTTAAAAGTTACTGTCTGGACCCAAAAATATATAAAAAAAAAATATGGTATTTAATACGTAAATGAATATGAAGTTCTTTATTTTAAACAATGTCGATTCAAAATGGTCAGTATCTGAACTAACATGTTATAATAATCACTGCACAAATTCCTATACTGCACCTCATCACATTTTCATATTGAAAGTAAAAGGATTTGGAAAAGCCTCCATAAAAAAGTGCCTTCAGACTCAGCATTTAGCGGCTCCCGCTATGACTGTTTTAAATAATGTTCATCAAAATGCGGCTAGTAGGATAATCATTGTGATGGAAAGTAACCTTATACTTTTTGGACATTGCAACATGTTACAGCACGGAACTAGATTTTGGTGAAAATGATCATCATATGAAATATACATAAAATTAGTGGAAATACACAATTTATAGGCTGTATTTCAGGAGAATTATGATTAAAGTCATCAAGAAACTTTACATAAATAATATATCACAAAAATTAGTACGTGAAATTTTTTTTTACTTATTTTAGAATTAATTATCTTATCTGGCACACTTTCTTTCTTGAACTAGACAGAACTATAAGCAATTAAACCTGTGAGGAAAAAAAAAAAAAAAAAAACACTCTTCATAACTCTTGCAGTCATGTTTAGAAGATGTAAACGTGAACATAATTTTAAACATACGAAGCATACACCGCGCACGCGCGTATGTGTGTGTGTGTGTGTGTTTGTGTGTAGGGTGTGTGGATGTAGACTTAAAGATAAAACTTGATAAATCGAAGTGTTTGTCAAATTTCTGGAAAACCATTGGGTCGATCCAAGGCCGTGGTAACCATAGTTGCTGATATGGTAATGGTTGTGCTAAACTCAAGCAAACAAACACGAAATGATTTGCAAAATGTTTTAGTTCCGAAATATATTTGGTACATTGTATGACTTTTAAATGGTTTTGTATTACAAAAGTACTGGTATGTTAGAAAGGAGGCGTGGGGGCTTATGTTTTGAGACTCGATTTTTTTTTCAGCTACAAAATTCCCCCAAAAAGTTACTGACCCAGTGCAGGTAGGAGTTAATTCCATCTCTTTTTCGGGACCGCGTGGTTTCACAATTTTGTAACTGCTTCAGTGTGATGACGTCACACCATCAGCATAACGAATTTTGCAGAAATGACATCACGTGGTTGGTTTACATATTAGAATGCTGTGTAAACAAGTTACGATATAACTGTGGCAAAACATCAGATGGTTTTAACGACAAAGGATGTGTACGTACAAATCAACACAGTATTTGAGTAGTAATTACATTGTTTGGAGAAAATAGCGAGTAGCTTGAATAAGATAGCATGACATTTTGACAAGATAACGTGTCGCTTTGACAAAACATGTCGTTATGACAAGACAACATGCCGTTTTGACAATATGTTTTGTCGTTTTGGCAAGATATCATGACGTTTTGATAAGACAGATATCGTTTGGATGAGAGCAGGTCAGTATGACAAGATAGCCTTTGGACAAGACAACATGTTTTATTATCATTATACGAACGATACCACGATACTTTAACATAATATTACGCATTCTGACATGATAACACGCTGTTTGAACATAATAACATGCTCATTGGACAAGATCACAATTCATCAGACAAAAATCTTCACATAAGCAGTTACGGCGTTCCATATCTATGGTCAAACTTTGGACCTTGAATGTATTTATGTATTACGAAGCTTACAGATAAGCTAGAAACTTGATATTTGGTCAGAACTTGTGCCCTATCGATTTCGTTCGGCTCCACGAAAGCTTACGTCACATGATGTCAAATGGCGTCATGACGCGTTAACAAACTTTTAATTAAAAAAACCATGGTTTTTCAGCACTGCGCGCATTAGTTTTTGACCGATTTGCCTAAATTTTCACTGAAGGTGAAACATAGCACTTTATTGTAAAAAATAACTTCCGTTTCCGGAAAACCAGAAAGGTCAAGGTCACATGTCAATTATCGTTTTTTTTTCGGCCTTAAATATCTCAAAAACAAAAAAATATTCTACTGAGACACTATGGGTATAATTGGTAGTGCTTTGAACGACCTTTCAGATGATATTCAGTTTTTGAAAATCGGGGTTGAATAAGTTGAATTATTTCAGGAAAACAAAACTGACGTTACCGCAAGTGTATTAAACTGCTTATATCTTAACAAATATGGAATTTAGTAAATTACTGCATGAACATAATTTGTAGAAGAATGACTGACCGGTGATTTTATTGGTGTTTAAAATTTAAAGATTGGACTAAGATTCATAGAATTATAGGAAGAAAACGAAACAACTTGAACATATTTTTGCAGGTTTTTTTGCCGTTTTCTCGAGGTTTAACTGTCCATATGTAATTTTTTTTTTAAAGATACCTTTTTATTTAAAACGTGTGAAATGATTCGAATTCGAAGACCTTTCTAACTGTATCCAGCTTTTCAAAATTGGACATCATATAACGAAGTTACATAAAAAAATAACTACAAGTTTAAACCGCTCTTACTTGCACTTATGCAGGGTGTCCCAGTTAAATTTCTTTTTTTTTCTCTAAGAAACTATTAGTTGTTGAAAATAACTTAAAAATCATTATTCATAGCTTGATGCAATGCCGTTTAAATGGAATGTAGACTTTAATAATCGGAACATTAACTAAAAAGTTATGATTTAATATTTTTTGCCAGTTTTTGCAGGCATCTTGAGGATTAACTGCCTATATCTCAAATGCCTTTGCAGATAGGTGGATACATGAAGTAAGTGAAATTTTGAAGACCTTTCTAACGGTACCTAGCTTTTTGAAATCGGACATCATATAAGGAAGTTTCATGAAAAATGAGCAGTAATTAAAATCGATCTTTCATGCACTTCTGCAGTTGATCCCAATCATTTGATTGTTTTTATTTTTCTAAGAAACTATTAATTTTTGAAAATAATTTTAAGAACATTATTTATAGCTTGATGTAATGATGTTTCTATGGAATTCAGATTTTAATGATATGATCATTTATTACAAAGATATCAGTCGACAAGTAGTAATTGATATGAACCTCAATTTGACGATTTTTGAGGTTTAACTGTAAGCCGTTATAGATAGGTAGAAACATATATCGAGTAAAATGTTGGAAATTTGAAGATCTTACTAATTTAATCTTCATTTATGAAATAGGACATTACATAAGAATGTTACAATGAAAATAAAAACTCCTGAAAAATCATTTTTCATCGTGCCTCAGCAGTTGGTCCCACATAATGTCCCATCTTTTATTTCTTAACATTATAGGTATCATGTGCTGTTTTTATATTTTTAGATGCTCTAAACTTCCTTAAGAAAAGTATATGAATAAAAAAGGAAATATTTATTAGATAGGAAAAGAACCTTGTATATCTATTTTACATGTAAAGATGACTAGTGGTAGATCATTTCCTTGTGGGACACCAATTCTCAAAATCACTCCGGTTCAATTTAAGGGGGTTCTTGAAGAGCCAGCATCATGAAACTATAGCATGAAGCAAAGCTATTGAGTCTCTTTTGATGACATTCTGTTTTGAATAACGTCATTTGACGTGTTATCAATGTTAGTTTGCGCTCTGCAGCTGTCAATTCTGGACGGATTTTTAGTTATTTAATCTAATCAGGTTTGATATGGTTTTCAGAACAGAAAGCCATATCATCGTTTGTTCAGATCAAACGAAATCTAGTTATTATTATTATCATACTTATTCTTCCAATCTAGTTCAACAGTTAATTTAAATATGCTGCCAATGTCTAAGCAACATGAAAATTAAATTGCCTCGACAAAAATTTTTAAATTTTTAGATTCAATTATTTTCAATTTTCAATGACGTCAAATGATGTCAGATTTAACGTCAGTTCTAGAGCCTTCAATTCTGGTCGGATTATTTTGTTATTTTAATAGAATATGTATATTAGGATGTAGATGTGCACTTTGGCATTCAAAGTTCGAAAAGATTAAGATTTCATGGCAATACCTAGTTTCGAACTGCGGTCCTGAAAAAAAAATGTTACAATGCCCCCTGCTGCGTTAGAAGCATGAAAATTAGACAGCACATCGGCATAGAGGTTTACATTCTATTTTCTGAATGACTTTCTGAATGATAATAAGTCACGTGGTTATGACGTCATTAAAAAGACAAAAAAAGTATTTTTAAAAGATATCTCCCGCTCTAGCATCATATATTTTGAGTCAATCTTAATTAAATCTTCTGAATTAATAGAGCTAAAATTGAAGTGATGCATACTGAAAGAAATATTTATTTTGTCATGTGGTTATGACGTCATGCAAGATTTTTTGAAAAAAAAAATAATATAAGAGCGTCGATTTCACCAATGAACTTTAAAATTTCAAAAATGTCGAAACTTAAGACGTTCATAAAGTCTTGAAAATTTCATGTGATTGCGTCATCAAACATGGCAGGTGATGCATTTAAGGACGAATTTGTTTATACTAGGACTAGAAAGTTGATAGGGATACTTTGAAATCATTAATTTTCGTGGGACACTAATTTTCTTCGATTTCGTAGTGGGTTTTATCCACGAATATTAATCCCCATGAATACATGTCTCTTATAATTATAGAGTTCACGTTTTCTAGAACATAGATCCACGAATAAATGAAGCCACGGAATTCCCTTAGGTACATAAGGAACGAAATTTAATGTCAATGAAAGTTAATGACTTTACAGTAACCTATTGCCTTTGTTATTACGGCTTTCCACAAACCTGCGGGAAACGTATAGGGTTTGATAAGTTTATTAGGGCGTTCTGCCTCAAGCAGAAAGACCAATTGGGTTTGTTTTTTCTTGTTATTATTATTTCTTCTTTTGGGGTTCAAATTAAAACAGGTTGCCGATAAGCCAGCAGCATGAAATTTAATTTTTAACGGTAGGCAGAATGACTTTGGCCATTTTGAATGCAATACTTTTCATTTTCATATGACGTCATGTGATGTCACGGTTGAAATATGCTACCAAATTTGGTTCGCGCTCTGTAGCGGTCAGTTCTGGTCGGGTAAATACATACATATATAGTGATTTGATGCCCCCACCCCTTTCGTGCCAAACGCCTTTTGGGATTGACTTGATATGTTCATGTTTTAAGTTATGATGTAGATGTGCACCTATGCTTTCAATTTTCAGAATAATTTTATTCGAAAAGTTCTGGATTTTATGTCGAAACAGAGATTCGAACTTTGGTCCTAAAAGCATAATTAAATGTTACAAAGGCTCGTGATGAGTTAAAGGCATGAAAATTGGA
>CM037795.1:31846085-31896085 GCA_021229015.1 Solen grandis | reverse complement strand
GCCCCGCCCCAGGGGTCACTTGATTTAACATAGGCTAATATAGGAAAAACTTGAAAAATCTTCTTCTCAGAAACCACAAGGCCTGGGGTTTAGATATTTGGTGTGCAGCATTGTCTAGTAAATCACTACCAAGTTTGTTCAAATCATGCCCTGGGGTCAAAATTGCCCCGCCCCAGGGGTACTTGATTTAACATAGGCTAATATAGGAAAAACTTGAAAAAATCTTCTTCTCAGAAACCACAAGGCCTGGTTTAGATATTTGGTTGCAGCATGTCTAGTAGATCACAACCAACCAAGTTTGTTCAAATCATGGCCCTGGGGTCAAAATTGACCCCGCCCCAGGGGTCACTTGATTTAACATAGGCTAATATAGGAAAAACTTGAAAAAATCTTCTTCTCAGAAACCACAAGGCCTGGAGTTTAGATATTTGATATGTATCATTGTCTACTAGGTCTCTACAATGTTTTTACAAATCATGACCATTGGGTCAAAATTTGCCCCACCCCAGGGGTCACTTGATTTAACATAGGCTAATATAGGAAAAACTTGAAAAATCTTCTCAGAAACCACAAGGCCTGGTGTTTAGATATTTGGTGTGTAGCATTGTCTAGTGGATCTCTTCTACGTTTGTTCAAATCATGGCCCTGGGGTCAAAATTGGCCCCACCCCAGGGGTCACTTGATTTAACATAGACTAATATAGGAGAAACCTGAAAAATCTTCTTCTCAGAAATCACAAAGCCTGGAGTTCAGATATTTGGTATGTGACATGGGCTAATAGACCGCTACCAAGTTTGTTCAAATCATGAATCATGCATTGTCTAGTGATCTATATTTAGTTTGTTCAAATCATGGCCCTGGGGTCAAATATGGCCCCGCCATTGGGGTCACCTGATTTTACATAGGCTAATATAGAAATAACTTGAAAATTCTTCTTTTTAGGAAACTAGAAAACACATGGCCTGGCGTTTAGATATTTGGTGAAAATTGGCCCCGCCCCAGGGATCACTTGATTTTACATAGACTTATTTTGGAAAAAAAGCTAGAAAAATTTCTTCTCAAAAACCACAAGGTCTGGAGTTTAGATATTTGGTATGTAACATGGGCTAATAGACCTCTACCTAGTTTGTTCAAATCATGACCCTGGGGTCAAAATTGGCTCTGCCCCAGGGGTCACTTGATTTTACATAGCCTAATGATATCAGGTGAGCAATCCAGGGCCATCATGGCCCTCTTGTTATATAGAGATATGTTTCTTTATAAAATTGAATATGGCTTTAATGTTTAATTTTTAAACATTTCAATTGTAAATGTTTTATTTGATTTTCATTCATTTCAGCATGCTTGTGAAATGTACAGATTTGATTGACCATTTAAAAGTCATGTTCAAAGTGATTTTAATGTCAAACTACCTAAAATTTCATATAACTGTTATCTTACTATAAACACTTAAAATTACACAGTTAAGAAATAGAAACATTGCTATGTGTATATTTCTCTGTTTCACATAAAATGTATTTAGATTGTTTGAATACAAGCATTTTTCATTTTTATACTTGACTGCCAGTTATATAAGTTTCTACAATTATAATCAAGAGATAAATGTATAACCAAAAAAAGGATACTTTTCGGGAAAGTATATTTGTACTAAATAGGACAGTTTTATTATGTCAAGGTAATGAATCTATAAAACATTTTTATTCCAAGGTAAAATTAGGTTTTAGATAATTAGGGCACTAATATTTGAATTGTTGATTCAGTTCATAAGACCATTGGGTGGCCCAGGTCAGAATTCACATTAAGGTCTAGTCATAATTTCAAACTTAAATTTAAATTAGAAAACTTAACTCTGTTCTCTGGATGAACTAATCCATGATGCAGGGATTGTAACCTGTACTACCAGGAAAAGGTCAGCAAGCTCTCAAGCATAAAGACATTGTTGGGATGACTGCAGTTGAACGTCAAGGTATCGGCACCACCAAGATATTACTGTGGAGCAGGTCAGACCAGAAAGAGAGGTTAGCCATGATCCAGTCTGAGGTCAGGAAAGTAGAAGAACATACAGACAGGCAATAGCGGTGGAGATGGGATCACAGGAAGCATGGACTACATTAAACACCACAGACAGGAAGTTCACCTGGGAAGAAATCTGGAAGTATAAACCATCAGACTGTCATTAATCATCAGGTCTGTCTATGATCTCCTACCATCACCAGCGAATCTCTGTCGATTGAGACTTAAGCCGACTCTAAATGCAGCCTTTGTGATAGACCAGGCACACTTGAGCATGTTCTTTCATCCTGTTCATCATCACTGACACAGGGGAGATAGAGATGGAGACATGACTGAGTCCTCAGAGAGTTGGCTGATTGGCTGGATAGAGAGAGAAAGAGAGAGAGAGAGAGACAGAAAGAAAGAAAGAAAGAAAGAAAGAAAGAACATGGAAGAAGTAACCCCCAAATTGCCTTTGTCAAGCCAGGTAAACCAACGAAGAGAGCAAACCCACAGCAAACATTGATCCTGGATGGCACCACCAGATGGAACATGGAAGTTGACCTCGGGAAGAGGCTTGTTTTCCCAGGCATAGTCTAGACCATTTTTAGACAAGATATTGTCCTTTTGTCCAAGACAGGAAAGAAGCTCATCGTCATTGAGCTTACAGTACCGTGGGAGACAAGATGTGAGGAGGCCTATGAGAGGAAGAAGGCAATTTAAGTACACTGAGCTTCTAGATCTTTGCAGGCAATGAGGTTTGCATTCTTGGCTGTTTCCTGTTGAAGTAGGAGTTAGAGGGTTCTGTTCACAGTCCGTCTGCTGACTGATGACAGTTGTTGGAACTATTGGCAGAGAAAAAAGGATGGCTATCCAGAGACTGAGCCAAGCGACTGAACGTGTGTCTAGCTGGTTGTGGCTTAGACGTGGGGAGAAGAGCTGAATGTAATCAACCAACACAGTGATTTTCAATGTGGGCCCACCTGTCATGAGAGTGTTCATGGATTAAAGGGACAAAACACTCAATGACGGCAGACTCCATGCTGATGATGTTTGTTGAGGAGCAGTTTACACTGTATATCTACACATACAGTATTTTACTAGATAATATTAAAATTTAAATTAGTGAATGTTTATTGCTTTGAAAATTATATGAATAATGTTATTTTCTGGGAAAAAGATGTTTTTGTTTTTTGAAACTTTTGCATTAAATCAAAAGGTTTGGGTATCATGTAAAGATATGTTGTGAAATATCAAGCTGTATGGAAGAGTATTACAGAAGTTATCATATGACTTTTTCAATTTCTGGACACATACTGATACATGTAACACATTGAAAGGGAAAGTTTCTTTAAATTATTAGTTTATATTTTCAAATTTTAGAAGAAATGTTATTTTAATTTTTAATCTTTTTAATCAGCTATGTGAAATTGAAGTAAAAGACTGAATTCTGATTCTGCAATATCAAATATCATTGTTTAAGATAGTCGTTTTGGTATATAATAAACAATCTAACTTTGTATTGATAAAAGCTACTCAGGACACTTTAACTCAACAAAACATGTTATGATTGTTAACATTTTCAACTGCTTTATGGCTTTGTATCATTTTGGACATCTATTTAGATTGCATTGCATCTTGCATATAAATGTATATTTTATTTGTCAACAGGTGATAAGAAGTAAGGGCTTTCCTTCATGAGAGGTTAATATGAATTAAGAACTAGAACTTCCAGTATCAGATATCATATCACGAGACCATTCTTTCCCTTTAGTTCTGATGAAATAATATCATCTTGTGTGAAGAAAGATATACATTTTAAACATTTACCGATGATGACAGAAAATGAATTTCCCCATCTTTTATAATCTTCATTAGATACTTCAAAACATCTGAGGTCCACTCTCCTATATTTGTGCTGAGATGGATTCAGTGAAATATAATATGTCTGAGCAAACAGAGGGGACCCTGATCAGACAGCTCCTTCCAGGAACTGTCTTATCTGGGTCTCCTCTATGAGCCAATGTGTAAAAATGAGTTGATATGAGATAAAAGGTTAAATCCGAAGGTAAAAAATCACAAAAAGATTTAGAATTACCCAGTCAGGCCAATCTTTTTTATATTTATCTGATTTCACCTTCTTTTGAATTCTGATTAAAGAATTTTCAAAGAATGCTTTGATTTAACTTGAACATTAAAATGGTCTACAGAGGAGTTATTAAAATATCCCAGAAAACATATACATGTATTTATATTGTCCTACAAATATTCACAAGAAATCATTGTTTCATTTACATTTTTTGAAAACAAAAATGTCTGTAAAAGTTAACAACTGGTACTGATAAATAGAACTATAGGTATTACAATGGTGGAAGTGATTTTCAGAAAATGGCACCTTTGACCTAACGCTGGTAAGCAAGGGAAATTTGAATTGTTCTACAGTTTTGGATCCTATACCTCACAGCTTTACAAATGTATACAATCAGGTAAAGTTCGGGTTCATTTCTGTGATAAAGATTGTATTATCATCTTCTAATTTTAGCTGCTATTTAAACTTTAAAGTCTTTTTGAATTGAATAAAAAAGAATGGGTATCTCAAGGCAAAGTTTAGTTACTTTAATAGATAATGAAACTGGTTGAAATTCTCAGTTTGTTTTATTGTGAATCATCAAACAACAATTTCATCCCCCCACTCCTCTGAAAAAAAATAACACAAGCAAATATCAAATTGAATAATAATGAATGTCCAATGACCATTGAAACAGCCAGTGAATGGTGACGATTCTGGACAACAGCTGAATTTATAAAATAGGTTGTCTTCAAGCAATGTAAAAATAAGACAATAACTAAAAATAAAGTGATCTATATTTAACTATTTTTCTATTCTTTCAGATAATTATACACGGATTATGAACTAATTGTATAAAGTAAAAGAGTTAATAACAGAGGTATCAGGTTTTGGGGCATTTATGTATTTTGACCATGCATGAGATGACCTTGAACATGACTGTCAATTGGCCATTGAAATCTGTAATTACACATACAGGCTAAAATTAATACAATCCATTTTGTTATTTATCATTTTAGCCTTACCTGTAACATTTATCAACAAAAATTTCAGTGATCAGTTGAAACATATATTGATATATTGCCGCCATCATGGACAGAATCTATTTGTGAAACCATACATATAGATGCATAATCTTAATAACATTGTATAGAAAAGACTATTTTAGTTGAAAAGGTATGCATAAAGCAATATTTCTGTAACAAATGTGATCAATTTCAGCATATAAATGCTTAAAAAGAGATATTAGAGAGAAAATAACAAATATTTGAGTATTTCATGTGTTTTGACATTGAAATGACCTTGAACCTGACTTAGAAAGGTCAATAAAATTTGTAAGTTTTGCATACATGCTAAAATAAAGTAATTTCTTTCAAACACTTCAGATTGACCTTTATATATGGTATTTATCAATGAAACATCCAATGATCATTGATACAGCAACTGAATGGTGGCCATCTTGGATAATGTGTATGTGTGTAAACTACCAAAGTTTATACATAATCTAAACAGAGATATCATACAAAACAGTTTTAAATGAAAGAATACACACATAACAATATTTCTATCACTAAAAGTAATCCATTTGAGTATAAAAAATGCATAAAATGAGAAAAAGTAGGTAGGAGATATCAAATTTTGGAGTATTTTTTGTACTTTGACCCTGAAATGACCTTGACCTTGACCTTGAATTTGCTATTGTTGTATATGAATTTGATGTACATTATGGAAGGAGTAATAATCATGCAAATATTTTGAACTACCTCTGTAAATAAATCTGTAACAAACAGATAAAATAATTTCACTGAACTTGCGATTTATGGCGGCCATCTTGGACGCCATCTTGGATTTCCGAGTCTGCACCAGGCATTGGCAATTTATGTCGGCAGTTTCATATAGTACAGACATTGGCAAACATTTTGGTATATAGCATTGTTTGTTCTACTTTTATGGCCACCCCAACTCCCAAAACCCACTGATTGTCACCCTACTATTAGTTGTGATCATGTTAAATTCTGTCCATTCGTTTTGAAAAACAGTCACCTCCTATCTCCAGCCACTGGTTTGTTTATTCAGTCCTGAACAAGTCAAACTTCTAAAATGTTTTTTGTTTTACATGTAATTTACATGACACAATCCCCTGGGTAACCTGACATACCCACTGATATCTGTAACAAGCAAAACATGTCAAGGTGGGAAGTAGGAGCATTAATCACCTTTAGTTCTAGTTTTGGAATGTTATTGCATACAATTTTGATGGCAAATGCAGTTTATGTTATAATTGAGAATTGAGCATATTGATATTTCAGTGACTGTTTGCTTTTTTCAGCTGGAGAACTCAGCATTTGAGATAACTGATGAGGATATCACAGAGGTCAGGCAGATGGCATTATTGGCCATACAGAATGAAGGCAGCAAGCAGGTAGAGGCAATAAAAGAAGAGGGTGAGAAACATAAAAAAGCGGTAGTATCCAGTGGTATGCTGACAAGGAAGAGGGCTCTTAAAGAGGGTGATAGACAAAGAAAAGGGATAAAAAGGACTGGCAACCAGCAAGTTGAGGCTGTGAATGTCGCTGGAGAACAGCAGATAGAGAACATACAGCAGGCTGCCACAATCCAGGCAGATACCAGATACCAGGAGGAGAAAAACAGTAATAAGCCATTTTATTACTGTAAAATCATTAACATTCAGTGACATTAAATTTTGTTGATTATGTAACTAAGGGAATTTCGTGGTTACATATATTCGTGGATCTATGTTTTCGAAAACGTGAGGTCTTTTTAAGAGAAAAGTTTTCTTGGGGACTGATATTCGTGAATAAAACCCACAATGAAATCGATGAAAATTAGTGTCCCACAAAAATTAATGATTTTACAGTACCCTCTATATCCCATCTACAGTACCCTCTAGATCCCATCTATATTCAACAGTCCAACACTGTATAGAGGGGTGGAATTAATGTAGACAGGGGATGCATAGACTTGCGCCTTAAATAATGTACCAAGTAAGTTTGAAAATTTTGAAACTTGCAAAATGAAGAAGTAATATTTCATTTATTGATGGACATAATGTCATCTGCATTGCTTTCTGCTCTCTTAATCTGGCACTCTTTATCCAACTTGAAGTCACAGTGTATGTTCTAATTGAGGTATGTCACCCTGATGTATGCCACTCACCCTGGTGTCAGCATCAGCATCACACCTGTCCTTAAATTTACTTTGAATAGCATTTTATACCCATTGCAACAAAGTTGTGTGTGTGTAGGTGGGTGGGGGGCAGGGTATACTGGAATTAGCTAGTCCATCCATCTGTTGGCACATTTGGGTTAGATGAATAATTACAGATTTATGGTCCTTTGTGTTTTTGACAAAATCTTATCTGGATTTCATCTAAAAAAAAAAAAAAACATCACAGGATTAATCATTATCAAGTCAAGTTGTGCATATTCGCAGCACATTTGGATCGGCTGAATTACCACAGAGTTATGGCCCAAAAGCTGCGTCTGTCTGTAGATACATTGTTGTCCTTTCTTCATCTCCAAAACCCTTGGCTTGAATTTGTGGGAACTTCATAGTTATCGCCCTATGTAATCTTTATGAAATATTAAATTAAAATTATATTAAAATGTCTAGTTGTGCATATCTTTGAAACAATTTGGTTGGATGAATTATTAGAGTTCTGGCCCTTTGTATTTTTGATAAAATCTTGTCTGGACTTAATCTTCACAGCCCCTGACTTAAATTTGACGAACCTTAATTTATCAGCATCAAGTCTAATTTTGGATGTAATCAGCATATTTCAATGGAAGTTTTATCACAGAGTTATGGCATTTTGTTATATTGTTTCGCGAATGCTGTTGGATGGTCGGTTGATCTGTCGGTCCGTCTGTACACCACTTCGGTTCCGATCAATAACTGGAGAACACTTTGGCCCACATTCCTCAAACTTCATAGGGTGATTGGCCATGACTAGTAGATGGTCCCAATTGATTTTGGGGTCACTTGGTCTAAGGTCAAGGTCACAGTGACCTCACATGTGAAAATTATTTCTGATCAATAACCAGAGAATGCTCTGGACAACATTCTTCAAACTTTATGGGGTGATTGGCCATGACTAGTAGATGATCCCAATTGATTTTGGGGTCACTTGGTCTAAGGTCAAGGTCACAGTGACCTCACATGTGAAAATTGTTTATGATCAATAACCAGAGAATGCTTGGGACAACATTCTTCAAACTTTATGGGGTGATTGGTCATTCCTAGTAGATGATCTCTCTTTATATTGGGGTCACTTTGTCAACGGTAAAGGTCACAGTGACTACGAATGAGAACATCGTTTCCGATCAATAACTTGAAAAAAGTGAAAATCATTTCAGATCAATAACTAGAGAACGCATAAGCCCACAATCCTCTCACTTCATATGGTGATAGGTTAGGACTAGTAGATGACCCATTTTGAATTTTGGGTCACTAGGTCAAAGGTCATGGTCACAATGACCTTGAATCTTGAAAATTTTCTTCACAGTGCTTGACCTGATCCCATATTCTACAACTTCCTTGGAAATTTGTCATAAAAAGTAGATAATTCCTATGATCCTATCAGTTTTGCGGTCATTTTGCAAAAGTTAAACCCAGATTAGTTCAAACAGTTTTCTTTTGATTCGGGCTTATATTTTCAGTGTACAATTATATACATTAGCATTGCATCTTCCTCTCTGACCACAGTTTGGAGGTGGGGAGTGTGTAGGGGGCATATGTGTCGCTCCGACAACTCTTGTTTATTTAGTGATCATGAAGGGATTTAATTGAAACTTTAAATATAGACAGGTAGCAAGTATTTAAAGTGCCTTGTACAAGAACCATGTCTCCACATGATTTTATTATCTCCCTTTATTTCCAGATTATCTTATGATTGCATGCAGGGACTCTTTGGTGATATGGCCTATACTTTCTTTTCTGTGACAAAGCAATTTGTGATGAATGATCCTTTGATGGCCCTCCACAAGAGTTGCTAAACAATTTAGATCCATGAAGAACAGATAATTTTATTTAAAAAAAAAAACATTGAAAATATTCTTCTCTGAAACTAATGGTCAGAATTTAATTTCATTTGACACAAAAAGAACAAAATAACGGTGGAATACCAAGTAAGTCTTAGGTCCCAGCAGAATTTGTTCCATGGAACAAAGTTTGAATGATACCAAAGATGCACTGGTGCGATAAACTAAGAATACCCCAAGAACATAAACAGTTGATTAATGATGCGCTTAAACACTTTTTGGTCACTTTTCACACCTACAAGAGAGACACGTCGCTTTGGCCTGTCGGCCATTTTGATGTTATTAGCCAATCAGTACGATGTTTGTGACACTATGGTACAAATAAAACAAGCATGTTTGTAGCATCGGTTAACTTGAGTGATTACTTGTCAATACATAATCAACAGCATAAAAGATATTAAGTCATCTCTCTTTTGGCATTACATTTTATTTAAGTATACAGACATGGTACATTAGAACAAAAAATTAAAAGATAAAGTGTCTTATAATTTGTTAACATCATTCCAAGTAAAGTGCATGTTTGCTTTATAATCTTAATTTTATGCAAATACACTTTATAAGAAATATAAACTAATTCTTTTATTCTTTATACACTCAAAACACATTACGAGGATAAAAATTCACAGCATTTATAGTACTGTAGCCTCTTATATGGCATATACATGGTCTTACAATGGATGTAACATAGGGTCATTGTGTTTATGAATAAAAGATGGAATGGAATGAAAATGCAGTGAAACAAAGTAATAACATAGTTAGTTGCTACTTCATTCCACTGCGACTGGACTGTGTATAGGAAATTTGTCTATGACTGGTCAGAATTTCATTAGGCACAAATGTTCAGTTAATAGCCCTTTACCATCATTTCTAAAAAAGAAAAAAAGGATCCTTAAAAAAAGGGGGTCGGCTAGTTTCCTTATTATATGACCTTGTATACTCGTAATTTAGAAAATTTCAAAAAAATTTCTTTGAAACCAATGGTCAGAATTAAATTCAAATTGTCACTGTATGACTTAAATCTCTTTAACAGAATTGCTAAAAGAAAGTTTAACCCTTGAAAAATATACTGTATGCTGCTAAAGGTATCAAGGTAAAATCAAGTACCTGAGTTGTTTTAATTAGATTATGGTGCTGATGTGAGCGTTCTATGTAGACCATGACCCTCTTCTTATACCCCCAGATACAAAGTATATGGGGCCCCAGATACCAAGTATATGGGGGCTATATTGGAGTCACGTCCGTCGGTCTGTCGGTTTGTCACAAGATTTGCCTGACCTATTTCTCAGCTTTGCTTTGATTTTGATCACAGTCACAGTGCAAATAATAAACCAGTTCCTATTGACTCATTGCTTGTTTTATAAGTACCAAGCTAAGTTGTGCATATTGTTGGCACGTCTTCATCAGCTGGATTTTAAATGAGTTACGGCCTTTTGATATATTTATTAAATATATTTTTCCTCACTTTATCTTGGCTACCAATGATCTGATTTTAACATAACTTCAAAGCACTAAGAAGTACCAAGCCAAGTTGTGCATATCGTTGGAACGTCTTTATCAGCTGGATTTAAAATGAGTATGGCTCTTTGTTATGTTTATTGAATATATTTTGTCTATATTATATTTTTGCTACCAATGGTCTGATTTTGATTAACTTAACAGCATTAATAAGTACCAAGTCTTATTGCATATATTGTTGGCACATCATGACTGGCTTGATTTTATATGAGTTAGGGCCCTTTGTTATATACATTGAAAGTATTTTGTCCACAGTATTTCTCGGCTACCAATAATCTGATTTTGATTTAACTTTGCATTTTTAAAAAGTCCTTTTTTGGCCCATCATGACCGACTGGATTTTATATGAGTTAGGGCCCTTTGAGATATTTCTTAGAGTTATTCCCCTTGTCATATTTTTTGAATATATTTTGTATGCTCTATTTTCCAGCTACTATTGAGATTTTGATATAACTTCACAGCATTTATAAGTACAAATGTACTAACAGTAGTTGCAGATATTCTTGGCATGTCATGATCAGCTTAATTTTTTTCATATTGGTTAAATATTTTTTATCAGCAATACATATATAAGTATATCAGAGCTCCACCTGGTTTTTGTGTGTTTTTATTTTTACCCTTCAACTTTATCAAGACTGCCTGACATGGTAACAGTAACTGTGACAAAGCGGCATTAGGGGATATTCATCATCTTCAATGATAGTTCTAATAAGCTTGACTATTTGAAGAATAAGGAGGGCTATTCTACTCACCTGAGCATCGGTGTCAGCGTAATGGTTTAGTTTTTTTAACCACCTCACTTTATTACTGAGCAGTGAACCCCTTGGTATTGCTTTGAAACTTGTAATACTTGTTTGTTTATGACCATCACCCCCTCCTGTAGGCAAGAGGGGATAAATCTGACATGGATTTTGAACAGACTGTTCCCCTTTATATGCCCCTGCATTGATAGATCCGGGGGGGGGGGGGGGGGGGAGCATATTGTTTTTGGTCTATTTGTCACAAAACTTTAACCTTGACCATAACTCGGATGTCCTTCCATCTACGGGCCCCAAACTTCACAGGTGCATTGTACCTTGATGAGCTCTACCCACCAGACCCACTTAGAGGTCAAAGGTCAAGGTCACGTGCCCAAAAAAAATATTAACCTTGGCCACATTATGAATGTGCTTCCATCAATAACCTCAAAACTTCACAGTTGTATGCACCTTGATGAGCTCTTCTCACCACAACCACTTAGAGGTCATCGAATCAAAGTTCAAGGTCACCGTGTCCCAAAATAGCAAATATTAACCTTGGCTACATTATAAATATGCTTCCATCCATAAACCCCAACCTTCACATGTGTGTGCCCCTTAGTGCGCTCTATCTGCCAGACCCACTTATAGGCCCCAGGGCAAAAGGTCAAGGTCACCATATAGACTTTTATAAGACTTGCTGCTTGCAGACAGGTTTTATTAAATATTTTTGACCGTTGAAATGTGTTTTGATTATGCAAAAATGATGTGCATAATCTCCATATTGCCATCTATTCATATTTCAAGTTTCAGAAAAATATTTTCAGTACTTTTTGAGTTATCACAATATATTGTTTTAGTTGCCATATTTTAAGTCTATTTGTTGTCATAGCAACCAGATTTTTCAACCTAGGAAGAAATAAAAAAAGACTTGCATAATCTCCATTTTTGGCTTGTTTTTTGTTGTTGTTTTTTTTCTTTGGACCAAAATTCTGGTTGCTTTGGTAATGGAAAATTATGTACCTACCAGTAGGGGACTCATGTGTTGCCTGCAACACCAGTTACTTGTTCTGTATATCAGGAGTACACATCAAGTTGACTAATATACTATAATTACTCTAGAAGACCATAAGTAGTGCTCACCCATACTAGGAAAAAGTTAAATTTCCATCAATTGTTGCAAAACACTCTCAGGCTGGTCTCATTTTTAGCTCATCTGAGCATAGCTCAGGGTGAGCTTTTGGGATACTTGATTGTCCGTCGTTTGATGTTTACACACTAGAGGCCACATTTTTGATCCAATCTTCCTCAAACTTGGTCAGAATGTTTGTCTTGATAATATCTTGAACCCTTTCGAAAATGGGTCGAGTTGGATCAAAAAGTAGGTCAGTAGGTCAAATCTTAGAAAAATCTTGTTTACACACTAGAGGCCACAATTTTGATCCAATCTTCCTCAAACTTGGTCAGATTGTTTGTCATGATGATATCTCGAACCAGTTTGAAAATGGGTGGGGCTGGACAGAAAAGTAGGTCAGTAGGTCAAATCTTAGAAAAATCTTGTTTATACTCTGAGGGCAACATTTTTGGTCCAATCATCCTCAAACTTTGGCAGAATGTTTGTCATGATGATATCTTTTGTGGATGGGGTCAGAAAATTCCTGAACATTGTTTCACCTCATCATCTTTATTCTTAAGCAATCTGTTTTGTACAGGCAATGAATGATACTTTTCTCAGGTGAGCGATCTAGGGCCATCTTGGCCCTCTTGTTACAAGTCTTATAGTTATTAACTTACCAATGAATGCATTCAAAATCTAAAGTAATAAAATAAACTTGATGCATTCAGAATCTAAAAGAACAAACTTAAACAATTTTCTGTTTGTGATAATGTCATTGTTTATACGTTTAATCCTATTATAAATTACTGTTTTGTTTGTTTGTGTTTTATTAGAAAATATGATATAATACTGAAATTACAGTCTTTGAATGTTAAGGTTGTAACACATGATAACTAAAAGATCTGTAATAGATTTTGTATCCTACTTCAAAACAGTAGAACAGTATTGCTTCATTTGATCATTTCACATCTATTTTCAGAACTAAAGCACCGCCTGATAAGAGACCTACATAGCTCAGTTACAGCCAGCCACACTACCAGCGGTTGACAGATTGTATGTACGGCCCAGTATGAAACTGGTGACAGATGACACAGGGGGCGGTAATGGCAACACTGATACAGACAGATACAACATGTATAGAATAATACTGGAACAAATATAATAGGCACAGTCATAAACAATGTTTTTTTTTCAAGATGAGACAAACAGATACAACATGTATAGAATAATACTGGAACAAGAAAGAGGCACAAGCATGAACAAGGTTTTCTTTAAAGATGAAACACAGTTTACTCGAATCTACATCTCGGGAGATGCAGGACTTGGGAAGACTGCACTGTGTAAAATACTGTATTTGGCCTGGTGTCAGGAACATTCTGGTGATAAGATCAATGAATATCTACCCAAAGATTTCTTGACAGTAATGAAGAAGTTTGACTTGTTGTTCTACATCACTTTAAGAAATATTAGGAAGAGCTGGATTATTAGTGAAATTATCAAAAAGCAATATTTTAGTGATTCAGACTTTCTAAACATTTTTATTAAAAATGAGTGTGACAAAAGCTCATGTCTTGTCATATTGGATGGTCTAGATGAGTGGCTTTCTCCTGATGACTACGAGACTCCCATGCATACAACTCATGGTCTGCCAGACTTATGTAATTTTCAGAGGTTTACCATCCTCACCACCACCTGGCCATGGAAGCTTGAGGAGTTAAGGCTGGGGCCACGGGAGATGGATAGGCAAGTCCAGCTTCAAGGTTTTGATTGGATATATAAAAACATGGTAGATCTGCTGAATAAGAAGAAAAATGTCAGAAAGAACAGTGAAGACTTCCAACAACAGCTTATGGATAAACGTCTTTTACACTTCCTGAACATACCCATCCTACTGAAACAGTTGATTATGTTGTGGCATCATAATGAAAAAGAAATTACTGGAAGATCACAAGTTCATGTATACAGTACTATGATAAACCATCTGCTGAAGGATGCATGGGAAAGAAACAAAAAGAAGCCATTATCAGCAGGAAATACCCGAGAGTCAGAACTTCCCTTAGAACTTCCCTTTTGTCTAAAATAAAAACAGTACTGCAAGATCCATAAGTGTCTACTTCTTTCACTGGCACAACTTGCCTTTACTTCAGCAGGTAAAGGGGAACTTGTTTTTGACCATGTGGAAGCAGAACTTCAAAATTTGACTGAAGGTGACATAAATTCTTGCTTAAGTGAGTGGCCTGGACTCCAAGGTCATGACATCATTATCACATCAAGTACAGAATATCCTGGAGAATGATGAGAAATGGAAGCAATGCGACAGTCAACTAAATATGTATTTGTTAGAAGAAATACAAAACCTGTTGTGTGAGTGTGTAGAGGAGAGTAAGAGGAGCGGACAGCCACTGCCATACTATCTTCTGAAGACAGTCGTTATTCTTCATGATCATCTGAGGACTGTAATTATTAGAAATCCATTTCTTAAGAATCTACATCACCTAGTTAGAACCAGTATGTCCTGTATACAGAATGTATATGTACATATAAATGTTGAAGGAATAACCGAGGACCTCCTAACCTGCCTGAGTCTTGTGTCAGAGTGTCAGTCAGTACAACATGTGAGTCTTGAATTAGGAAAGAGTTTATGCAACGCCAAGAAGGCCTTGCTGGACAAAGCATGGTGTGACAACTGGTCATTATCATTTCTCTCAATTGAATTTCAATTATGTGAGCCATGCTATAGATATCTATGTAGTGACAGAGTGACCACATTGGTCATTTTAGAAATCAAGCATGCAAATATCTCAAGTCATATAAGATATCAGAGGTTGTTGGAGGGTGTGGAGAGGGCAACACAGCTGAAGAAACTGGATTTGTCTTATATAAGTAATATTAAGTGTAGAAAGTCTCAGAAGTCTTCACTTCATCTGGACCTTTCTCACTGCTCAGATTTGCAGGAATTCATTCTAGAGAACTGTGATATTACTAAGGTTACAATCAACACAACATCACTCATATATTGTAATGTCATTGGTACACCTGTATACTTTGTTTCACACCCACATGTTGAGACCATGAATCTGACACTGATATTTGTTGAGATAAGTGATCCACATTATCTGGATGAAATTGTCAAATTCCTACCCCACGTGACTCAGTTATCATGCAAAAATCTGATGTTAATTAGTGATAGAGAGAAGGAGTCTTCCCATCATCTGGACCTTTCTCACAGTTCACATCTGCAGGAATTCTTTCTAGACGACTGTAATATTACAAAGGTTACAATCAACACAACATCACTCACATATTGTTATGTCAGTGGTACACTTGTATACTTTGTTTCACACCCACATGTTGAGACTATGAATCTGACACTGGAATCAGTCGAGATAAGTGATCCACATTATCTGGATGAAATTGTCAAATTCTTACCGCATGTGACTCAGTTATCATGCAAGAATCTTAAGTTCATTAGTAATGGAGAGAAGGAGTCTTCCTGTCATCTGGACCTTTCTCACAGTTCACATCTGCAGGTATTCTCTCTAGACGACTGTGATATTACAAAGGTTACAATCAACACAACATCACTCACAGATTGTGATGTCAGTGGTACACTTGTATACTTTGTTTCACACCTACATGTTGAGACTATGAAACTGACACTGATATTATGGGAGATGAGAGATCCACATTATCTGGATGAGATTGTTAAATTCCTACCCCACCTGACTCAGTTATCATGCCTGCAGATGGAGCATTTAGACTTTGGTGATGGTGATGGAGATGTCAATTTGTTCCCCAAGGCAACACATCTGGAAACAGTGAAGTTAGATAGTGTTACTATGACAGACAGGGCAATGATCAAGTTTCTTGACTCTATTCTTACCATTAACCATAAGGTGGACTGTGAGATTAAAGGTAAACTTAATGAAGCAGTTGAGACTCACATCATCTCCAGGTTTGTGGTGACATACGAAGGCTATGACATGCTACACTTCCACAGCCATTCAGCAGCTCACTGAATATCCCAAGACAGAAAGTCCACACATGTAAATGGTCATTTGTTTGTCAGATATTGAATGTCAAACATGGCTAGTGATGTAAAAGCAAGCTTTTCATCAAAAGTTGAGTACCGTGCTGTAATTCAGTACTTGCATTTAAAAGGTAAAACTGGTAAGGACATACATGCTAAGTAAGTTGATGTGTATGGGTCTTCTGCACCATCTTATTCTCAAGTTAAATTCTGGGTTGGGGAGTTGAAACGTGGTAGAACGTCTTTAGAAGATGAAGCCAGGTCTGGACGCCCAGTTGATGCCACTGACAAAGAAATGTGTAATAAACTCAGATAGGCGAAGTCAAGTTGAAGAAATAGCACAGGCATTAGGCATTTCACATGGTACCGTTTCAACAATCTTGCATGATCGTTTAGGGATGCGCAAGCTTACAGCCCGTTGGGTCCTAAATCCCTTAGCAATGAGCAAATGGCAACTAGAGCATCAGTATGCAGTGCGTTGTTGAAGAGTTTGAGGTCAAAAAAAGATGAATTACTTTTGCGTCTAGTTACTGTCGATGAGACCTGGGTGCATTATTTTGAACCAGAAAATAAAGCCCAGAGTCGTCAGTGCGTAGGTCCGGGATCCCCAAGGCCAAAGAAGTTCAAGACTCAACCATCTGCTGGCAAAGTGATGGCCACAGTATTTTGGGACACAAAGGGCATTATTTTGTTGGACATTTTACCCAAGAGAAGTACAATAATAATTGCTAGACCAGCTGAGGAACGCCATCCGCGAGAAACGCCGTGGTAAACTCTCCAAAGCTGTTTTGCTGCAACAGGACAATGCAAGAGTCCACACTTGAAAAGTTGTAATGGATGCTGTGGAGTGAAATGGGCATGAATTAATACCACACCCTGCCTACTCACCAGACCTTGCTCCTAGCGACTTCTTCCTTTTTCCAAATTTGAAAAAGGATATACGTGGATGTCATTTCCAGTCGGACGAAGAAGTCGTGGCGGCAGTTGAGGAGTGGTTCCATGGAAATGACCCTGACTTCTTCACTTCTGGGCTGCTGGCACTTGAACACCATTGGTCCAAGTGCATAGCCTTGAAGGGAAATTATATTGAAAAAAGAAGAGGTAGATCTCAACCCAAAATAGGTTAGGCTGGTTATTTATTGACTCACCCTTGTATATCTTTGTTGTTTTATCTGTAAACTTTGTTATGAATGTTTTTTTGTTCAAAATTTGATTTGTATACTGATTTTGTAGAAATATTGTTTTTTTTGCATGCAGTTAATGACAAAAATACTGTTGGCTGGATGTTAAACTCATTTGACATTTTTAATCAATGGTTTCTCATTGATGAGTGTACTTGACAATGCATGGTCTATATCAAAGGTCATTGAGTGTCCTAACCAGGAGTCATAATCCCTAGAGCATTAAATAGACCCTGTGGTCAGATTGACACAAGTTAATGAAAGACTTTGTACACTGGTCACATCCATAGATTGAGTAAAAGACCTAGATAGCTAAAACCCAAATTGTGAGGTTTAGTAGATTAATACCTTTAGGGTTAATGATAGCTACACATATTTTGATAAAATATCCATCTATATTTATTATCGTCCACCCAAGAGACATGCTGTTCATCTGTCTGTATGGCTGGAGACACAATTTTGTCTGTGCTTAATCTCCAGAAATATGATTGATTGAACATTATCAAATTTCATTAAGCATAATAGCATAATTATCATCATCATTTTCTGTTCAGATGAAGTTACATTGTGTATATCCCAATGTGCCTATTGGTTATCTTCAAAACCACTGACTGGGAAGGGATGAAACATCCCAGGTGTGAGTGTTACTAAGCTTGCCTGTGTACATTATCTGCAAGTTTGCGTGAAATGATATTGTATACAACATTGACTATGGGCTATCTTTTTTCCTACTATGTCTTACTTCTTCCAAGCACTGTGTGGGGGTATATATCACCAGTAGTGATAACTCCAGTTAGTTTGCAAGAACCATGTTTTTTCAAATTTAAATTGTTTTTATAGTAAGCATCAGAAGGTCTAAATGATGGTTATTGTGTGGCAGGTTTGATATACCTTTGTATACGGTGTATTGTTTGATGTTATTAAAAAAAAATGTTAGTGAAAGTAGTAATGGTAATCAATGATGACTGACATGGACAGAGCTTATTATGTTTTGTACACATGTGGTAATGAAGGGAAGCTTTTTCATTGTAAGCCAGATTATATTTTAATTTGACATTGTAATGTATTTATATTATATAAAGTCAGAAATATGTAAGTAAGGACAAAGTTATACATTGAAAGTCCAGTTCCAGACAGGCCAGGGATGGGACTTGGAGAAAGTGAATTGTGTGGAGCTGTTCACAAAAAAATGTGAGTTCATATACATGTAATAATTATTATTTTGATATCATTTCAAAAATACTTTTTAACGCTAATGCAATACTAATTCATATTTGTAAATTTATAAAGAAATGTAAAAAAAATTGTACTAGTCCAGATGGCTGAGTGGTTAGAGTGTCCTCCCTTGAATCGGGAGGTTGTAAGTTTGATCCCCAACCGCAACATACCAAAGTCATAAAAAGTGGTACATGTACTATGCTCAGCATATAAGAGTAATCCCAGAACTGGTTGGACTTGTGTCAGGATAATGTGAGTGGGTGTGGAATCATGCTGTATGTCTTCGGTATGGTATTGCAGTTTAACAGCACTACATAATCTCCAAATGACTATAATACTGTCAGTGGGACATTTAACCAGATAAACAAGCAAACTTATAATATTGGTAAGGCCAAGTCCCTTTTTAAGCTTCCTTAATTGGACCAGTACTACTGCTTGGAGGTTCATGAAGAAATGTTGCCTCAGCTATTGTTTAAACCACTATCTGTCTGATCCAAAGTCTTTGTCTACTGCCAATGGACCACAATGCCAGAATATTGTTGTAATTATTTTTAAGGTAATTCATCCATCATTATATTAAAATCATGGTCCTTCAAATGCTTAAAAAGTCTTCAGTGCAGATAGACGCATCAATTGACTTGGAGTTATAGGCTTTATTGCTCAGAGTCTATAAACGCTTGCATTTACTATGAAATTCTCACAATCACTTGATGGACCATGATCGCAATTTATGATGAATGGATTACCTTAAAACAAAATAAACCCATGTAATACAATTATTAAACAATGTATGTTTGAAATTAATTGTTGGACTGTTGTATTTTGTTTATCTTGGATATAAATCAATGTCTGCAGAACATTTGTCTGCAAGTACCATATTACAAACTTTATTGCCAGTCAAGGTTAAATGCTACTTAATAAAAGTGGCTGCTTGGAACAGGTTGGCATTTTACTACAGGTAATTACTGAAATAAACTTGACTGTTTTGTGTTCCAGCAGGTGGAAATAACGCTGGTAACTGATCACATCTATGGAATTGACCACGCCCACATCACAGTTGTGAAGGTCAAGATTGATATCGGGTCATGTGTCACAGTAGGTCAGGGCACCACAGGTCAGATAGTCATGGAGATGCTTGGCCAGTAGTCTAGGCAGGTATGTTTACACATTTATGAAATTCTTGACAGACTGAATTAAGCTAGCACCAGTGATTCTCTTGAAACCGTATTCATTACCAATATTGATATTGACCTTTATATAAATGTATGTATCATTACGATAGCTATATGGTCAATAACAATTTATTGGTCTGGTTTTCCAAATGAAAATTCTGATTATTACTTTGGCAAGTTCTATGGGTGTGAAACGTTGACTTCTTTTTCTTGACCATAACTTTGTCATGGATTGAGATATTTTGAATTAATTTGGCACTGTTTTTCAGCATGATGTGACAGTGTGCAAGCACAAGACCAAGGTCCGTAGCTCTAAGGTCAGGGTCAAACTTTGAGGTTGTATGATGGTAAAAACTGTGTTCTTCAGGAATTTACTCTAATTTCATCATACATTGAAGGATTTTAAAATAATTTATTCACCTGTAAAACATGATACTACGCCGTGCGATTGACTTTGACTTTTCACCACTTTACACTTCAACAAACATTAAACCTTATTGCCTGTCAAATAGAACGTGGCTTCGGTTGACGAATATAAACCACGCCTCCTTAGCGAGAGGAATCAAGTGCACAGTTTTATCAATCTATAAATAGAGACTGTGACATCACTAGCTTCATTCAGACCGGTGTTGACACATTGCAAATTTATAATTCACAGAATTATGAATTGACTGCTGGTACATATACATGTATGTCACATGTAATCTTGAGAGGAAATAATGAATGTGTTTAAATATCAAACAAAATAGGTAGCACTTGTATTCGTGATGTTTTAGCAAGATTGATTTTGTGTCTTGAATTAAATAAACACAGCAAAAGCAGTGTGGCATAGTTACTGTCAAACGGAGCGTAATATTTGTCCTTGTCATCATGGTCTACGAACGTGTGGCTTTTAACAACATCTAGCCATTTTAAATGAGGTTCTTCATGTAGGAATTATATTAAATCCTTGAATGCCATTTCAAAACCTTTCCAAAACGCACCACTGACACCCTTTATAGGGATAATGATTTTTTAAAGTCCGTCTCGGCCGACACTTCCATCACAAAAGTTAACTGGGAACTGAGCAAAAATCAATAACCAGGTGAAGCCAAGGGGCGGAGCTACGTTCTGATTGGCCTACACAATGTTTTCTTTTTCTACTGTAAGAGTGAAAACGGTTGCAGTATTATTGGAAAAGTCCAAGTCAATCGCACGGCGTAGTAATAAAGTGTTCAGGCTCATAACACAGATCCCTCGCTTAAATGTCCAGGTCACGCTTTGAGATTGAAGGATAAAGATGGGTACACAAACTGTTTTCTTCTGTTTTTATTTGTGAATAAATTCAAACAAACAAATAAAATATGTACATTTCTTTTATTATGTTTCTAGAACTTTGAAAGTTCTGATTCGGTGTTAAATAACCTACCCTGGTTGCCTAATGATTTTGAGCGTCTTCCTGGAGAACAGGATGGCACAGGTTAAATCCCCAGCCCAGTATACCATAAAATAAAACTGGTACTGGTATGTCTCCCTTGTGTTTAGTGCCAATCATTGAAGGACTGAAAAGCCAAATGTCAGGATGATATTACTGGGTGTGGTATCATTCAACTGTACAGTGAGGCATAACAATATATGTCTCCTTTGCAAATGCAATTATTTCAGTTGACGATAAGATCAGGCACACATGCAGCTGTAATATTCTGTGCTATTCAAATATGAGAGATTGTGAAACTGCTTTCCATGGTTAAGTTTGCCTTCTTTTTATACATGTCTGAGTCGTCTTAAACCGAGATCATAGCAGAACTTAATGGCTCTATTTTTCAATCTTCTCCATGTCCATCATTTTCGGTAAGTTTTCACTATACCGTATTATTGTTTACATATGATTTTGCTGTAAATTTACAAAAATGAAAATGTCAGAAAACAATGTAAGTATTTGATGTCATTGAATAAATTGATATCATTTTGAAGATTTTTATCACCAAATAAAAGTTTAATATTGAATTTAAATTGATTTTACGGAAAAAGTATGCACGTCACTGATATGGGACCCATGTGTTGCATGCAACACCAGTTACTTGTTTATAACACTATAATTGCTTTTATTATCCACATAATTTTAGATAACCCCTCATATCTACATTATAGTAGCTGCAAAAAATATCTGAGGTAACATAACTCATTAAATAGATCATTTTTGCATGTTATTTCTCATCTGCTTTGTCGGTGCTTTGATTAGTTTCCAGAAGGACAGGCTCAAGTAAACCTGTACAAAGGGGTTGGGTGGTTTCCGTATCATGTCACTGATTTGGACATTTCTGCCTCAATGCTTTATCCTGTCCAGTGGCTACGACGTACTGAAGTCTTTAAAATGGTACTGGTATATCTCCCTTGCTTGGTTCTCAGCAAGTAAAGGAATTCCATAACTGGTCGCGCCGGTGTCAGGATAATGTAATTGGGCGGGGTATCATGCCACTTTTATGTGCTGTGATATAGCAGCATGGCAGCACTATATCTGTCTCATGTAGACAAATCCCAAATGACTGAATTGCTGTTGTAGGGACACTTAAACCAAGCATACTATTTTATGTCACAAACAAATGGAACAATGTCAAAAAATAGTTCTTGCAAAAAGAAAAAAATTCACTTTTCACGTTTCAATGGTGTACCGCTGATTTTACTTTTTGTATTCATTTTGGTTCTAGCACGATGTAGATTCTATGCACATTTTGAATTTTTCATGCATGTTTGACAGTATTTTCTCATGTAATTTTTGGAACACATTAGAAGTTACCAATTGTTATAATCTTTTAAGTTACCAATTGTTATAATCTTTTTTGAAAATATCATTTTAATACCCTCTAAAAGTGTTAAGGTCACAGCATGAGAAAAATGTGAAGCCTGGCCAGGACTCAAACCCCAGGCCTTTTGCTTATAGGGCAAATGCTTTTACTGACTGAGCTACCCAGCTGCATACACATCTTTCTCCCCTCTTGTGAGAAATGGGTACTGTTACATTATCCTCTCCATTTTAGAATTGGTACCTGAATTCTAGGAGTTACAGGGTAAATATAACCATGTGCAAGTGGCGTTAAACATACCTAGCACCTATGCCACAGTCTGATGTTAGGCGCCAAATGTCACAGGGTGAGGAAATGTGCAGCCTGACCGGTACTCAAACCCAAGGCCTTTTGCTTTACTGACTGAGCTACCCAGCCATATACACACTTTTCTCCCCTATTTTGAATATTCAGCACTGTGACATTAAGAAATAATGTTTTCTTTTTTTTTTTCAACAAATTTTAGCAAAGGTGAAGTTTTACCATAAGCTGAATCCTATAAAATGAGCATGCTGACCCCCTATTTTTAATTCATATTTCCTTAATTATAATCTGAAGTACTTGTATGTAAATTTTAGAAAGAAAATCTGTCTTAAAAAAAACAAAAAAACAAAAAAAAACAAGAATAAAAAACACTGAAATCCTGTTAAAAACAGAAAAACAGTTCTGTTCTCTGTTCAAGAGAATTTTTTGGTGGAAAGAGTGAAAATATAGCTGTCTGTTGTAAATTTGGTCATATTCATTTTCAGGCATGCAGTTCTACAGAGTTGTCTTGAACTTCAAACATGAGATGTAAAATCAACACAATGCAAACATGGCAGGATGACTGGAACAACACTGCCCGGGCAGGTGAGAGGACAGGTGTCTGGTTGACATGTGGACCCATCTCTGTGTACTGGGACTTAGTATCTGTACAAGGATGTGACTGCAATGGAACTTGACACCCTCGATCATGAGTCATCCTTGGGTTAGCCGGTCACCATGGAAATGTGCAGTTGTGAAATAAGTCCTTCATTTTGTCAGCCCTCTTGATGTTGTCTTCAAAATTTTGCACATAGAGTGTCTTATATCACAGTTATCAGCTTATATCATAATGTCCGGATTGACCTTCTTACTCTTAATTTCCTGGATGGCACTCAGTACTATACGAGGCTTGTTTGGAAATTATTGAGATGACTTGAATAGAAAAAGATCTTGAAGGAATATAGATTACAAATTATTCCCAAATACAGCCAAATGTTATTACTATCTGTATGCAAAATAACTTTTTCCTAATGACTCCCATATAGTTTCAGAATCCGTTTAAATTATGATTCCCATTCAAATAAAAGCTTTTATGATAGTTGCTGCTCACCTGAACTGACGCTGTGATTTCGTGAACACTAACTCTAGATAATGATGTATATGTATCTATATAATGAATGATTTCAAACTTTACTAGGGTGATGTCAACAGAGTGTAGGACAACTGCCCCTTAGGACAACTGCCCCATAGGACAACTGCCCCTAGGACAATTGCCCCTGTGGACAACTGCCCCTTAGGACAACTGCCCCTTAGGACAATTGCCCCTACCCATAATAAAAGTTCAATATATTATATAATATTATAAATAAATGTATTATAATTTATAATACATATATTTATTTCATATTTTATTTTCTTCTTCTTCTACATTGTGTTTGAATGTTTGTGTGTTTCTGTCTGTCTTGCATGTATAGATATTTTTGTGTATATCTATCACTCCCTTATCACTCCCCTTTTCAATCATTCTGTCTGTCTTTCACTATTTCATCCTTATTCTCTCTCTCTCTCTCTCTCAGGACTCGGACCAAGAAAAAAAACAAAACATGTTTCATAATTTTATTCTGTTTTGTTCAGCTTTAAAATATGTGCATGTATTTATGTATTTATTTATTTGTCATAAAAATACATTGGCAGTTGCATTTGCAAAAAGAATCATTTTGTCAGCTCAAATGTTCAACAGCATTATTTCATTTAACGGCATTTCCATCTAATACATCGTCCAACACCTTGAAGATGCTCCTCAACAGTCTTACGTCCTGACACAAAGTCGAGGCACAGGTTCTTTAGACGTCGCTGCAGGTCTTGTGTCACCTTCTTCACTCGCTTACGTGGGGGTTCACCATTCAGGTCCTGAAGGAGGGCAGTTGAAACAATTGCCTGATCCTTTCTGATGCCATCTATAGCAGTCCATACAGGGAGGCTTCCTTTCTTCTGTCTACGGATGTTTCGTTTGACAGTATCCAGTTTCCCGAAGGCAGTACGTGCTTCAGCAGAACATGTCTGTAGAACATCAGCTATAATCTGGCATGGTCGTCCTCTGTTGATGGGGATGTTTTCCTTCACATTCATCATGGCCTTGGCTACTTCCACAGCACCATCATCCCTTTCATGACTATGGGGAGTTGTAGAAAGGACTTCTTTCACCTCAGCATCAGTTGTAGCAGCACCTTTGCATGAATACGCTCGTCTCTTTGAACATTCCCAGCGAATTCTGTTTTTGCCAGTGTTCTTCTTGGTGTACATGTAACCTTCAAAGCATAACTTCAAACCACCTCTCTCATTCTTGATGATGTCCATGATTATGGTAGGGACAATATAAGAATAAAATCAAAACTTCAACTTATAAGAGTAGGCAGGGGCTATTCATTATCAGTTTGCGAAGTGATAATTCACTTACATACAATTGTACATTTGAAGTTATATGTAATTAAATTAAAGAAAGAACCTTTGATCATCAAAAGTTCTAACATCATCAACTGCAAACAACCATACTAAAATGAAAAACATGTTAACAAAATTGCTGATTCCAATTAATCTGAGAAAAATTATTGAAAACAAGAAACGATCAGGTGTGAAATACTACCTATAAAAACTACTATTGTTATCTTGTTTTACTTAAAAAGGTTTGTAAACAGGGCAATGTGTCAATGATTTTTAATGATTAATCTATTGAGTAAAGATTTGTTTTCTTAATTACGTAATGAATTTCTTTATTTGTATTTAAAGCTTTTCTTTGATGCAAAGGTGTAAAAAAATTCTCAAACAGGTGGTGATAGCGAGTGTAGGACAATACCCCCTCCGGACAATACCCCCTTAGGACAATACCCCCTCGGACAATTCCCCCTCAGGACAATTCCCCCTTAGGACAATTCCCCCTTAGGACAATTCCCCCTCAATGTTTTTTAAAGTCATTTTATAAAGTTAATAATAAATAAATATGAAAATTAGTTAATGTTTATTTCCCTTTGTTTACTCATGTACTAAAATGTTCATTTTGAGATGAATTCATGGACATGTCTATATACAATTTTAGACTAAATTATTGATATGGAAAGTATCTTTTTACATGGGAGTAGTCTTATTATACTAATTATGATTTCATTTAATATAAATTTAATTGATATTCTCTCTCTCTCTCTCTCTCTCTCTCTCTCTGCATACATAATAGAATCATTGAATGTACGGGTGACATTGAATAATTGATGATGATATAGGGATTTGAAAATAACTTAAGACAATCAAAGGTTAATGATTTATTTCCACATGGATAAAAGCATGGATAAAAGCACATACTTAACTGTAAAACATTTAAAGCACATGTCTACAATTTTACCAAGATTGTTTCTTCTTTGAAATAGCGTTATTAATAACATTCAACATTAAAGATAAAAGCACATTTAATTTTTTAAAACTTTGAATATAAGTTGTATGAATCTTTTTCACAACTTTGTCACACACAGACGCACATACTTTACTTTTTTAGAATTACGTAGACTTTTGCCATAACTTATTTTGATTTTAAGTGTACGGTTAATTTTATATATAATATCTCTAAACTATTTTAAATTAATGGATGTTATTTTATTAGTGCATATAATATATGTTCTATTAAACGTCACCATAGTAACCAATCCTCTCTTAGGCGTTCAAACTGATGATGAATAAAAAAAAAAAGATTGACGTCAAAAATTGCACTGAGATTTGTAGTAATATAATATAGTATGTATAGTGGGCTCATGTATAGTATTCTTCAAATTTCAAAATTTACAATTTGTCCTTAATGATCAACAATTGAGTTTCCTAAGTTGACCAGCAAGTATAATTACTTTATTCAAAATATATCCTTTAGTTCTTAATATTTTCTTAAATTTTATTTTTTTTTTATCATTTTATTATATTATGTAATATTATATTTGACAAACCAATTTTAATTTGAGTAAGTTTAAATCAGCAATTCTTCTTCATATCACAAAATTTACAAGTTCTGTAATCACGATTTACTAGTTTATAACAAAAATGTGATCAATATTAAATGTTTGATGACACCCGCGTGTATGTAAATATCCTTAATTTTCATTTTTTCTTCCTAATTTACATTTTCTGCCACCACAATTTATTTGATTATAACAAAATTATGATAAATTATTAATAATAATAACAAGTTGTAAATTATTTTCTATATTTCTCTATTTAGTTTTCAAAGAAAAATATATGATTGAAATCACTTTTATAAATTTTGAGTTGAAATATATATATAATTTAATACGGATCTAATTGTCCGTATATTTTTCAAAAATTATATTATCAAAAATAATAGGAATGTAGTAATTGGTCGCCAATAACATTATAGATAAATTCATCACATATAAAGAAACAGAAAGAAAGAAAGAAAAAGAAAGAAAAAAAAGACAGACAGTGAGAAAAAAACGAAATAGCACAATTGTCACCTACCTCCAAGTCAGTCACCACTGATCCGAGACAAGAATATGCATGCCGATTAGAACATTCCCACCGTATCCTGGATTTGTTAGAATTCTTCTTTGTATACATATATCCATCAAAACACAACTTACAACCACCTTTCTCATTCCTAATGACCTCCATGACTTGAACTTAATGTATGATTTTTACAGATTATCCATTTGGATTATATAGGGAAATACAATAGATACAATTTACACCTTTTAGTACATGAATGCATGCTAATTAATACTTCAAAGAAGGCATATAATTACAACTAGCTTTAATAATTGTCAAAGTATGTCTCTAATTACATCTTTCTTATTCTTGTTATAACACATTACACTTATAACACTGCAAACAACATTTTTTTTTAATTTTTTAAATAATTGTGTATAATTATTTGGTAATTAAGGTACAAATCAAATATTGCGTAAATTAACAGCTAGTTTGATTCACAAGGATTAACACAATTTGCAAACACTTTATGCCTGCACTTATTTTAGTTTTTCAATCACCAAAGCAACAAAATTTCACAATATTTAATGCTTTATTATTCATGTATATCATAAATAAATATTTTAATGCATAAATATATAATTTTTATATGAAGGGGGTATTGTCCACCCTGGCATATTGTCCGAGGGGGTATTGTCCGAGGGGGTATTGTCCTAAGGGGGAATTGTCCAGAGGGGGTATTGTCCGTACCCCGGTGATAGCAACCACCCTCTCTAATTATACTGATGAAAGCAAAATAATGAATGACAATATATTATTTTCTATTATTAAAGCTATGCATATTTCCATGTTTTTATAATAAATAAACATGCATATTATAATTTTATTTAATAATTATCTGAGAGAGAGAGGGGATGGGAGGGGGAGAGGGATGAAGAATATTCAAAAACATTTCTTTTTTTTTTGCATACAGTGAAAAAAAATTCAATTGTTTATCAATGTACATGTTCAGTTCAATATACACAAGAATCAGTGGTACATAAATCTTAATGTATAAATATGTAATATTTTAAAAGTAGGGGCAATTGTCCTCTTTTTCATTAAAACTCAGGGGCAATCGTCCTAGGGGCAGTTGTCCTAGGGGCAGTTATCCTAAGGGGCTATTGTCCTAAGGGGCAGTTGTCCGTACCCCATGTCAACATCACATGTAACCATGGCATCAGTTAATATGTTTCTGCTATTGTAACACATATGCACCACAGTTGCTTCTGTACTTTCCAGTTTTAACACTGTGCTTCAGGTAACCCAACCTAACAGTGTCTAAATATTAGTTCTTGTTGTACTGCCAATATTTAGTTATATTTATTCCATTTGCATTATCCATCAGAGATTACAGTTAATTGAAAGTTTTAACTCTTCACATTATCTTTTTTTTTTTTTTTTTTAAATCAACCATGTCTTACATATTTTCCTAACAAGCCTTGTGTATATATTATATTGCTGTTTAGTGTTATTAAGTCATCAGTATATAATAATATGTCCAATTTAAATGGATATATTAACTTCTGTTTGTGCATGTGCGCATCAGTATATAGTTTATTGTTATAATTCTTGATGGAGACAATATCCAGTTAGTGATCATTTTTATGGGATTCCTTGAAGGTATTGAATTTGTGTTTTGTGTTTGTTGTAAATAATTTTGCATGTGATTGGTAAGGTTTTATAAGAAATTAGTCAAAAGATGTTTCTATTTTAGTGATGTTTAAACATGTAGTTTGTGACCTACTCAACACCAAACTTGTTGGTCTTGGCACTGGACATTATGTTTATGCCTATTGATAGTACATGATTTTTTTGGTATATGATGTGTAGGATGAGTAATATGTAAGGTTTACCTTACTGGTATGTAACTGTAAGATGAATGTCTGGTTTTGATTTAGTTAATACAGTAAGTTAAAGTAATGAAATGTGAAATACTGAACTGTGTAGTACTGGTGCTGTTACAGTTAATTACCTATAAATCACATCATTTGAACACAAGTATATCAATAAAGCTGGCCGCATCTTTTAAACAGGGGCCCTGTGTTTAAGTCCAACTCAGTCCATTTTGTGTGACTGTGTTTTTTTTGTTTTTTTTTTTTTTTTTTTGTATTTTGATTAAAATTTATTTTTTTTAAAAAAAAAAAAAATAAAAAAAGAAAATGAAAGTAATTGATAAGGTTATTTTACTTTGATGCAATGCAGTAATAAAGTATTTTTTTTTGGGTTTTGTTATTGATATATATTTTGTATTTTTAAAATACTTCTTGTTGTATGCAATTATATAGCCATTGTTTTGTGTTACTAGTAGTTAATTTATATTTACCTTTTGATTCAAATACACAATATATGTATTACTTGCTGGAATGCTTATGTATTTTATCTATAACATGCAAGACATTGGTTTAGTCAGTAATAACCAGCTGTCCTAAAGTGTAAACACACACGCACATGTATCTGTACATAATACGTAATTACTTTGGTCACATGCATAGCATGACAGATACATTTGTATATCGTCAACCTTGTTGCCAGCATCTGATTTGCTTGTCCAATCTCTCCAGTTAATATAAACTTATCTTCATTAAACATGAGATATGATGTATATGTTGACTATTTCAGATGAGTTTTATTTTCAGCAAACATCATACCCCATTTTTGATTCAAATGATTATATAGCACATGTAGCTCATACAACTATTCAACTTTACCTGACCAATTTTGATGCATGCTGAAGTGTAATAGTAGGTAATACAAACATGGCAGTTTGAGAGATCTTTCAGACTGACCATGTTTTATTGTCATTGAAAATGATTTATGGAAGTCAAATTTATTGTATTATTGACATCTTTTGGTACATGTTTTTTTTTTTTAGGTACATCTTTTGGTACATGTTGAAAATTAAGCAGGATTATCATGAAATCAGTTTCTCAAGAACTTAGTACACTATTAATAATTGGCAAAACTGGTACATTAAAGATATAGGAGTTACCTCCATTACACCGCTGTCACTCATTTCAAGACTCAATCACATTGGTAAACAGTCTTATCACTTAAAATTAATATGCTATGTTGAACTCAAGACTTTTTTTTTAAGACTTTCAACTCTTTGAAAACTATTAAGAATGTTTAAGCAGGTTACCACTGATTCGTCTAAAAGGCAGCCGAGTATTATATATCACTTTCCAAATGTCTTATGTGGACTGCAATCCTACAACAATCTCTTGTGTAGATATTTTGTAGCACATCAAAAAGAAATATAATAAAAATACACTAACTTAAAAGAAAACTTAAAAAGAATTAAAAGAATAAATTTTCTTTAATCTTAATTTTATATCCAATCATTGTACCAGAGATTTAAATTACCTAGAGGGATAAACATTTCAAAAAATAGAAATTTATCGTCTGTATAGCCAGACTTCCTCAGCGCACTCAGCTATTATCGGTTGTTTCCGTAGTCATCGTTTTTTTCTCCCTCCATAAACTTCAGTGATATCCGTTGATATAGTTTGTGGAAACACATCAATAACTAAGGTCAGAGAATAACATTACTGAAAGAGATTTACTGAGAAGTTTTGCATCAGATGCATCTTTATGCTTAGTACAAGATAGCAGAAATTTAATTTACCTATATTCAGTGTGCCTGAATCTTTATAAAGGTGTGATGTTTTCTGTTCATACTGAAATTGGTCAATTTTATTTGAAATATATGCATAATGTTTGTATCAAAATTGTTTTCTTTGAGTTGACATGCTGTCATACTTGTTAAATCATGCTTATTTCTATAGCTTAATTAGATTTTATTGTGTAATGTTTTTCACAAGGATTTTAGAAATTGCTGAGAACAAATGAGGATTAATAGTCATAGAAAAAGCCGATATATGAATATTTAAATAGAGCTACCGATAATAACTAACATTAATGTATTGTGGTAGCTATTTGATGTTAAATATTAATTGAAACCTGTTAAAAATTATTCTAGACCAATTAATTATAGAAATTAAAATGAAACCAAAAAGCGAGGTGTATTGAACATTGGAATTAGTTTAGAAGTTCATAAGGTATCTAAAAATGCAAGGTTTTAGTCTATCGATCTAATAAATTGAGATCCTTAGCTATTTGAAGGCGGCTAAATTTTGTGAGTGATTTTTACCGCTTTGCTAAACAGTCTTGACACATGCCAATAAGAACAAGATTTTCTCTAATACAAGGTGTTGGATGATCACATCAAAGTTAAATACTAACACACATATGTCTAGTTCATCAATCTCAACCCACCTTTTCATCGATTTGTCAGCCGAAGCTTCGTGATTGTACGGTATTTCCTTTTCATTTGAGCATACATTTAGGTTGTAAATCCCAGGATCTGTACCTAAACCCTTGACCAGGCGGCCCCATTGATTGATAGTGATTTAATAATACAAATTAACCTGAAACTTGTAACACTTACATCTTTCATAAAACATTCAATTGTTATACAAGCTTATATATCCAAACAAGATTACAACATTTTTTATAATTTATGCATGGGAATGAATGGGGGAGGAAGAAAGAATAGGAAGGTTTGTCAAATATATTTTTAAAGATGCATTTTTACATAATCATGTATCACAAATGAACACAGTTAATATTATAACCAATTTTTCAAAGTTTTACTTTCAAACTCATGCTTGTATTATATAAATATAAAAAATTACCACTTTTTAGGCTAAAAGCATAACTGTGTGATAAAAAACTACATTTTATGATAATCATATGTAATAAAAATGGTACTGTTATGGCTCCCATGCTTAGCGCTCAGCATATTATAATGGTAGTTGCAGGACTGGTTGGCCCGGTGTCAGGATAACGTGACTGGGTGTGGTATCATGTCACATGTCTATGGCGCGATACTGCAGTGTGACCGCACTATATCCGTCTCAAGTAGACATAGTCTGAAAATTACTGAAATACTGTCAGTGGGATGTTAAACCCAACAAACAAACGTGTAATTAAACATATTTTAGTAAACTTTTATAGTCCCCATGATAAAAGTCAGTGATATAAATTAAACAATTTGCTTGTTACATTTGTATACTTGCATAAAACCAAGCATGTTACACATTTTTTTTTAATTCTCATATATTTTTAGTAGAATGATAATGGAAACCGAACACTTTTAAGATTCATGTATTAAAAACATGAATAAAAGTGTAATTGCCAAATGTTGAGGGTCCAAAAAGTCAGTGTTTTTATGCAAATTTGGAAAATTTCAATAAAAAACAAACATGGGGAGGTATACTTATTTAGCTCACCTGAGCACAACGTGCTCAAAGTGAACTATTGACTTAATCTACATCTCCTCCTAAACTATTGGGCCAATTTTCATAAAACTTTACAGGAATATTCCTTGGATGTACCTCTTCCAAAGTTGTTCAAAGAATATTGTATTCCATGCCAAAATCTGGTTGCCATGGAAACTAAAAGGGGAAAAAATGTGAAAACTTCAAAAATCTTCTCCTCCAAAAGTACTTGCTGAATTTCAGTTTTTTGTTGTTGTTTTTGGCACATATGTTCCATGGTCACTCTCTACCAAGATTGTTCAAATAATTTGGATCCATTGAAAAAAAAATGGCCACAAGGGCACAGAGCCCATTTTCCTTATATATATATAGTACAATTTTGAAAATTCTTTATCCAAAAGTACTCATTGGATTTATTGTTTGCAGGGGGCAGAGCCCACAATCATAAAATATTTGCTGTTTCTTTTCTTCCAACTAGTACCTGGTTCTCAGGTGAGGCATTCCAGGGCCATTATAGCCCTCTGGTTTTACATTTTTTTTCATATAGCTTTATATCAGAATATTAAATCTGAAAAAAACAATATAAAGAAAATCTTTTGTTGAAATTGAAGAACAATTTATATACAATTTCATAGCTTTTGTGTATTTTTTCTATTCAATTTGGTCCTGACACACTGGGGATTTTAACTGGTTTACTATTTTTCCATGCATATTTGACAGTTTTTTTTTTATAAAACACATAAGTTATAAATGGTGATAAAATATGCAGAAAATATTATCTTGATATGTTATTAAACCAATTATTATGTTATTTTTTTACTTTTTTAATGCTTTGATTTTTTCAACAAGTTTTATCAAACAGTTGTGTTTTACAAGAAGATAAATCTCTAAAACGAGCATGGTGACTCCCTATTTTTAATTCAAATATCTTTTAGTTATAGTCTAAAGTACTTATGTCCAAAATTTTAGAAAACTCTGTCTGTTAGAGAAGTTAAATAAAAATTGTTATCACATCCTCACATTTATTGTATAAAGCTATACCCAGATGAAGATCTTTGTTAAGATTGAAACTAGTTGGTAATAAACCTCTTTCTGTTGATTGGAGTTTGTACGGTTTACTCTCTTCCCCCAAAGCTATAGATAGTTAAGAGTTACGTGTGTCGATACACGGATATAGCGCAGCTGCAGTTGTTTCATTTAAGGTATTCATTCTGTCATCAGAATGCTTGGTAATCACATATAATGATTGCTTTGTTTCTTGTAACTTTATAAAAATGTCTGGCCTTAAATCTACCTGTCCTAATGAATTGCAGTGTACAATGTCAGTAAATACCAAAATAGAATGTGAAAACTGGAAATTAATTTGGACCAACTGAAAATCTAGCATAATGGTGGATGGAATACCTTAAAAACAGCTATGGTTGTGTTAATCATATGATAGCAATTAATTTCATATGTGATATTTTTGTTCCACATATTAAAGTTGTAGAAGTACAGGTTATCTCCCTTTACCCATAACTTGTCTGATTTCAATGGGCTATGCAGATGTTTGATCTGGGTCTGCTCTGCTGTTTGCCATTGCTTTAAAAAATGTGATTCACCATGAAGGAACAACTCTTGTGTATCCTATATATAGCCCCCATTTCACTTTTTGAAACTTTAATAATTGAACTCCTTTTGCAAGATCTTGATGGAGGCATGTGCAGTGTGAGGGTACTAAATTGTTTTCTCTCTTGAAAAAAAAAAAAAAAAATTTCTGAGTTTTAATAGCCAGAATTAGGCTATATGTGTTTAAATTGTATCAGTGTTAACAGCTTATCCGCTTAATTGAACTGTTATAAGTGGATGAGTAGGATAAATTCACTTTATGGTGAGAAAATGCAAAATGTTCGACCGTGTTGTTCAAATATAATGGCGCCAATTCTCTGACACTGATATATGTGTTCAATGGATGTATGAACGTTAATGGTGCATCAGTTGTTAAAATTTTTTTTTTTTTTTTTTTTTTTTTGAAAGTGTATGGATGATTGTGGAACTTTTCGGATTGTGTATGGATTTGGATATAAGGATTGATGGATATTTTCAACAGGTTAGATTTTTTTTCTATGTGACGCGCGTTGATTATACTGAACATACACACAGAACACTATTTGTCAAATACACAAATGTTTTGAAACCCTTATGTGCGGTGTAGTCACAATAACATGGAAATGGAACATGATTTCCACGATACCCAACCTATTCCTGGTCAGTCATGGTGCACCAGTCAAGTACCGTTAGATGTCTCCTCTCAGACATTAATCAAAGATTTATGCGGATCACAAAGCTCAGTTGATCATGATCTTTTGTGTGAAGAAGTTGATATTTTTGATGAAAATGTGTCTGTTGATGATAGGTTAAGCTGTATGCAGATGCTATTTCATCAATATACCAAAGATCGGTTCATATCCACCCTATTAACCGACGGACAATCAAGCAGGGATAGACTTGAAGAACTTAGAATACACTTAAATCGATTGAGTTCTCCCTATAAGAAAACTTGTCAGTTGAAAAAATGTAAATCTACAAATAGTGGAGATACAGTGTCACATAAGTTAGCACAAGACGTGTATATATTGGTCTCAGTTCTTGATGGGTCTCCTTATGAAGATCTCAAAACGATTATCAACTCGGCACAGATAGCGGTTAAAGATGATAACAACCGTCCGTGTATATCCGGATCACAAACAAATCGCGATCAAGTTTCCGAACTGGATAACTTAAAGCATGTTATCGCGCAAGTACAGGCTGATATTTTGTCACTGAAACAGGAGAAAACTGTCCTTGAGGAAAACTTAGCGAAAGATGTGAAATGTATCAAGAATGAACTTTCTGCGTTTAAGAATGAAACGAACACATATCTGAGAGATCTTCAGTATGAGATTGATGTGAATAAACTTTCTATTGAGAGGATGCACAGGCAATTTTAGTGTCAGGAATGATCTGAAAGTGATTAGGGCTGAATTTATCTCAGAAAAGGATGACACGGAGCGTCGTCTGAATGAGACCCGCAAGAAAATTGCAATTAACACTAAACATTTAGAAAAGAGGGTACTTAAACTCGAATCTCAGGTCTTGAAACAGTTGCGTGAGAAAGAGTCGGGTCCTGTTACAGAACAGATCGAGTGCAGGTCGGAGAAAATCCATAGCAACCAGGACGATAGGGACAGTGAACCAGTCATGGAACCTAGAAGCCAAGATACAAAGGCTGCAGTTGATGATCGAGTCTCGAACCATACCGGCGTCCAAAGGGATACAGAGTACATCAATGGGGAGTCGGAGGGAATTCATTGTAACCAGGGTACTAGTGACGGGGAAGCAGCTAATAACTATATTAGCCATGGTAACCAAGGAACACTATACAGAACTACTATAGATGGATATACGAGGTTTGTGAGGGTAATAAAGCTCCCGGGTAACAACGGTTACAGTTCAGTGGTGAAAAGGGGGGTGACAAGTGAGAAAACGTCAAATGTAGATCCGCCAGTGTGTACGCCAATACCACGTAGAATATATGGCGTAACTGAAAACCACGAGGATCCGAACTCACTCCACTCACATCCACCCGTTGTAGAAACACAACCAGTGAAGCGTGACGTAGATATGCAGATGCTAAACAAAAATGCAGAAAGTTCTTATGATGATTTTACACAGTATGTGAGAAAGCAAACCAAGAGATTTTTTGTAGGTGGATTTTTGAACTCTGTGACAGAGGATGTCATATTTTCTATAGCGAGGCAGAATAACGTATTTTTGAAACATGTGCGTATTTTCAGATTGAAATATCGAGATACTGCCGCGATACGGGTAAATGTGGATGAATATGCGGCCAGTTTAATTGCAAGTGATGGATTTTGGCCACCTGGTGTAATATGTAGACCCTGGCTAAATCGACCACCGAAACATAGAAACTCACGGGGTCAATATAACAAACAGTCACGTGATCATACAAATGGTGTTTATGGTGATCAGGATTATGACTAGGTTGTGTCTTCATTATGTTGATCTGAGTTATGTCTTTGACTTAAGTAGATCATGTTTACACGTAACTTTACACATCAACCAATGTACCTGTTTAATAGTTATTTTATCATATACGTAATGGTAGCACTGTCATCTTTGAATCTATGTACATGGAATGCAACAGGCATTAGGTCAAGCGCGTTTTATCTTAGCCAGATGCTCAATACCCACAAAATTAATATCTGCGGTGTGTCAGAACATTGGTTGACAAAATCAAATGTAGATTTTATCAATAGTATTCACCCATCATATAATGGGGTTGGCCAGTGTACCGATATGTATTGTTCTTCCAGAAGTAGAGCAAAGGGTGGAGTCACACTGCTCTGGCATTCAAGCTTGAATGATCAGATCAGTCTTTTACATGTCGATCACGATCGTATAATTGGTATACAATTGAAAGTTTCTGATGATTACTACATATATATATTTCAAATATATGCCCCAAGTTCTAACTATAGTATTCAATTGTATAGGGATCATCTTAAGCATATACAGGATATTGTTTGCTCATACTCTACTAGGGGGCGTGTCATTGTTATGGGGGATTTTAACTGTCATTTACAAGGTCATTCATTCATCAACCCGAATGATACGAGAAGTAGTGACCTATATGATATGATACACAATAACCATCTTGTTGCTGTTGATACATTGCCTCTATGTACAGGAGCAAAATCTACATTTGTATCATATGATCGAAGCAATGAATCATTAATTGACCACATTTTGTTACCTTCTAGCTGTATTGATTTTGTTTAGTTGAAGATAACTGTGTCAATGTATCTACACATCGTCCTGTTATTGTAAATTTGTCAATACAGATAACACATGATCTTCCGCTCCATGCACGTGTCGCACCAATCAAATGGGCTAACGTGAAACCCAGTGAGTTGTCTCATTTTCAACATATTCTAATGTGTCGACTCAAGTCACGTCTAGGCCATGTTTTGACAGTTACATCTCATGATGGTATTGATAGTCTTTATACCGAGATAGTCGAGTCTATTAAATATGCGTCGGATACTACTCTTCCACGCTCACTCTATCGTTCATACCTATCAAAGCGCCGAAGGCACTGATAGACTGTCGGCAGGTTGGTTGTGGTGAGCAGCAAGAGCGCTAGATTGTAACCAAAATAGGTTATATGCTGGATTCTAATCTGTTTATAAAGGGGGGTATGTGGTCAGTATCAGTTTTTCAGTTGTCAAATAAGAAACAAGAAAAGATAGTTTTCATTATTTTTTTTATTAAACATTAGAACACGATAATCAAAATTAAAAACATACATCTAAACTCTATATTGAACAAGAGCTGTCAGAGTACAAAACGCCCGACTATGGAATTGACTTCAAATACCCTAAATATAAAATAGTAAATATGATAAACCTTGATATTCTGACCCTTTATATTTATGAAGTCTAAAATAAATCCCATGCCTATAATGATGATGATGATGATGATAATAATGATGGACAAAAGCAACGACTAACTAACGTAATCTAGAATATTGACTCGAGCACACCCTTCCCAGTTGTTTGTTTGTTTGTTGGGTATAAGTCCCACCGCCCTTCCCGGTTGATAAGGAGTGAAGAAGGCCCTTAATGGCACGTGTCAATACCACACACACACACACACACACACACACACACACACACAATTAACAGTTCTAAATTGTATTGATTATGAATATATCAATCTTTTTTTTTTCATAATATAAAATTATTACATGCTGATGATGGTGATTTGGAAAGAAGCCTAAACTTAATCTTAAATTTCCTTCTTCATACTTCTATTGCGTCAGCATGGGCGTGTTTCATTAATTTACTGAAGTGTGGTATACATGCGCCAGTCAATGCTGTATGGGTATACCGGTATCACCGAAAAATGGATCCGCTGTGTATAGTATGGTACATGACAAATTTATAATGAATTGAACAGTTTTAATTTGGAGTATCTAATACATATAAACAAGTTTTAGCCTACCAAAATTTCCTTCCAGGGCATTTCTAAATGATGAAGTATGAAGTGAAAGCCGTTTTTCAGCATATGGAAGAGATAACCTTAGAGTACGAAAAGGACAAACTGTAGGTGGTTGAACATTTTTCTCCAAGTCAAAACTTTCTTATGTTTTTTTTCTTTAAGTCATGGTAGCACAGGAAATGAAGCAAGAAATTCAAGGACTTTAATAGGGCTAAGTTCAATTTAGGCTGATATCGTGTTTTCTTAATCGGGACAACACGAAGCCGTAATTTAAACCTGCACGCACCTGCTAGACTGACTAAAAATGGTCGATAAAATGGCGTATAAATGGCGCACATCACGTGATATCACGTAATGGCCGTTAAAATGGCGTATAAATGGCGGTTTCTGCTATCACGTCACTTCCGATTGGATCCCGTCTCATCGTAGGTATCATGAGGCAAATCAGATACTAAGCGGGATAACATCTCCCCAGGAAGCGTATCTGAAACTGTCAAGTTGAAATGTATGACTATAGATGTTCCTTCCCATGGGAAGGAACAATAACATGTCTTCATAACTTGTCGTTGGTACGAGTTTGCATATGAACATATAACTTTCATCTGCGTGGTATTTTTAAGGTGCAGTGGAATTTCCATTTCGTGGTTATTTACATTGCGCGGTATATGAAAAATCTTGATGATATAGATACACAAATTAAATATAAGTTCAAATAGCGTCAAATTGACTGTAATGTCTATGTAAATACCACATTAAGTTCGCTTTTGCACTTACTTCATTAATTTCCTGTTTAAAGTCCATATATGCTCACAATAAAACACTTTAACATAAAAAAATCCGGAGAACGAAAACAAACCAACTATCCCGCCATGTTGGTCACGTGGAGCTAGCAGTGTAATCATCGTACGTGCGTCTGCTTTATTTAGATTTAACATATTAAAAAGTGTATGCAAGAGAATTAGTATTGTATTCTTATTATAATCCATGCAAGAATAATATAACAAATTTCAACTCATTGTGTCTAGCAAACTTCCTTTGCGTGTTTTATTGAGGCACAATGGACTTTCCATTGCCCCGAAGCCTGTATGAATATATATATATATATATATATATATAGTATCCAATTTAATAACTCCACCAAGTTAATTCGTATGCTATTGTCTTAAATTAATGTTTATATATAAGAAGACAGTAACAGGTGGTTTAAAATAGATTTATGGCATTTAATAATGCTTTTCTGAAAATAGAATTTCCATTGCTCCGTAATCATTTCCATTGCTCCATATATGTATAATCTCAAATTAATAACTCTAAGTTTATTCGCATGTCATTGTCTTAAAATTAATGTATATATATAATTTAACAGTTATAGATGGTTTAAAAGTAGTTTTATTTCATTTAATACTGCTATTCTGAAAATAAAATTTTCATTGCTAGGTAATAGTTTCATTGCGTCCATTGCTCCATAAATTTTCATTGCGTGTTTTAGGCCTACCACTTCAAAACATTGGGTGACGTGATCTTCCATCCTACTAAATTATGACCGCTTTTTCCACTGTTCTAGCTTTTGCGTGGCTATTGATGTTATGAGAAGACAGAAATGCAACGTAATATAACAGAAATGCAACGAAATATATCATTATCGTGCGAAACGCTGCTGAACTACTTTGGGTTAATTACGTACTTATGCGAAGCACTATTTTTCTTAACTGCATGTGTGGATCTACATGTACTCCAGTTGGGTTAAATCTCTCTTTTGTAAACAACGCAGGTATTTTGTTCACGCTGAAAATGGTTGTATTCAGCTTGAGGAATTTGTAAAAGAAGAGTGGACACAAAAACTTTACACATTAAAAGAGTTTCTAAATGTCATTTAAACGTCGTTGCAACACATCTGTGTAACACACTTCACTCGCTTTCATTAGCTCAGCTTGCATTGTATGGATCCGTACAAAGCGCGGAGTCCTACAGTTAAAAATGTTGTGGAAAATATGCAAATCAGAAAGGCCTGATTTCGAATTTCAGCATAAGACTGGCTGGCCGCCAGTCTAAAAACCATATTGGGGTCAGATCTTAAAGGGCCTTCATGAGTGGATGCGTCACAAGCGCGGTGAGTGGCTAGCAGCAGGTAGGCCACGTGGAATTACGGACGATGTGAACCTCTGCCGATGTGAACCTTGGACGATGTGAACCGCCGTCGGTTCGTACCTAGGACGATGTGTACCGCTTATGAGGACGATGTGAACCATCGCGTAAGACGATGTGAACCAGTTTCTAAAACTATTTTGGTGCATGTGATTTCAAGTTTAATTATCATTTGTATGTATGATATATTAAAGCAGATGATGTTTGTCATGAAGTTATTAGTTTAGTATGATTTATATGTTATTTTGACCGACTTGCTGACTTGAAAACATGAGCACGTGCGATTTCTTTTGTCTGCAATCAAATTTCCTGAAAAAGAAGAAAACGTATTGGCAATGTACTGATAAATTTTCTAATTAAATGAATGAGTTTAATGTCATTATAATGCTAAATGGGCAGGAAATAATATTTAATTTAGTAAAATTAACATTTGAGTATATATATACCTTTGACGAGATGATTGTTGTAGCTTTCAGTCGCATGTCCGGCGGGTGCTGGTGTCCTGTGATACAGCGAACGTAGTCGGTCCCGTACTACTTTACCCATGCGTTGCATCGAAAGGCCTTGCTTCGTTTGCTACATGTCCAACAGATGAAGCCCTTACGTTCTCTCTGAATGTAAATTATTATTCGCAAATTTCTAAATGAAATCAATAATTTATTCACTATGAATGTACATGATTATTTCCAAAATGAGATTAAATATATGTATATACGCATGTGACATTTATACACAATGAGCACTAATTAGATAATTACTTTAATTAATACCTTTTTCGTGTAAGCGTAGCCATCACTCGACAATAGCTTGATACCGCCTCTCTTTGTCCCATTTGACACCTTCTCAAACGTCAATCTCACGTCACACGTGATATCCGGTCAATGGAGACGTTTTATTTCGCGCTCTCAAGGAATAAATAAATTGTGATCTGTTATTATCAAACGGACATTCAAAGATAAGCGAGGATTTAATATGGATCAGGAAATGAACGCAGCAGAGAGCGAAATCGGTAAGAGCCATGCAAATCCTAATCTTGCCACCGAAAACCCTTTTTCTGTGTTGGGGTCCCTCAACCCTGAAAACCAATATGGCGGCTACGACGGCCTTACCAATAACAATCAAGTCTTCACAGACACACAAGCCTGGTCTAAAGTAACAAACTCTAGGAAAAGACCGAAGATCAGCTCTACAGAAGAATTCATAAAGCTTAGCAATGATGACAAACTCTTGGTACTTTTTACTGATCTCAATAAACATAATGATTTTTTCACAAATATTGAGTCAAAGCTTGACAAATGTCTTCAGATAAACGAACGAGTCAGTCACATAGAGTCAAATATGGATAATATTGACAAAAGGCTACTGTTATTGGAATATAAGTCACTCAACCTAGAAGCCCGTGGGAGACGAAATAATTTGATTTTCATTGGGTTTCCTGAGGATAGATATGAAAATGTACATTTAAAAATTGGCTCTTTTTTAGAAGAACGCCTCGATTTCGAACGCGTCCCAGTTATTGACAGGGCCCACCGGCTAGGACAATACAAGAGAGGCGCCAACAGGGCCATAATTGTCGCCTTTCGTGACTACACAGACGTTGAATCCATTCTGTCCAGTGCTCGCAAATTAAAAGGTACTAGGTTCAGTATAAACAAAGACTTTCCCAAAGAAATCGTGCAGGCAAGGAAAGCACTATGGGGCCAGTACAAAGAATTGAAACGGGACTATCCCTCCAGCATAATAAGCTTGGTGTATCCAGCTAAAATAATCAAAGACGGTCGCACAGTCGCCGACATGTTTCCGCACTGGGACAAAATAATGAATGGTGACCGAGTAACGGTTAGTTCTCGTAACACTCTACGCAACCCAGCCAATGTGTCGCAAGCACGTGATGTCCATGCAGACAGTGCCGCTCAGCCAAAACACAGCCAGCAATCCCAGACAGTGCGCCATCCAGAGGGACTCACACTCCCAGATCCAGGAGACAATCCAGGTCGCCGTCAGGTGGACGTCCACGATGTGGACCAGCGCCCAGACACCGCAGCACTCCTAGGTCATAATACCAGACCAAAATGGAACCCTAAGTTAGAAAGTAGTTTCCAACAACATATTAACGCTGATGAAATAAATGTACTAATTGATAAGTTATCAGCCAATCCCGAATCACCATCGATCATCGATTCTGTTACAAATGATATCACTAGAATATTCAGCACAGCCTCAAATCGTACCTTTCCTACAAATGATAAACGAACATTGACTTACCGTAGTGGCAACAAGCCATGGTTTGGTCCCAAATGTCACCAAGCTAGATCAAACTACCATGACGCCAGAAATGAATTCAGAACTAATCCAAACCCTGAAACAAAAACAAGATTAAGTAATGCAAGCAAAATGTATAAACGAACAATGCATAAATTCAGTAATAAATATAAATTCGAAAAACAACAGAAATTAAGGACCCTTAGCCACAAAGAACCTAAACAATACTGGAAGTTCCTCAATTCATTCAAAACAAAAAATAATACTGTTTCATCACCCTCAGTACAAGAATTTTACGATTATTTTAAAACGGTTAATCAAAGCACAATAGCTGATGAGAAGTTTAAGGACGAGGAAGATATAGTAGAAACAAATAGTTTACTTGATTCGCCTATAACTAGCAAAGAGGTTTCTGATTGTATTAAAATTCTGAAAAATGGTAAGTCGTCCAGTTGTCATGATAATATTTTAAATGAACATATCAAATCTACGTAAGATATTCTTCTGCCACTTTACGTGAAGTTGTTCAACAATATACTTAATTGTGGACATATGCCCCACACATGGCTAGATGGAGTAATCATACCTATATACAAAAACAAGGGTGATCCTAAAAATACTTTGAATTACCGACCAATAACTATATTAAGCTGTTTAGGCAAATTATTTACCTCTGTACTCAACAACAGAATTACTATATATGCAGAAAATTTCAATATACTTGACAATAACCAAGCTGGCTTTAGTAAAGGATACTCGTGTGCAGATCATATATTTACTCTTTACTCTTTAATAGAAATATTAAGGAAAAGAAAACAAAAATTATATTGCGCTTTCATTGACTTTTCTCAGGCCTTTGACAAAGTTTGGAGAGCCGGGTTATGGCATAAATTACTTCAAAATTCAATAAATGGTAAATTTTTCAGACTCATTAAAAATATGTACAGTAATATCAAATCTAGAGTTTTTCATAATGGATCTCTGAAAGTTTTATTTCTGAAATTGGTGTAAGGCAGGGTGAAAATTTATCTCCTATACTCTTTTCTCTATTCTTAAATGACATTCAGTCTTTCTTGCAATCCAAAGGTGCAGTCGGCGTAGAGTTATCATCTAACACATTTAACATACACTTATGGCTTAAACTTTTGATCCTCCTCTACGCAGACGATACAATAATATTATCAGATTCTCCAAAAGACTTTCAAAAAGCATTAGATATCTTTCACGAATACTGTAATAAATGGCATCTAAATGTAAACGTTACAAAAACTAAGGTAGTAATATTCGGGGCCAGACTGAATAATCAAAATTTCAAGCTCGGTGATCAGGCTCTTGAAATAACAAAACAGTATCATTACCTCGGGGTCACATTCTCAAGTAACGGATCTTTCCTTGCAGCACGAAAACATATTGCCCAACAAGACACTAAAGCCATGCACTTACTCTTTAACCGTATTAACAACGCAGACTTACCACTAGATCTTATTCTTAACCTGTTCGACCACACAATATTACCAATCCTAACGTATGGGTCTGAAGTATTCGGTTTTGAAAATATTGACATGTTAGAAAAAATACATAATGACTTTTGAAGAAAAATAACAAATGCTCGTAAATCAACTCCTATCTCATTCTTATATGGAGAGTTAGGTAGATACCCCATTTCTATTATAGTTAAAACTCGAATGATCTCTTTTTGGTTAAGATTACTCCAGTTTAACAGAGAAAAATTGTCAACACAAATCTATACATACATGCTATACTTACCTAATACTGAATTTAAATGGCTCACCAAAATTAAAAATATTCTCTGCTCAGTAGGACGCCCAGACCTGTGGGAAAACCAGTTCCGAATAACAAATTGTAATAAAATACACTTACAAATAAAACAAATACTTATTGATCATTTTAAGCAACAATGGCATGAACAGTTGCAACAGACAAATAAAGGAATTATATATCATTCTTTTAAACAAAATGTGCAATTTGAAGATTATTTTAATGTATTAAATGCTACAGAATATAAGAACATATTTAAACTAAGAACAGCAAATCACTACTTACCTGTCGAAACTGGTCGCCACGAAGGAACGCCTTTCCAGGACAGAATATGCAAAATGTGTAACACCTCTGAAATAGGAACAGAAGAGCACTACCTATTATACTGTAACTACTTTAACTCTGACCGTGAATCACTGCTAGGTTTCATCAATGCTAATGCACGACCACACATAAATATAGAGTACATGCTATCAAAAGCACCTGTCAACGTCCTGAAAAACGTTAGTCGGTTTATTTCTATTATATTCAATAAATTTAAAAAGATTAACAAATAGACTTACCTAAAATTGAAAACAATCCCAACCTCTACCTTTCTCTCTCCCTTTTCATACAGTTATCGGCAACAATCGCAGTCAAAACACTTCTGATCGTTTGGGTCCCATAAACATGTCTATTTCATGCAATGAGTCTCGAAACCATCACGTCTATTTCGTGCAAGTTGAGCTTACGGTTTCTCAGTAGGTCAAAGTATTTAAAAATATCTCTGACCCGCTTATTCTTCCCCCCCTCTCGAAACGATTAATAATTGTCATTTATCTTAGTATGATCCTTGTCAGTTTACTTTTACGCATACTGACTATTTTATTTAAATCTGTAATTTAAATATTGGAACTGTTCTGCTACTGATATATAAATACAGCACAGGTTACATACATTTATGTTAAATATTTCGAAATTATGAAGTTGTTGAAGCATATTCTCTACACAGCATGAAAAATGTATTGCATTTTTGATGATTTTGATACAAATATGCCTTATTTGATCTCTCTCCCTTTCTCTCTCCCTCTCTCTCTCTTAATTTACTTCTATCAAAACAGATGTGTATAAATTATTGTTGATTATGTTGGCTAAACCTATATAAGTCTAAATTTGTGTATTTGTAATTTTTGTTGTTCGATGGAAATGTGACATTTGAAATTCCCTCCACACATAAGAACACGAATCAAACAAGCACTCACACACTTTCACACACGAACACCCCCAGAATGTCATTTGATTTATTAACTATTTTCTCTCTCTTTCTATTTTGCATTCTATTAAGGCCAAATTAAATTCCTTCTTCTTGACCGGAAATATCACCATATATGATGAATTATTATTGTATATCCCCATGTTGTATGCATTTGTAATACCTGGGTGAAAATAAAGGAGTTGTTCTGTTCTGTTCTGTTCTGTCAGTGATGAGGTTCCCGTCCAGTGGTGGGTCATCTACCAACCAACCTGCAAAAAAACATTGCATGTGCAAATACAGGGAAAATATTTTATACATTATTGTTAAGTACACTTACATTTGTATTTGTATATGCACATTGTTTTGCCGATATAGGTCAATAACAATTTAAATCACATATATACTTACTCGTCCTCGATGACACCTGGCTGTTCTATGGCTCTATCAGTAACGTTGAATGATACGTCTGAAACTTCTGTCCGGCTGGTCCACTAAGACACCCTCGTCCTCTGGTACTGGAAGCATCTCGATGTCCTCAATCTGAAAAAATATTACATTTTATGGATATTCAACTGATAAAACTGAAATTTGAATCGCTATCAGGTTAACATTTTCAGTAATTCGAAATAATATAACATAACATAATATGAAAATTAATGAATTAAAATTTATCAAAATTATAGATATTCTTTTAAACATTGATATGTGTTACCTCTTCAGTTGGGGTCTCTGGTCTACACGTCTTGCACAGAAAGTTAACGTCTATCTCCTCTCGTCGCATCAAAAAAGTAGTCTGCCTGTGTGATACCTAAGTACATATACATAAACATACATATTTATGTGACGAACTTTGTATATTGAAGAAAAGCTGATAATTTTTAAGATATTAAATTCGGTGACTTTAACATAATAATTTAAACTTAATAGTTGGTACAAATGAAAATATAACTTAAATATAATTTAATTATCATACTAGACGTACATACTAGACCGATTTTATAAGGACTCGTATAGAACATTTAGCACTATATAATTGCATGATCATACTGCATACTTTAATTCATTGCATTATATGATAAATAATCTTTAAAAAAATAACTAACCTGTTCCACATTTCCTGTGCTGCCATTCTCACATATATCGCACGCAACTCCATGCTGACGAGCTGTCACCTGCCGATGACACTCAACACATAAATCCGACATACGTATTTCCTTAATTCAATTACTTAAAAAAAAATTAAGTCCAATATCTGCATATATATTACAAAAATCAATAATTTAACCACTTGGACAGAACCTACGACAATGAATACTCATCGGTAAAAATGGGCTTATATATATATATATATATATATATATATATCATTCCCATTCATAATTTTGTTTTTAACGCTTACTTAAATAATTATATGTAATTAATTATAAGATTATAGGGCTGTTGTTGTTTTTTTACTCTTTTTCGGGAATCTCATTATACAGACGTTCAAAGTAAGCCGATGTTAATTACATCTGATCAACACCTGTATAAAGTAATAGGTGTCAAAAACAACACTCAACAGGATTATCGTACGCAAAGAACCAATCAAATAAAATAAGTAATCAAGTATTTAACAAGGTGCCGCTTGTTTTGTTTGTAACATTACATACGACGTGCGTTTGGCGGTACATGTGGCGAAGTTGGATATCAATCAAGTGAAATTAATTGTTTTGTTTAATATCCTAATTTTATTTCTTGTTCAAATACATCATTTTATCTAACTGCATTAAAAGCCCCAGGGGTTGATATCAATGTTATGTGTTTGATAATAAGATAATTGGATTGCTTTATTCTTTAAAGTCTTAAAAATCGATCTCGTACTATATTGGATGGGGGTGGGGTAAATCAAAACTCAAAAAGTTTATTTAATATTAAAAAATGTATATTTTTCAATACAATATTTATAAATATCATGGTTCACATCGTCTAAACAAAATGGTTCACATCGTCCTGGGTGCAGGTTCACATCGTCGGAGGTTCACATCGTCCGTCACCCGGCCACGTGATAGGTCACATGTATAACTTTTATTTCGTTTTTAGACGGCGATAGCCGTCTAATGCTGAAGAACGAAATCAGGCCTTGCTAATTTGCATATTTTCCACAACATTTTTAACCCCCTTAGTGCGGATCCAGCAATGCGATTCTGCACTAACGAATACGAATGGAATATACTTAACAAAGATCTTCATCTGGGTATAGCTTTATACAATAAATGTGAGGATGTGATAACAATTTTTATTTAACTTCTCTAACGGACAGAGTTTTCTAAAATTTTGGACATAAGTACTTTAGACTATAACTAAAAGATATTTGAATTAAAAATGTATATCTTTATTTCCTCAAATTTTTTTTTTGAAGATTACATATAAAGACAACTTGACAAAGAACAAGGAAAATACAAATAATACACACTAGAGACATACATATGACAAGATCAAACAAACAAACAAACAGCGAGTAATTAATTTGCTAATAACCTACTATACTATCATCACCCTCTACAGCACCTTTACTGTTACATAGTGACTTTACATATTTGTTACTATCTAAATCTGTAAGAAAAGCATGCTTTTGTCGCTCTTTAATGTTATTGTTCACTTGTCTTTATTTGTGTAAAGTATGATGCAGAGACTGTATATATACAATAGGAATAACTGCTTGTTTTATGTTTTATTGCTGAAAACACTTAACAAAGAAATTATTTATCCAAAGGTTATTTTGTTGACGTTAATATTTGCCAGCACATGTATTTATCTATTTTTTTTTTGTTGTTGTTGTCATTATAACGTTACATAAATTGATCATGCTAGGTTTAAGTGTGTGTGTGTGTGTGTGTGTGTGTGTGTGTTGAAAATAAACAATGTCTTTCTTGTATTTATTTATAAATTCAAAGATGTAATCCCCCCACTCTGAACACAGCATGTCTGCTTTAAATAATTGAAAAATGCCTAACAAATTGATCTATGCTACAAATGAACTTAATCTTATTAAATAAGACCGGAAATTATTAACAAATATTATATATATATGTGTGTGTATAACCTATGTAAAACCCCATGTTGTATTAATGTAATACCTGGGTGAATAAAAGTTTTGTTCTGTTCTGTTCTGTTAAATAAATAAATATAAACTTTGTCCAAGCATAATACAAGAATACAAGGTTAAGATGAAAGGGTAAGCCAATTGTTATGATGTTTCCAACCATATAAACACAAAACCACTTACCGAAACGAAACGTAAGAGTTTCTATATGGTCGCTAGCAAATTAAGAATACAACGAAACAGAAATACAAAGAACAAAAGATGAAGGTGTTATTAACTGTATATATAAATGTTCGCTTATGTATGCGTAAGTAAGAAAGTATCATGGGCGTGTATGTAAAATTACACACATTTATATCTTAATTAATTCCAATTATTGAAGATTATAAATTACATGCATTTTACAACACCCTACAAGAATAATGTGTATGTGTGTGCGAGTCTTTGTCTGGTGTTATCTAGACAAGTGGCATGATACCACCTTTGGGTGCATGGATAGCT
>CM037795.1:31827485-31845985 GCA_021229015.1 Solen grandis | reverse complement strand
GGGTCATCTACCAACCAACCTGCAAAAAAACATTGCATGTGCAAATACAGGGAAAATATTTTATACATTATTGTTAAGTACACTTACATTTGTATTTGTATATGCACATTGTTTTGCCGATATAGGTCAATAACAATTTAAATCACATATATACTTACTCGTCCTCGATGACACCTGGCTGTTCTATGGCTCTATCAGTAACGTTGAATGATACGTCTGAAACTTCTGTCCGGCTGGTCCACTAAGACACCCTCGTCCTCTGGTACTGGAAGCATCTCGATGTCCTCAATCTGAAAAAATATTACATTTTATGGATATTCAACTGATAAAACTGAAATTTGAATCGCTATCAGGTTAACATTTTCAGTAATTCGAAATAATATAACATAACATAATATGAAAATTAATGAATTAAAATTTATCAAAATTATAGATATTCTTTTAAACATTGATATGTGTTACCTCTTCAGTTGGGGTCTCTGGTCTACACGTCTTGCACAGAAAGTTAACGTCTATCTCCTCTCGTCGCATCAAAAAAGTAGTCTGCCTGTGTGATACCTAAGTACATATACATAAACATACATATTTATGTGAGAATTATTAAAATTGACTGATATACTTACTTATTATGTCAGACGGAAATCATAATTACATATTAACATTTATTTGACGAACTTTGTATATTGAAGAAAATGCTGATAATTTATACATTATCGAATAAGATATTAAATTCGGTGACTTTAACATAATAATTTAAACTTAATAGTTGGTACAAATGAAAATATAACTTAAATATAATTTAATTCAAATTTAGACTATATAATTGCATGATCATACTGCATACTTTAATTCATTGCATTATATGATAATTAATCTTTAAAAAAATAACTAACCTGTTCCACATTTCCTGTGCTGCCATCTCTCACATATATCGCACGCAACTCCATGCTGACGAGCTGTCACCTGCCGCTGACACTCAACACATAAATCCGACATACGTATTTCCTTAATTCAATTACTTAAAAAAAAATTAAGTCCAATATCTGCATATATATTACAAAAATCAATAATTTAACCGCTTGGACAGAACCTACGACAATGAATACTCATCGGTAAAAATGGGCTTATATATATATATATATCATTCCCATTCATAATTTTGTTTTTAACGCTTACTTAAATAATTATATGTAATTAATTATAAGATTATAGGGCTGTTGTTGTTTTTTTACTCTTTTTCGGGAATCTCATTATACAGACGTTCAAAGTAAGCCGATGTTAATTACATCTGATCAACACCTGTATAAAGTAATAGGTGTCAAAAACAACACTCAACAGGATTATCGTACGCAAAGAACCAATCAATTAAAATAAGTAATCAAGTATTTAACAAGGTGCCGCTTGTTTTGTTTGTAACATTACATACGACGTGCGTTTGGCGGTACATGTGGCGAAGTTGGATATCAATCAAGTGAAATTAATTGTTTTGCTTAATATCCTAATTTTATTTCTTGTTCAAATACATCATTTTATCTAACTGCATTAAAAGCCCCAGGGGTTGATATCAATGTTATGTGTTTGATAATAAGATAATTGGATTGCTTTATTCTTTAAAGTCTTAAAAATCGATCTCGTACTATATTGGATGGGGGTGGGGGTAAATCAAAACTCAAAAAGTTTATTTAATATTAAAAAATGTATATTTTTCAATACAATATTTATAAATATCATGGTTCACATCGTCTAAACAAAATGGTTCACATCGTCCTGGGTGCAGGTTCACATCGTCGGAGGTTCACATCGTCCGTCACCCGGCCACGTGATAGGTCACATGTATAACTTTTATTTCGTTTTTAGACGGCGATAGCCGTCTAATGCTGAAGAACGAAATCAGGCCTTGCTAATTTGCATATTTTCCACAACATTTTTAACTGTACCTCTCCGCGCTTAGTGCGGATCCATGCAATGCGATTCTGCACTAACGAATACGAATGGAATATACTTAACAAAGATCTTCATCTGGGTATAGCTTTATACAATAAATGTGAGGATGTGATAACAATTTTTATTTAACTTCTCTAACGGACAGAGTTTTCTAAAATTTTGGACATAAGTACTTTAGACTATAACTAAAAGATATTTGAATTAAATGTGAGGATGTGATACTACATAATCATATCTAACATTACTTACATAGTACTTATATTTGTTACTACTAAGTAAGAAACATTTTGTCGCTCTTAATGTATTTTCAATTGGAAATATACAGAGACTAATACAATAGAATACTGCTTTTTGTTTATTCTGAAACACTAACAAAATACAAGTATTTTGTTGACGAATGACAATGTATTATTTTTTTTTGGTCAATACTACATAAATGACCTAGTACTCTTTTATAATCAATAATCATCACCCTCTAAAGCACCTATTACTGTTAAATTAAATAAACAATTATTAACAATTTAAAAGTACCAAACATAATAATACCAACTGGAATAAAAGTTTTGTAAGATAAGAATAGGTGTAAAGGTACCAATTGTTATGATGTTTCCAACCATATAAACACAAAACCACTTACCGAAACGAAACGTAAGAGTTTCTATATGGTCGCTAGCAAATTAAGAATACAACGAAACAGAAATACAAAGAACAAAAGATGAAGGTGTTATTAACTGTATATATAAATGTTCGCTTATGTATGCGTAAGTAAGAAAGTATCATGGGCGTGTATCTAAAATTTCACACATTTATATCTTAATTAATTCCAATTATTGAAGATTATAAATTACATGCATTTTACAACACCCTACAAGAATAATGTGTATGTGTGTGCGAGTCTTTGTCTGGTGTTATCTAGACAAGTGGCATGATACCACCTTTGGGTGCATGGATAGCTTAATGATAACATACTTCACTTTTCACCAACAAGTCCTTGGTTAAGTTCCTGGTCCCGTACATGAGAAGGTACAGTGATTGCACCCACATTCTCCTTGTACCAAGGGCAGCTGTACTAGATGGTTCCTAATGATCTGGGACCTTGGTTCTGTGATACCTGCAGGTGTGTCAGAACCTTGCCTAATACACACCCAACCATCATTAACTTCCTTGTAAAGGAATGAAAACAAGTCTAGTCCTAAAATGTATTTACATAATATAAACAGATATTTAGACTTCTATTTGTGTAGTTGAAAAAGTTACTAATGGTTTTCTATTTTTTTTCTGATTTTACACGTCGAGAAACTCATATTTCTTACCCTATCCCCTATAAGTAGAAGGAATAATGCCCTTTCATTAATATCAGTGTCCCAGTCTGCCCCATCTTTCATCTCCACCATTGCTATTATAACTTTTTGGGCCTGTAAATACAACTGTAGTCAAATATTATTGCTTAACAGTTTTTCAATAACATGGCTTTGTGGCAGGTAAAATAGGTAAAATATCGCTCTGGTTGAAGGCTTAGTCCCACTTGGATTTTTTTTTTTTTTTGCCTCAAGGATATACTCCCGATGGAAATAGATGAGCCTCGGGTGGTGTATCATCAGAGGTCCCCCGGAGCTTTCCCGAACATCGTAAGCCATCCCCCATAATTCAAGGCCGAAACCTCAGTGAACCTTTAACGGACCAATCCCAATTCCTATACTCAGCCATTTCTCTGTGGACTATGGTGGCTAATTTCTGCCATTTCGTGTTGTCTTCCCCAAAACTTTTCGTTATTTGCCGTCGCCTTTCGGGGCAAAGACACGACAACACGAAACATCTCAGGCGAAATAACGAAATTTTAACAGGCGAAAGGACGAAAAGTTTCGCCTTTGAATGTTTCGTGTCCGCGGGTCGAAACCTTTCGTGTTGGCGCCCTTTGTTTGTTTGCCCCGAAAGCGAAGGAAAAAAAGGGTTTTGTTTTTGCCTTGCCTTTTGGGGGAGACACGACAACACGAAATGGCAGAAATTAGCCACCATAATTTTCTAATCACACGTTTTGGACTTCACTGATTTAACACTTGATTTTGCTTTACATCGCTTGACACGATGCTTTTGTGCATAAAGTATATTTCAAAGAAATATATCTCGACCTTTCGATCAGTTCTGTCTGAAATTAGACGCGAAATCATCCGATCTTTTGAATACACATAAAAAATGAAACATCACTGCATAGATCTATTATTCGCCACCTGCATATGTCTATGGTTACTGGTATGCAAACGGGTTAAAAAAAAGGTGTAAACGGGGGAATTTGGTTGATACAGTGATTGCACGTTTTTTCTACTCTTCTCTCTGAACATCGCTTTTTTTTTTAATTTAGTAAATTATTGCAAATCACTGGTAATGTATGTTTACTATAACCAAAATAAAAAAGTATATTTTAGTTGAAAGGTCAAGAGGTAATTCATGTACAGTAGGCCTAGATCTATATATCTATCATTTATTTATTTCATTTTTTTCCTTTATTTTTTTATTATTAAGATGGGACCAGTAGTCATTTAATTAACTGCTATGTATAAGATAGAATCTATTAAACAGCCTTTAAACTGCACAATTGTGCATCTTTGTTGAATCGATATGCTTAGTTAAATGCTGATTAATAATTATACTGATTTCAAAGATGACAAGTTTGTTATTTTATTTTTATTTTTCTTCTCCTGTTTTTGTGATACTCGTGGTTTGCTATAAATAAGGAGTAAACTAGGGTGTACCATTTTCAATACAAATTTCAAAAGACCGGTCAACGTTTTGAGTTATTTGCCCCTGAATGTGAGTTTTTGTTTGTTTTTTGTTTTGCTCTTTTCCGTAAGGACAGATATCAAATTCAAGCTTAATTTGTACCTTATTTTATTTACATTATTGTTTGTTGTTTCACTTCTAGTCATTATGCAAAGTTTAAAAAATTCCATTCAATTGATTTATCCAATGTTTCAGCAAAACATTACCGCGTTTTTCTTGATTTTTTTTCCATATTTCCGTTTGCGACAATAATATAAAATCTGTTGCATAGAACTTTACACAGTGACAGAGAATTTAGTACCAAACATTGAGCTGAAATTAAATTAGGTGTTGCTTTCCCATAATATTGAGTTATCTGCCCTTAAAATGACAGGAAAATCTAAAAACTCACTTTCAGGGGCAGATAACTCAAAAAGTAACATGGAGACCCCCCCCCTTTTTATCCCATTTATTTGTTTCTGGTGTGATTCTCTATAATCATGCAAAGTTTAAAAAAAGATATGTTCGCTTGTTTTGATTTTCCTTCTGTGTCAATATTTTAAAAACTGCTATTGTGAAATACGCCCTAACAGATAGCTCTCACTTTTTTTAACAAATTTATCTCCCTTTTTGGATTGAGCATCACTGTGCACAATATAAAGAAGAATTGCCAATCTCTGCAGCCAGTAAGTATGTTTAAAGCTTTAATTCTGTTTTCTTCTAGCACAATTTAAACAGTTGACCATAGTCGCACAGAGTACGATTGCATTAAATTTTTGTGTGAATTGTCCTCTATTTCAGATGCTATGGATTTCGACCAATCATTTGAGTTTGAGCGCATGATAGTAGCTTGAAAGTTTAATTTGTAGATTTTTTTCATGTGTTTCTAAATTATGAGTTATAATATTGCTAAAGTTTGTTGTCGGGAACTTGTAGTTTAAGCAACTGAATTAAAAAGAAAAATCCAATTTTACCCGAAAACAGGGTCTCTTATTATTATGCATATATAGAGACCCTGATGAAAATAATAAAAAAAGACTTTAAAACATTAGGTTCTTCTAAAATCCGTACAGAATTTTTGAAATTACTCACAAGGGTACAGATAAAATGCGCTAACTCGCAAGTAAGGTTCAGAATCACACACAAGAAACGTTCAGGAGAAATATTTTGCACTCTTCATATACCAGTACAGTAAGGTGTCGTACCCGTAGCCACTACTAAAATTACATCAATGCGTTTCTGACGCAACACCGATTCCTGGAAACCGCTGCAAATCTTCATCTTGCACGTAGTTTCCCGTGTTAATATCCAGAGTGTATGTTTGTTTTAGCACTCAACATATTGAATATACTACTTAAGAAGTTTGAGTTTTTTTTTTCCATCACTTCAATATTTTGGACAGTGAAATGTCCAAAAGATCGAGATGGTACAGCGCCATGAGCGCAGAGCTGCTCGGTTGTCAGACGTTTCACCCCCAGTCGTTTCCTCCCAAGACGTTTCACCCCCAAATTGGGAGTGAAACGTCCTGTATTTGAGCATATAACAGGTTGTTTCCTCCCCTCTGTTATTTTATTCAAGCATTTGATTGAATTACTTTATATTATCCTAAATTATTTAAAGAATATTCAATATTTTTATAGAATGTTATTCAAATTACGGTAAGTTGTCTTTAGTGAATATACTATCGTCGGAGGTCCTAACTGCGCCCCTGTCCTAACTCCGCCACCTTCCTTTTTTATATCGTAGTCTCGCTAGATTTTGTTATGCGACTGTGAGATTTTTTTTAAAAATATATTTCTGTAAAGAAACTCAGATGATTTTTGTACGAAATTTTGATTCAAACAGATAAATATTGCAAATTTTTATCTCGCACCATTCTTTTTATGTGTTTTTCTTAATACAAAATGATTGCCACGCCGAATGGTGTCGGGTCAACTCGGCCTAAAAACCTAATCGGCCTAGTCCAAGTCGGCCTGGTCCAAGTCGGCCTACTATGAATAATGATACAAGGTGTTCCCGGTAACACCTACTTGAGACAAACGTCCTTTAATTTCTCAACGAATAATAAAGGTGTTAAAAGTGATAAAAGTGTAACACAGTTATTAATTAGAATATGTTAAACTTCAAAAGAAATAGCAAATTAATTTACCACTTTCATGATGATTAAAATGGTATCCCTTTGAAATATACTTCAAACGTGTTTCATTAAAATCAATCAAATGCTAATTAGAAAGGGTAAAGGTATATATTATTAACAAATTGGGTCGGTTTGTGATAAACAATACGTATGATGAATTGACAGCATCCTTATATATATAGTTGCTAAATTCGTGTCAGATACTGCATTTCTAGTCCGATAGTATGCTAGTGTTTATGGTGATAGTGTTGTAAATGTGGACTATTTACGTATATTTTGGATGTTTTTATTATGTCTTACCTGTGTATTGCGTGTGATAAGGATGTACGTGATCGACAACAGGCGGTTGATTGTGATTGGTGTCATCGTTGGCAGCACAGGACATGTGGCACAGGTAAGTCAAATTAATGTTTACTAATTCTTAAAAATGAAATTTGATATTTTTTCATTTAAGGTGGACTGATTTATCTATATTTTATCCATATTATGCCTGTTCAATATTGCATACAAAATTAACCAATTATTTCAATTCACTGTAACCATGCATGGTCTCTTTAATATTTTAAAGCATTAATTAATTTCGTACTTAAGTTTTTCTATCTTATCGAACATTTTTCCAAAATAAATAAATGCTACATATATTTTTGTTGACTTGATAATGTTTATGAAAAAATTCTCAATAATTTTTTAATTTTCAGAAATCAGTATTATAAATGATGATATTTTTACTATTTTGTCATATGCATATAGCCCATATACATACGAATAACCTAAATAACCTTAACCTATTTACACAAACTTAAATAATCACACTTAAAATAAATATGAAAGTGCCCTTCTTTATCACAGTTTGACAGGTGTTTATTGATCCTTAATTGGCTATCACCTCAGGTGGCAAGCTATCCAACTATATGTACATATATACCTTGTTATGTAAGCAATTCAATCAAATCAATAGTTAATTGTGCATAAACACGCACAGGTAACAGGTAATTATAGCCAAAACATTACATCAAAAGACATGGAAGCATGCGTAATATATAAATAATTGTATAACATGAACATGAAATATTTTTTGATTTGTTAAGGTATATAGATCAATTAATAACACGAACAGTTAAACTAGTACATGTAGTTGCAATTTATAGAAAAAACTACTAGAACATTTAATTACTTTTCTGAATTTCTTATTTTTGATGCAGTGTATATAAATCGTGATATATTATTAATTAATATAGGTGATTAGGACATTAATGATATATATTTGTTTATCTTTGGCCATTGACAAAAAAAAAAACTGTTTAAAATAGTTTGCTTCTTTATTCAATATATTTTGGACAAAATAAATGAAAGTGGTATTCATTTTCTATCATATTTCTTGGCAGAGTTATCCAGTATATAAAACTCAATAATCATGGTACACATCATAATAATAATCAAATTAGGCCGAGTTGGACCAGGCCGATCTGGTTAGTAGGCTGACTTGGACCGGGCCGAGTTGGTAATTAGGCCGAGTTGACCCGGATTCCGCAGAATGGCCCATTTAAACTCAATTTTTTAAAATAAAAGTATCTCGGAAATTCCATCTGCTGTGTTTACACATTTATAAATGGAAGTCATATGTGTACAATTCGCAACTGCTATGACGTCACCTAGGGGGCGGAGTTAGGACCACACAAAATGATGGCATAATATTTGACTCGTAATATATTAAATGCTATTTCCGAGTGAATAATTATTTATAAAAGAATTATTTAGGGGGGTATCAATGTGAATTTGATAGAATTAATTGGTACATGAACAGTTTTTATTTTATGTATTTTATTTATGTTGCATTTCCTAATTAAATCTTAGAGGGGCACAGTTTGGGCACTCGAGGATATTTACAATTAATAAATTACAGAATTAATCAATAATTACGTTTAATTTCATAAGTGCAAACGTGTGATTAGATAAAAAATGTTGTTAATTAATATTTTGATTTCATTAATGTTTTAATTTTAATTGTTTTTAATTGCATTTGAAGGCACCCACTTTGATGTTATTTATAAGATTGGGTTTAATGATCTGAATAATATAGGTGTGAGGAGTAAAAAAGGTGATAATGTTAACGGTAATAAACAATGCAATTAAGACTTTGAAAGGTTAATGTGATCGTGTGCACATGTATTAGATGAGAGAAAAAAACACATGAGAAAAAAAACACCAATAACTTTTAAATGCATTGTTTATTTTAAAACATATTTTCCCACATATTTTTTTTATTATTATTTTTATTTGAAGTCCTTTGGGTAGATATTATTGTATAGTAATAGATCCTTATGTTATTAATGATAATTATCTTCTTAGTTTGATTCATTTAGTTATTTAATGACATTGTTAACATACAAAAGGTGTGAAATAGTACTAATCTTCCCATAATTTAGAAATCAAAATATATGATAATGTCAGTAACCTTTGAATAAAAAATAAATGATTATTATAAAAATCAGACATGTAAAAATTAAAAAAAAAAGATTGCATTCTATTACATAATTATTGACATGCACCTTGTGCAACTGTGTCATTAAGCATGTCGGATGGATGACTCCACTATATACAGTAGCAGTTAAGTGACACGTGCCATTAAGTGTGGCCAATAAATAATCAGATTAGCAATTATTTAATGAATAGGGCCATATACTTACCAGCTTTAAAAAAATACTTAAAAATTTAATCTGTTTATTCAGCATTTAACATATTACACATGTTTATAGCCAATACACATTTACACTTTTTACATTACAACATATTCATTATTTGGCATAAAATTCTTTTTGCAATATGGTGATATAGTCGAACTTTTGTAAAAGTAAATCTTACTAAAGATACTAGTGATATGATATAATTATTATTATTATTACTAGTAAAAAATGGGATTAATTGTGTCTGCCTTTTTTTTATTGATAGGTCGAGCAAATATATTTTAAATTTTGTTAAGGCTATTCTAAATTTATTTTCTGTAAGTATTTTTTCAAACAAAAATCATGCTTAAACTTTAATTGTTATTTACGTTAGAAAACCAGTTTTGTTTATAAAAAAATTAAATTATATTTTTAATATTTCCCAAATTTATGACACATTTATTCTGGTTTAACCACACGTGTTGTAGACCAAGTTCATTCAGTGTTATTTTCATTTTTTTCATTATACATCGCTCATCAGCATTTGGTAGATATTCACATTTAATTCATAGTGAGGTTTAAATGTTAAACGATGAGGCAAAAGTTGAATTAGTAAGCTGTCAGGAAAAAGACTCTTAAATCTCTAGACAAGTGTAAAATACGATAAAAATATAAATATTAACATAATTTTTTTTAAGGAATTTTACTATTTAACTTCTGTTTACTACTCTAGTGTGTGCATCATGTAAGAAATGGTGATTAAAGAGTATCATAGATGTATTGCACATGTTATATAAGTTATACCAAGACATGATTAATTTATATTTCAATAAACATAAAGCCATGGTTAATATCTATTTATGTAAGAAAATAAGAGTTTCCCTCGACCATTCAATTGTTCATCTTGTAAATATGTATTTGTGTTGTTTATTTTTTAGCTCACATGAGCACAACGTGCTCAAGGTGAGCTTTTCTGATCGCCTTTTGTCCGGCGTCCAGCGTGCGTGCGTGCGTGCGTCCGTGCGTCCGGCGTCAACAATTGCTTCAAACAACATCTCCTCCTAAACGGCTTGGCCAATTTGAAAAATATTTTGCAGGAATGTTCCTTGGATGAAGCTCTACTAAAGTTGTATAAATGGTTATGGTTCATCGCATAATTAGGTCACAGGTGCTAAAAATAGATTTTAAAAATGAAAATTTATAAAATCTTCTTCTCTGAAACCACAAGGCCTAGCCTTTTGATTTTTGGTATGTAGCATGATCTTATGACTCTCTACCAGGATTGTACAAATTATGACCCTGGGGTCAAAATTGGCCCCGCCCCAGGAGTCACTTGATTTCACATAGGCTAATATAGGAAAAACTTGAAAAAATCTTCTTCTCCGAAACCACAAGGCCTAATCCTTTTGATTTTCGGTATGTAGCATCATCTTATGGGCCACTACCAAGATTGTACAAATCATAGCCCTATGGTGATAAATGACCCCACACCAGGGGTCACTTGTTCTACATAGAGTTATATTGGAAAATCTTAAAAAATCTTCTTCCATGAATGCATAAGGCCTAGAGCTTAGATATTTGGTATGAAGCATCATCTTATGGGCCACTACCAAGATTGTACAAATCATAGCCCTATGGTGATAAATGACCCCGCACCAGGGGTCACTTGTTCTACATAGAGTTATATAGGAAAATCTTAAAAAATCTTCTTCTATGAATGCATAAGGCCTAGAGCTTAGATATTTGGTATGAAGCATCATCTTATGGGCCACTACCAAGATTGTACAAATCATAGCCCTATGGTGATAAATGATCCCGCACCAGGGGTCACTTGTTTTACATAGAGTTATATAGGAAAATCTTAAAAAATCTTCTTCTATGAATCAATAAGGCCTAGAGCTAAGATTTTTGGTATGTAGTAGCATCTAATGGTTCATTACAAAGATTTTCAAAGTCTTGGCCCTACGGTGATAAATGACCCTGCGCCCAAGTCTTCTCTGAAACCATATGGCCCATTGCTTAGATATTTGGTGTGTAGTATTGTCAGGGGTAAAATGTTTTAGATTAAGTTATATCAGAATCCTTGTCTGTTTAAAAACCTTGACATCATTTGAAGCAATGGTACTCAGGTGAGCGATTCAGGGCCATCATGGCCCTCTTGTTTTATTAAAATTCTTGTTATTTTTTTTATCATATTTTCATTTCACACACACTTCAACATATTTGATTCATTCAAGACTTACAAAAACTTAAGTATGATTAGAAATGATCATACCTACATTAACATATTACACATCTAATGTTAAATAGGTATTTGATTACATCATGCAATGAAAGACCATTTTAATTTTTATCTCTTAAATATATATATATATTTAATCTTAAAACTAAGCATATAACATTGAATAGTATAATTGCATTATCTTCTTTTAGAAAAAAAATACAATAATATACATATCAACAAGTATAATATAAAGTGGGGGTGAAACATCTCGATCTTTGAAAATTGGGGGTGAAACGACTTGGGAGGAAACAGCCTGGGGGGTGAAACGTCTAGGGGAGGAAATGGTTTGGGGGTGAAACGTCTGGAAGTCGAGCTGCTCGATGGGTTATCAATGATTACTCCCCCACATCAAAGTCATATTTTCCCCAGAAAACACTGAATAACTGCAACACATTTAGCCTGTGTGGTGAGATACATGTATTTTTGACCAACAACTTGCATTTAATAGTTGTATTAAGGGATTACTTTCCTACAGGATGTTGGGAGAGCTGCAGAGGTAATGCGGCTCAGAGGTCATGTTTGTTTTGGAAATTTTGACAGGTAGCCGGGAATGTGAAATTTGTGAAACGCCAATTCCTTAATGATATTTTTTTTTGTGCCTAAATCTGTTGATTTATGAATGGTCTACATGAAACTAGACCAGAAATATTCCAACGAACATTTGGAAAGTAGGAACAGGCCTTGAAAGTCGGCCAAGTTACTATAGATTATATAGGGACAAAAGTAGTGGTGTGACACCTATATGAATAGAAAATGAAAGTAGAAGAAATTGAATTATGGAGCCATTTTTCAATGGATTGACATCAAATTTGGACAACATGTACATTGAATACATGGAAATTGGACAATATGTTTAAAAAAATAGGTATGTTTATTTTTTTAATTACTTATTACAAATGGCTAAAATTGATCACTATACACCAGCATTAAGTTAAATTTAATAACCATATTTATCAAATCAATTTACATCCAAATGTAGTAATAACAATATTTATCAACTCAATCATCACCAAGGTTTTAAATTTTGGAAAATTTTTTTTATTTTTAAAAAATTTTTTTTTTTTTTTTTTTAAAATTTTTTTTAAAAAAAAAAAAATTTTTTTTTCCCCAAATTTTTTTTAAAAAATTTTAAAATTTTTTAAAAAAAAAAAATTTTTTTTTTTTAAAATTTTTTTTAAAAAAAACCCCGGGGGAAAAAGGGGGGGGGCCCGGGGGGGGGGGGGGGGAAAAAAAAGGGGCCCCCGGGGGGCCCCCCCCCCCCCTTTTTTTTTTCCCCCCCAAAAGGGGGTTTTTTTTGGGGGTTTTGCCAAAATTTTTTTAAAAAATTTTTTTTTTTTTGGGGGGAAAAAAAAAAAGGGGGGTTTTTTTAAAAAAAAAAAAAAAAAAAAAAAAAAATTTTTTTTTTTTTTTTTTAAAAATTTTTTTTTTTTTTTTTGGGAAAAAAAAAATTTTAAAAATTTTTTTAAAAAAAGGGGGTTAAAAAATTTTAAAAATTTATAAACAAAAAAGGGGGGGGGAAAAAAAATAAAAAAAAATTAAAAAAAATTTTTTTTTTCCCAAAAAAAAAAAATTTTTTTTTTTAAATAAAATTTTAAAAATTTTTTAAAAAAAAAATTTTTTTTTAAAAAAAAAAAAAAACCCCCCCGGGTTAATTTTTTAAAAAAATTTTTAAAAAAATTTTAAAAAAATTTTTTAAAAAATTTTAAAAAAAATTTTTTGGGGGGTTTTTTAAAAATTTTTTAAAAAAATTTTAAAAATTTTTAAAGGTTTTTTAAAAAAAGGGTTTTTTTAAAAGGGAAACTTTAAAAACCCCCCCCCCCCCCCCCCCTTTTTTTTTTTAAATTTTTTTTTTTCCCCCCCCCCCCCCTTTTTTTTTTTTTTTCCCCCCCCTTTTTCCCCCCCCCCCCCCCCTTTTTTCCCCCCTTTTTTTTTTTTAAAAAAATTTTTTTTCCCCCCCAAAAAAAAAAACCCCCCCCCCCCCCCCCCCCAAATTTTTCCCCCCCCCCCCCCCCCCCCCCCCCCCCCCCCCCCCCCCCCCCCCCCCCCCCCCTTTTTTTCCCCCCCCCCCCCCTTTTTTTTTTCCCCCCCCCCTTTTCCCCCCCCCCCCCCCCAAAAACCCCCCCCCCCCCCCCCCCCCCCCCCCCCCTTTTTTTAAAAAAAAAGGGGAAAAATTTTCAACCCCTTTAAAAAAAAATTTTTTTTTTTTAAAAAATTGGGGTTTAAATTTTCCCCCCGGGAAAAACCCCCCCCCCTTTTTTTTTGGGAAAATTTAAAAAACCCGGGGGGGGGGTTTTTCCCCTTTTTTTTTTTTTTTTTTTGGAAAAAAAAAACCCCCCCAAAAAAAAAGGGGGAAAAAAAAAAAATTTTTTTTTTAAAAAATTTTAATTTTTAACCCCCCCAAAAATTTTTTTAAAACCCCCCCTTTTTTTTTTAAAAAAAATTTTTAATTTTTTTTTTTTCCCCCCCCCAAAAAAAATTTGGAAATTTGGGTTTTTTAAAAAATTTTAAAAATTTTTTTTTTAAAAATTAAAAAAAATTTTTAAAAATTTTTTAATTTTTTAAAAAATTTGTAAAATTAATTTTTTTTCCCCAAAAAAAACCCTTTTTTTAAAAAAAAAAATTTTTTTCTTTTTTTTTTTTTTTTTGGGGGAAAAATTTTTTTATTTTTTTAAAAATTTTTTTTTTTTTTAAAAAAAAACCCCCAAAAGGGGCCCCCCTTTCCCCCCCCAAAAGGAAAAAATTTAATTTTTTTTTTTTGGGGGAAAAATTTTTAAAAGAAATTTTTTTTTTTTTTAAAAAAATTTTTTTTAAAAAAATTCCAAAAAAAATTTAGGGGCCCCGGGTTTTTTTTTTTGGGGGGTTTTTTTTTTTTTGGGGAGGTTTTAAAAAAATTGTTTTTTTCCCCCTTTTTTAAAAAAAAAATTTTTAAAAATTTGGGGGGGGGCCCAAAAAAAAGGGGTTTTTTTTTTTTTAAACCATTTTTTTTTTTAAAAAAAAAAAACCCCAAAAAAAAACCCAAAAAAAAAAAAAATTTTTTTTAAAAAACCCCCCCCTTTTTTTTTTTTTTTTTTTTTTTTTTAAAAAAACCCCTTTTTAAAAATGCTTAAGTGTAGGCTGTTAAAAAAAAACGGTTTGAAATGAGAATTTTGAAAATGGGCCAAAGTCTTAAAACTATTCCAACAAAAAATTTCAAATTTGTTGGGTGACAAATTTGTGTCAAGGGAAAGGGGTTTTTTGCAAAAAAAGGTTTTTTTTTTACATTTTTAAAAGTCTGGGAAAAATGATTGTAATAGGGGCATACCAAAAAAATTTTTTTGGTGTTGGTTTTCTTTTATTGGCCCGGGGAAAATGGAAAAAGGGAAAGAGTACTCTTGGGATTAAAACAATTTTTGAAAAGGGGAAAAAAACAATTTTAAATTTTCCAAATGACATGGTCAAGGGGGGAAAGGTTTTTTACAAAAAATCATTAATTACTTAAAGAAAACAAACAAAGGTTTCGCGCTCTTTATAAAATTTTTTTTTTTGTATAAATTTTTTTTTCTCTTAAAAAATGCTTTTCCCCCGGGGTTGAAGATGATTTAAAAGAAATTTTGTTTAGGTACCCGATTTGTTTTGGTTTTTTTGGGGAGGGGGCCCTTGAAACAGGGTATTCTGGTAATTGGGAAACAAGACCAACTTAATGCTTTTTATTGTAAAAAGGCCCTTTGACTTTTATTTTGGGGGGAAAAGTTTTCAAAAAAATTTCAAAGTTTAGTGTTCTTTGGGCCCTCGAGTTTGCAGGAACAATGTTGGGCCCCGATTTAATTTACCTTTTTGTTTCAACCTACTTATCTATTTTAAAAGGTTCCCTAACAAAGTGAATATAAAAAAACTTCAAAAAATGAATGGGCCTATGTTTCTATCCCCTTTTTTACCACCCTTGCAGGCCCAAAGACAGGGAAAAGTTCCTTGGAAAAGTGGTCCCAAAAACCTTTTTAAAAAAGCCGGGGAAAAACTTTCTTAAATGTAATTCGTTTAATGCCTTAAATCATATTTTAAAAAGGGCTGAGAAAACCCCCTTGAAATTTTTACCCGAGGAAAAAGATTGGTTTTAAACAAAGGGCGTTAATTTTGGAAAGGTGTGTAAAAGGGGTGTAAGTGGAATTGAACAAATTTCATGATGCATTTAAGCCCGACCCCCAGCAAGGGAGTATAGCTCTACCCCCCCAAAAAAAGTTCCCCGCCCCAAAAATAGGGCCGGACCCCCTTAATGTGATTTTGGAAAAAGAAAGTTCGATCCCAAAAATGTCCTTTCCCAAAATTTTCCCCCAAAAAGGGAAAAAACTTAAAAAATTGAATTTTTCACCGGGAAAAATTTAACAGGAGCTAGGCTGGGGTGTTTGGGAAAAAGACTTTAAAAGGTGTTCGGGCCCAAAAAAGCCCTCCATTTCGCCCCCTTGGTTTAAAGGGCAAATTTCATTTTCTAGCCTTGTTTGGGGGTAAACATATATTTGACATTCCCCTTAAAGTGTTTTAACCCTTTCTCCGTTGTAAATCGTACCAAAAAACCCGAATTGGGGGAGCCCTTGGAAAATTTTAAAAGGATGGATAATCTACTTTTTATGTTACACAAAATCTATCGAAAACCTTGTAGCCTTCAATTTACCAACTTACATAAAAGTCCGGATAAAAAAAGCAGACACCCCCCGTCTTTATTACTTGCAGATGATACATCCCCCCGTGATTTTCTTTAGTTCTCCCTTCTTCTTAACTCATTGCAACACCGGGCATTAACACTCTGGAATAAACTCCTCATTACAGGCCAGGCAAGGCAGTGTGCAAATTACAATTGTTACATCACTGTTTAAAACCCTTGATGTTCCCCCAAAAAACTGTTCAGTAATCATTGTGCTGCCCCTACCCTACAAACTAATCTGCTTATTGGGTTGGTAATAAGAGATAGATTTACATAATGGGAAAACCAAATTTGAAACATTATGATTTTGTTAATATGTCATTATCCACAGTCACCAATAATGCTTTTTAAACTTTACTTGTGGGTAGGACTATAAGCCTTAGGTATACGGACCATTTCATCATCTATACGCCATGTTCATTGATCTGCAAGTTCCAAGTGCAATGCATCAAGGGTGGGCTGAAATGTCGAAACTGCATCTTTTTTTATCCCCAATATGATCTTGCTGGATTTGTTCAGCTCTAAAATTCAATTTTACCTTGTTCATTTATCAAGAGATTGGCACAGTAGCAATTTTCAACAGATTTTTTTATGGCAAAGTTAAATTTATGTTTTCCCACCGCTCGATCTTTTCAGTCAATGCATTTTTCAACATGCAATCTGTATAATCAAAAATAAATGATAAAATCTGCCTCATCTGTCTGCGGTGAATCATTAAATATGTAGCCTACGGTTAACTGGCTTTTAAACCAATGAACTTTACCATCTCATTAGCTTCACGGGTGCCGTCATATGTCGTTTTGTTTTGATCTGGGAGCTTCTCTTATAAAAGCAATCTTGTACAGACTACGGCTCGTTGCAGACTTTCCTCCCCTTTTTGTCCACATACGGGCCCATGACCAGATATGCGGAGTAACGGATAAAAAAAATCTACCGAAAAAGTCCAACCAGCTTTACTTTGAAATAAAAACCCTAAATTTAAGAGTTATGCCTTAAAAATTAGAATTTGTAATTATGTTAGAGATCTGGGCGTGGTTAATTGATTACATGAACGCGAGAAATTCAACAGGAACCCACCTGTTTTTGGGTGGTTGAGTGTTTTCATGAATGTGTTGAAACTAACAGGAAACGCTGAAAACGGTGCACATGTAAAACATACCACCCTAACGAAATTTTTTAGCCGGTAAATAAATCAGTCTATTAAAAACAATAGCCTTTAAAATATTTTAATATTTTTTATATATGAAATTGGGCTAATTTTAGTTTTCCCTTTTCATATTCTTTTCCCCCGCATTGCTGCGGGTAGCTTCCAGTTTGAAATATACATCGTCTGCAGTCAGACCCCATTTTTATTTTTTATATTGCCTATCTGGTATAGCGTTGTTTTGAGCTGGGGGTGTGTTCCGGTCACATAAACGGGAGTTGTGGGCGTGAGCCTGAGTGCCTTGTGCACCTCGGCTGGGAGTGATTTTAGAGGGTAATTGTTTAAAAATGAAGAGGGGTTATGTTTTTATGTTGGTTACTTGGTGTTGATACTCACGTATAAATATCTTCTTTAATTATCTTTAATTTTGATTTTGAAACCATGTCTTTCTCTCTCTCCCCCCCCCCCAATTTTCCAAACAGATATTGATCATGAGTTTATATTTGTCTTTTATATAGCACTGTTTCGGTCAGCATCAGACCTCATCAGTGGTGCTGCTATGCACCAGACAGAGCTTTTTTTTTTTTTTTTATGTTTTTTTGTTTTGTTTTTTACTGCTGTGCTCTGTTCTGTAGGGCAGGCTGCTGCTATGGTTTGTTGCAGAAGTTGAGGCGTAGGAGTGCAGATTTCTGGGCAAGCAGTCCTTTACATAATCAGGCTCCTCCTGGTGGTGGGTTTTTTGGTTCCCCCGGTGTTCGAACTCCCTCTGGGCCCTCTGAGCTCTTCGCTTTGCTTATACCTTCTCGTTGTCTTGTAGACTTGTGGTAGCTTGCCTTTCCTTGATTGTGAAGAAGGCCTTTCTTGAAGTGCAGATGACAAGTTTGTGAGGGGATTTT
>CM037795.1:31777385-31827385 GCA_021229015.1 Solen grandis | reverse complement strand
AATCGATGCCGGAGATATTTTATTTAATTAACTGTATCGAAAACAGATAATATGCAGGAGACAAATTCGCAATTCATGTGGAGATATTTCAAACCATGACTGGCTGGAATTTCCAGCAATAGCCGACAATATATAAGTTGTAAGTTTGAGTCCCAGTCGTTTTTTAATTCATTTGCAATATGAGACATACATATTTTTGTCGTAATGAAAATAAGTAATTAAAGTGCATGTGTGTGTATGTATATAAAACACTAAGTTACATGTAATTCAGATCTCTTGAGAAGGACGCACAATTAAAAAATATGTGCGTCCCGTTGGACGCATGCAAATATGATACATTAGAATTCAAATCATCATGGTTAATGACTTGTCTGCACCGTTTAATCAGTTCAACTTCATAATGGTTCATAGTCCAGGGTTTTCCACATGCGCTTGCGACTAGCCTGCTGCTGTGCAACATACTTTGATTTTGCCGACATATCATAATCCCTACTGCAACCCATGTTTACATGCACTGAAATACACACGCGTGTGTATATGTTCTCCAAATCACCTGTCACGTGCATTTGATTGACAGATCAGCCAACGGCGTGTTGAATTTTATCACAGCGCCAATGCATCATGCACCAATTCTTAACCGAAATGCGCCATGTTTGTGTTGATAATAATCGTGAATTGATTTTACCAAATTAGTGATAGCACTGATCACTGAAAGCATCAATATTGAAAAAATAATTGTCCCAGAGACAACCATAAAATTTGAAGGGAAGAATTTAAATGGGAGTTATTAAAAAGACGAAATTAATTTGTCCCAGAATGATCATGTGTATGTCAAACTCGAAAGGCAGCCAGTAAATAAAGATAATAAAAAAATGGATTTACTTCCCAGAGCAAAAAATGTATTTTTTTGTCTCAACGTCTGTTAGTCTAAAATTTGGGTCATCGTGTTTTATTGATTGAAATCCAGCTCGGGCTGTCCTTCGCTATAATATAATCTTAACGGAGCTGTATTTCAATAGAGATTTGACTGTTTCGTTACATTTTGGAGTATACCTAGTTAATTATTACACCAATGAACTAGCAGTATAATTGGACATTTGTTAAGAAAAGATCACCTGTAATTTTATGGTTGTCACATTACGACAGAATATGTTCAAAGACAAAAACTACAGGATGAAAAAAGAAAGAGCAATGCTGTTTTGGGGTTAAAATAAACATTATTTCAAATTGCCTCCGCATACCATCTCTCCTACATCCGTTCAGCATTTCTTTTCTTTTTTTCACCTATTTTTTGATTAACAAAAATAAATAAATTTAAAAAATAAATTTGTCACAGGCATAAAAGAAAAAAGTGCATTTAGGTTTTGAAAAAGACAATAATGTAATGACCAAGCATTACTGATTTTACTTATCTTTGTATTTGTCTTTGGGTTGGCTCTATTTATCTATTATAGATGATTTTGCAGCGTTCTCTGACAAATCATATAAATTTTGACAGTTGACTGACTTATTTGCCAGCTCGACTATCCAAATTAATGCATTACGCCAGGAATTTTCTCTACACCTCTATGTCACACAAGCACTTGGCCTCGATGTAGACATGCCATGTAATCCATTTGTGTAATGTCTGTATTTAGATATTCAGTTTGGTTTAAATGTCATTTCAAGCTTTTACAAGTTATTGTTAAGATTTATGCCAAGAAAATTCGTTTGATTTTATTGATAGATCATTGTATTTTCAAAAGTTTAAATCTGCACACGCCTGTTTACACGAGGGCGACCATTTTGTATTTACTATTTCCGGTTGCTGCTTTGGTGCTGGTGCTCTGTTTACTGTACTGTACTATACTTTATTGATAAATAATAGAACAAGATCAAACCAGCCATGCGTTCAGTTACGCGTTCATCTTCTCAAAATGTAAGAAAGACATGGAGACTTATATTTAGTCAAAATATCAGCTTTCAAACGCATCTGGAAGTGATACAATACGTATTTGAAATTTGACGTCAACGGTTCGAATATTGGATTCGCCATAGAATCTTTGCCTTTTCGAATTTGGAAAAACTGACACCGGGATGCACAACTAGAACGCAACATATACATTCTGTAAAATTTTGATGAAAATCGGCCCATAAATAATAGCTGTAGACCGCGTACAAACTACTGTAGACAACGTGAAGTGTGACGTCATATGACGTCATATGCATATGAAAGTCATTGAAATCAAAATTTCAGCACCTCTTGCAACATACAGAAATTAAGGCGTAGAAAAAGAAAAAAGAACTAGAGTTCTTTTGTTCTGAACAAAAGAAAGGGCTTTCTACACTGCAAACGATGTCAAACCTGATCATACTCATTTACTTTTCTGACTTACACCATCTTCAAAACATTGAAGAAAATCCGTCACGAATTAACAGCTGTAGAGTGCAAACTTATATAAATAGGAGAAGAAATCTGTGACGTCTGGAGATGGAGATGCACTATTGCACCTTCAGTGTAAATTGTATGCAAATCGCCTATAAACTAAGGCATGCAGTGTTAAAAACCGTAAATTCTAATTAAAAGTTCGTTAACGCGTCTTGACGTCATTTTACGTCATATGACGTCAGTCTTCTCAGAGCTGAAAGAAATTCAAAGGACACATGTACTGCCCAAATTTTAAGTTTCTAGCTTATCCGAGAGCGTCGTAATACTTAAATACATTTTCAGGTCCAAGGTTCGAAACTTGCTTCAGCCATAGATCCTTAGTCTTTTTGAATCATGCAAAATATATATATTCCTGTACAACTAAATCATAATACATACATTCTGCGAAAAAAAAATCAAGTGAATCGGTCCAGAAATGACGGCTGTAGAGCGCGTACAAACTTTGGTAGCTATTTTCAGCTCTGACGTCATGTGAAGTTACAGTAAGAAAAAAAATGCTGCAATCAGAAGTGCCAAAGTAACTGTGCATACAGCTAAAATTTCATGCTGATGGCTTATCGGCAACCTGTTTTAATTTGTACATCAAAGGGAAGAAAAAGGTAGAATAATAATAAGAAAAAAAAATAACATTTTGCTTGAGGCAGAAATCCCTAATAATAAGAATAAACATAACAACCCCAATATGTCTTTCTGGGAAAGGCAGAAAGCCCTAATGACGACGCCAATGTCAATAAAAGAGGCAGATGTTTCATATACAAATCAAAGTTCTTCAGTCAAAGCCCCTTTGAAAATGTTAAAGGAGAGAATCTTAGTAAAGCTGTTGCCAAGTAAGTTATGCAATATCAAACAATTCATCCACACTCTGGGTGCAAAATTGGCATACTATTTCTGAATAAACTAGAAGAATGAGACACATGGGGTGTCTTTGTTGTTGTTTTCTCATAACTTGATGTTACCTGTTGCATAAAAGTTTCCGAAAGAAAGAAAATATATTAATTCTTTGTTGTGATTATATGGTCCAGTGGATTTCCACGTTTCAACATAAGTGTTTTCGTATACATCAGACAAAGCGGGGAAAGTACGTGAAGTATAGACGAATATTTCTTATAATAAAACTGCGAAATTTGAGGACAGGAAGGGATATATAAAATCATCGGATTTGGCAAACCAAACATCCTGGGCTAGGACCGATATATAATTCTTGTTTTTGTTGATGTGTGGTATAAACCCACCAGTTGCACTATAAAAATATACTACGGCATTGTACCATGTAGATGTGACGTCACTAAGATAGCGTTGCGGTTTATTTTGCAGGAAAAATGACCTTGTGGGAGCTCTCACTCACTTCCCATCTAGAGTGTGTGTGTGGGTGTGGGGGGAAGGGGGGGGGGGCGACTCAGTGAGCTGATGTGCTAGACCCCTCCTCATCCTCTTATTACGTGTTATGCAAAATCGCATTTGATTTTACTTGTAAGACCCTCAATATACATATGCTTTATTTTTCACCTAAATTGTCATTTAATAGATTTGTGCTCATCCCATGCGGGACGTAGGAGTATGTCATTCTTGTTGTATTGATGATATGTATAAAATATTTACTTACAAGGCTTTATAATATATGCTACAATGTTCAGATCATAGTCATTTCAAGCACTATACATACTGGGACCGCAGATTGGGCCTAGGGCCGTAAATTAGACATATTCGATACGGCCATATGTATAACGTTCTACATTCAAACTCCGCCGCTGTATTTAACTCCCCTTACAGAAGCGTAGCGTGGCGTAACCGGTGCGTGGAGTTTGTTTCTACATTCTTCTGTAATATTTTTTTTTATCAAACTGCGGTTTAATTGAATTTTCAATTTGACGGCATGTATCTAAAATCTGTTCAAATATAAGATCTCAAAACATCTTCCAAACACAAATTTTCTGAGCTTTAATGAATCGGGTTGCTTGCAATGTCCGTTAACCATGTTTTAAAGCCCGTGGTCTACGAGTTTAGGGAGAAGTCATCAGATACACATTAAATGTGTCGAGTTTCTTTTTAATAACGATAGAAGACTTGCATAGTTTGAACCTTGTTTATTTTTCATCAGTTTACACAAGTAATTGATTCATATTTTATTCCAAACACATTACATGTGCACAACGTGCTCATGGTGAGCTATTGTGGTCGCCTTTTTACTCCGTCGTCCGTGCGTTTCCTTTAAACAACAATTTCCTTTACACAACTCCTCCTCGTAAACCGCTGAATGGGTTTTAACTATATTTCACAGGATTGATCCATATGATGCCCTCTGTCAGATTGTTCAAATTGCTTTGACTGGTTAAAAAGTAGGTCTCAGGAGCTAAAAAAACTTAAAAAATGCAATCTTTGAAAATCTTCCTCTGTAAAACTGCAAGGTCTAGAGCTTTGTTGTGTAGTATTGTCTAGTGGACCTCTACAAAGTTTGTTCAAATCATGACCCTAGGTTCAAAATTGGCCCCACCCCAGGAGTCACTTTATTTTACATGGACCTATGTAGAAAAACCTTAAAAGATCTTATCAGATACCACAAGATCATGGGTTTAGATATTTAGTATGTAACATGGCTTTATGGATTTGACCCAAGTTTTCAGATAATGGCTCTTGGGTATAAATTGGTCCCACGTTTGGGGTCATTTGATTTTATATCTTTGACCATCAAAATTTGGACCACAAGTACAGTTTTCGGGTGGAATTACGATTATTTTCCTGTACTTCTGCATGGATTTTGTATTCAGTAGGACTGTTTTATAAAAAGCTATGAAGACAATATTTCTCAGGTTATGAATTCAATGCCATCTCTGTTATCCTTGTTATTTTACAATAATAAAAGTGGTTGCTTCCTTTTTCGATATTATGCGGCTCCATGGCCAAATTTAAAACCTATTCCATACTACGCCGCGTTTACACGAAGCCTCAATGATGCCATGTAGTAGCTGCCGGGGATATTCTACGATGCTTTAATATGTAATGCTCTTTTTTTCTACCATGGGTGTGACAATACTGGGGAATTATTTTGCCCAAATTTGGAAATCCGTTATCGGGAAAGGCATGCACAATGATATAATTTTCACTCATGATGATACATATCCTGAAATATTCTTCAGTTTTATTTTCGCCAACAAGCTAAATATCATTATATACACATAAATGTTGGTAACTAGTACAAAAACATACATGAAATGTTACTGTCATTTTGACGGAACAGAACTAATTGCGATAAATGCCCGAGAGTTTAGCGTTGGTGGTGATTATGATGGTGTTGTAGCTACTGTCCCAAATGTTGTTAAAATAATCAAACATTTTCTGTTTATTTTATGTCGACGGGCTCAGTATATGGGTTGAGAGAAAAGCCAAACGACAAGAGATTGTGTTATGTGTTTGATTTTAATGTATTTGTTTGTCACATCCGCAAAGGGAAGCAACTCTTTAGTCGTCTTCAACTACAGTTTCCGACATAAATAAAAGCTCGCCAACAATCATATTAATTAATTACATGTCAGTATATGAAAATTTAAATATATTTACTTTAGATGGACATATAATACTCCGCAAGAATCACGATAATGATTATATAATACAACCAAACATTGTAATTGCACATCGGACTGAGTTTCTAATATTAACAATCAGTTAGGTTAACCATTTAGGTTACAAAAAGTAATAATAAAAACATATCAAAGGACTGGGAGTCCTAATGTTGCGTTAAGCATTAACTGGAACAGTCGATGAATATGTCAAGTGGCTTGTAATTTGGAACTGTTAATCAAGTAGATCTTGTAGTAGAACCCCTTTAAACCGGATAAGGTTGGGGACAACATAAAATTCCGGTTTAGTATGGGATGTTAATAATTATGCTGATGTTGATATGCTACATCTTAATTTTTTTAAACGTACATTAGGGGTACGTAAACAAACTGTTAATAACGCTGTGTGTGGGGAACTTGGTCGGCTACCGTTATGTCACTATACTAAGATCATTAATGGCAAAAAGATTCTACCTAATTCATGCAGCATATAAAAGTCAGTTGAATAATTATTTCCCAATAAATGATAGTTATTGGATGTGTAAAATCAAAAGTACATTGGATAACTTTGGTTTGTCTAATCTTTGGTTAAGTGAAAATCTTAATGATAAAATCTGCCCTAAACTCCTTGAGCGTGTTTAAGACCAGTTTGTACAATCGTGGAGAACGCTAGCATCTGCTTGTAGTTAATTGGAATGTTACGTTAGATTTAAAATATATTTTGATTTTGAACCATATCTATAAAACACTAAGAATAATTTGTTGAGAATATCACTTACACGTTTTAGATCAATTTCCCATAAATTAGCTATTGGGTCTGGTATATTTAACAACATGGATAGTGACAATAGGATTTCAGTCTTTAAGACAGATAGAGTCAGAATACCATTTCTTACTAGTCTGGATAGAGTCAGAATACCATTTCTTACTAGTCTGTTTTAAATAAAGGGATACAAGAGATACATTTTTAGCTTGAAATAGAATGTTTCCAACAGTTCAGTTTTAAAAGGAAAATGTCAAGTAGGTCTAGAAAAAAAATGCGTTAAAACCTTGCAAAATATGAATTTTAGAGCATCTATCTTAACATAAGTATTAGAATAACAATATATTTATAAATATACTGATTTGCAATATAATGTCTTTTTATTAGACACTGTCGTTTAACTCTTGTAGATTTTCATAAACACTTAGATGTGCGTCTTTAGGTCTATAGATGCCTCAAGACTCAAGTGTGGGGTGTTTTGTGTTTCGTGCCCGTCACCTCCCGCTGGCTAGCCTTGCGTTTAATGAAAAGGAATCCGAGGGCGTAAGTCTTCCCTGCCAGTACATAGCCTCTCCGTAGTCAAGCCCCATGCAGTGCCTCCAGACTCGGAGGATGTCTCCCCCTAGGCATGTGGCAAGCCAGGCCCGCCAACATGTGGATTTGCCCTGATGTCCATAAACAGACCCCTAGCTATAGGGAAATATCCTTGGGCTTCCAGGGTAGGTCTAAGGTAGGGGTAATCCCGACACAAAACCCAGAGAATTAAAGTCAGAGGTGCTGGGTCAATTGGCACTCTCTTAAAAACCACAGCATCATGCAACAACGCTATGACTATACGATCTGATAGACACTATAGATGTGGCGCTATATCTTTGAAGACTCTCCAGAGAGTTACAATGCCTGGCTCTGAACCTCGACAGAGTCCAGCCACAGCTGCTAGAGGTCCCTCCTTCATTCCACAGAAAGCCAGGAGAAGAGGGGAGAGGCGTATCACAGGCTACAGTAAGCCAAAGAGGATAACCAATAAGTCTTTTACGGTTATACATTGGAACTTAGAGAGAGTCTTCAACAAGAAAACAGATTTGGAACTCCTGCTAGATAAGATATCAATGTATGTTGCATCCAGGAATCTAATTTATAACCAGCCAAATTCTAGTCAAAGGATACCAGTATTTCCGCTGCGACAGAATAGAAAGGATGCATCCTCACACTAGTCAGAAACAACATAAATGCGGTCCTGACTACTTCACACATGGAGAATTCCGAGTTCCAGGTGTTGCACCTCAGAAAGAACGATCTTAGCCTGAAACTTATACTCTCCAAGCGACAGAGGATTATCCCTAGACAAAATCAGATGAAACAGGTCTCGATGTAGGTGACTCCAACAGTCACCCACAGATCTGGGAAAGTGACCACGAGGAGAGGATGTGGAGACTTGGCAGGATGACAACAACCTAAACCTCATCAACAATTCAGACGATGGCACACTACGTCAACGCCAGATCTTGCCTTCTGTACAGGAGATCAACATGGGCATATCAGGAGGGAAAATTATATCAAATATGGACAACGTTGTTCTGTTTCACACACACACGCGCGCGCGCGTGCTTGGGGAGGGGCAAATAGGATCGTTTTTTTGTTTGTTTTTCGTTTTTATTTCGTTTTTAGAATGTGTATAAATTTCATTATAAAAAAATATATGTGTATGCGCTTGCCTTCTGTGTCTTGAGGAAGAAATACCAGTGCATATGATCTTGCGGTTTTGTTTCCGACATACCAGTACAACCAACCTTAGACCTTGCCTTGTGTCCTTGTCTGTTTATTTCACCGGGGTTTTGTTCTTTCTCAGAAAGTTCGTTTTATTTTTTTTCTCCATCCCCAAATTTCACAGCTTAATTTCATTTGATGTCAGCTTTGACATCGAAAATGCCATGTTCTATTACAAAACAAAAATTCGAACTATTGCCTTGATATTGAATAAAATTAAACCAAGTTTCTGGAGAATTCTGATAAACTATAGAGAATTAAATATGGAAAGTCCCCTTCGACATCATAACACCTTATATTCAATTTTAAGCGAAATAAAGGTTATCTAGCAATGTAAAAGGTATGTTTTTGTCCGCTTGCAGTTTCTTTTACAGAAGATTCAGCATTTCCTGTAATGTTGAACAGTCACTTTCGTATCAGGAAAATCAAATATGTCAAGGTCATATATCAATACTCTGCTTTTTCATAAGTATCTCAAAAACAACATTAAAAATATCCTATTGGGAGACTGTAAAGGAACAACTTTGTAAGATGTCCGCAATACATATTTTTACGTAATGTTTTATGTTAGTGGAGTTTGTTCTCATATTAAGATCAACTAATTCGGTCAGCAGTTATGGTCCTTGAATTATAAAAAAAAAATGCATGATTTTTACTTTTTTACACTATAGCATCTTCAATGATTAAACAATCATCACTTAACTTATACACAATGATAATAGTAACAATCTCTAAACTGACTGATAGATCTACATTTTAGGTCCTTGAAATATCAGAATAGCGCACATGTTTGCCATTTTAACTCTCTAACATCTTCATTTATTAAGCAGTGCAGGCAATGCGCCTCCGGTGAGCGACTTCAGTGCCATCTTGGTCCTCTTGTTTACTATTTGTGTATCTTGTTACCCCGCTCAAGCTGAAATTTATTGTCAAATTTCAAATGTTTCTTGGTGTAGATGTTCATCAAAATCCCCCACGCTACAAAATCCCCCACAAAACAAAATAAATCATCAATTGTCTCTCTGATGGACATTCTTGCTTGATTTAAAACAACAACAACAACAAATCTAACGACGCCAGCTGTTGTCGAGTACACTACATATCCAATGCACACAAGAGCATACATTAAAGGTATACACTATCAAAGGTGAAAGGTAAAAATCAAAAGTGTTTTGTTTTATTGCATAATATTTATGTAAGTGTTTTGTAATTACGAACGAGAAGTAATGTTGTGTTTTCGACTGTTTCTTTCAGGTAATATATTTATTACCACTATTATTAGGAATAAGAAATTATACCTTATCCGTTGATCTTCATTTTTTCTCAACCTTTTAATAGCGTATAATTTTGATTACAAAGAAAAGAATATATCATGTTTATTTATTTACCTTGATTACAAAACCAGTTTAAATACTTTGTTTATAGTATATTTATAATTCGAGGGGTGAGAGCGAAATTATGCTAAGTACATATAAATATATAAGCACTTAGCATAGTTTCGCTCTCACCCCTCGATATGTTCTTTTAAAACTGCACTGTCTTGCCATTATAAGAAAACATTATACCTCATGGGCCTATAGGCCTACTGGATTGCAAATAAAATATCCATCCATCCATCCTGTTTATCGGTTCACAGCGGTCAAAGGCTATTACTTTCTTCAAGTATAAAATCTTATTTTCTGGCGAAAGTTTAGCCTTAAACACAACTGTGCTCGAATGTGTTTCAGAAATACGGGCAGTCGGGTAGGGATTAAATATCCGGGTAGCGGCCTTACCCGACCCGATACCCGGATTCTCAAGCCTAAGTAAAATAAAATGTGACTGGATACTATATAAACCGGTTATGAACAGTCTTATGTGAAGGTGTTTCGTTTTTCCTGACTTTGAACAATGTTTAAACAATCAGTTTTGATACTGCAGTAGAAAATTAAAATATAATTTATCAGAAAAGAGGGCGAAGATTTTTTAAAGGAAGTTTCAAAAGTGGCTATTTAAAAACAACATTATTCTAAAACTGCTTTATTTTACAAAGGGAGGTTACCTTGATTGACATAATGATTGAAGTCGTACAAGTTATGTTTTTTTGAAATTTCGTTCTTATTAACTTGACTGAAACGAGTCACTTTTTTCTTCTACACGGTTACCCGTCATACTATTACCTGCGGGTACTTGGGTACCCGTGTAAATGTAGTCAATGCATTAGAAACTATTTACCACCTGTAATAATCGTTAATTTAAACACATTTCAGTAAGCGCTTAAAGAAACGGACTTCGTACGACCAAAATACTTATAAACAGAATTATATGCTAAATCATCTCATGACGAAATGAAATAGGAAAGGCTTACATCAGGTAACGGGTAATAATTTTGTACTGGCAATTTTCTACCCGACCCGCGGATACCCGGTACACGTTTCAGTCCTATACTAGACCGTTTCGTAATACATCTATTTAAGATTTGTAGTCTCTTATGATGATTAGTACATGTACTTACTACTCAAAATTGGATCAGGAGTGGGGGATATTTACATGGCCACCAAGTTGGCCGGCAATTGATTGAACTTTAGTAAAACATAACACATGCAAATCAAAATTAAGCGCCAAAGAACTAATTGTACTGATAGGGCAATTAATAGGATAATGGAGAGGGGCCCGAGTTGGTGTTCCCGAATCGACATTCCCGTCAACTTGTGACACACACACAATAAATACTTTCTTTTATCCGCCAATCACGATGACCACTGATTTAAACCCTTCAGTGTAATTATGATTTTGAAACGAGAGCGTTCATTCGAACACCGTGTAACTTTGTTAATTCCGTGGCACATTCGCAGTCCCCACGCCGCGAATGATTATAGCATTCAGAATATACCTCGTCCATTTCTACGAAATATATCCAAGCACCGACGGATAAAGCCGAGTAGTCACGATTGCCACGCCGCGAATGATTATAGCATTCAGAATATACCTCGTCCATTTCTACGAAATATATCCAAGCACCGACGGATAAAGCCGAGTAGTCACGATTGCCACGCCGCGAATGATTATAGCATTCAGAATATACCTCGTCCATTTCTACGAAATATATCCAAGCACCGACGGATAAAGCCGAGTAGTCACGATTGGTAAAAAAAAAGCGTCCCGATGTTACGAGCCTCGCGTTTGTCCGATTGTTTTTGACGATTTCCTTCTTGTGATGTATATTTAGTTATTTATTTTCGACCGGAGAAGCTTATGGATATGGCTATGTAAAACAGTGTTGCTTAATCCGATACCGTCGAGTTGCGGTGTATCCCGTCTCATTTTTTTTTAAAGCGAATATGAAAAGTAACTTTTTAATGGGTTATTTCTGCTGGCAAAATGTTCTGAGAATAGACACAAAATGGGGTCGGTTATTGCCTACAGGATAAAATTCTGTGATTTTGTCTCAACACTCTTTTTCTCTATACCGCCTGATTCATATTCGCAGTCGATACCACATGGACAATACCTTTACTATTACTAACGCAGGTAAGACTGTGACGTTGATCTTCGTGAATCATTACTTTTTTTGTCAGCGCTTTAGTGGGGGTAAGAATCAAGTGTTGTCAGTGTATTTAGTTGTTTTATGGCAAAATGTGCCTAAAGAGGCCCTTAATTAAACGTAAATCCTTATACATGTAGTATGTTTTTACTTTTAACCATTTCTATTCACTTTCACCTACTACCATCTTAAAAATCATCGATGACTCGCATTGTCTTACCTGTGTATCACGTTGCTTGCTTGTGTGTGTGTGAGTGCGTTTGTGTAGGTCTATATCCGAGGTATAAAATATGTTTACACAGTGTGTATATATATATATATATATATTATATATATATATATATAGAGAGAGAGAGAGAGAGAGAGAGAGAGAGAGAGAAGGGGGGGGGGTATAAGTAATAGCAAGTCTATTAATAAGTTTTATTTGTTCTCAACTGGTTTCACAATATAATTATAACACTAATACACATAGTCGTTTAACCAAAGATATATGCTGTATATGTCTATATTCTGAACTATTGAATATTGTTAATTTTCCATCGATCAATACAAGTGCTATTTAGTAAAACAGTCGCATTTATCCATGATTAAACTATCCATTTTCAGGCCCGGATCCAGAATTTTTCCACTGGGGGGGGGGGGGGGGGGGGGCAAAGTCTGAATGTGATGTGAGTGATAGGGGGGTCCGGGGGCATTCTCCCCCGGAAAAAAAGGGGTTTTAGTGTGACGGAGATGCATTCTGAAGGGTATCTGGGGATAAAAGTGAAGGTTTTTTACGTTTTTTTGTTTTTTTTTTTAAACTTGAAGACCATGGATCTGATGCCTAGGTCCCACTGGAGAAAAATCATCGGCGATGTGGAAATACACAAATTTTCTCCCGATGGCATCAGATGTTTGAGCCAAATAGACGGAGCAGTCCCATGAGAAGCTTCGGGATTGGTCCGATGAAACGTTCACTGATGTTTCGGTTATGGTACAATGACCTTGTATTTCGGGGATGGCTCCCGATGTTCGGGACATTTCTCTGATGATCTGGGAAGGTGCCTCGATGCTTCACCGAATTTGAAACATCATTGGGGGAATATCCCCGTAGATTAGGGGATGTATCGTTGTAGCGAACCATCCTAGGTGCCTCGGGGAAGATTATGGGTTTATGAGGATGCCCCCAGCAATGTCCTATGGCCTTTTTGACCGTTTCAGTCTAAAGTTGACAAAAAAAGCAACACATTTTAGAGTGCGCTTGCCGAATTTTTTTGCGAATATTCTGAGATTCTATCACAAGATCTGGAATGTGTCACAGAAAAGTTGCCGAACCTTCGAGACATCGCCGAAGCCTAGGGGGTTCCTCGGAGGAAAAAATATTTCGCGAAATCTCCGTGAATGCTTCCCAGGAGCTTCCAGAAGCTATGCGTATGTTTCCCCGGTAAAACTTCGAGAACATATAGGGAAAATTCTCCCGAGGCCTCCCGATGACTCCACATAGCTCGCGACGCTTTCGAAGCTTCCGCGGGACACAGGGGAACCTGTTCCCGACGCTTCTCAAGGCTCATCAATTTCCATCGGGAGTACATTCCCTAGGCAAAAAAATGTCAAGTGGGACTGAGCTTTGAGCGATATAACTTTATATTTTACCTTCGCAAAGCCATGTTTTTTAATAACTACTGTGCAATAGTATTTGACTGCATTTGTATTAAAAAAATGACGGTAGTAAGGGGGGGGGGGGGGGGCGGGGGGGGGGCAGCCTGGCATAAAAAAAATATTAAGTGCTTTTCTGGACCCCCCCCCCCTCCCCCCAAAAAGTGACTTGTGTACACTATCAGTTAGTGAATGCTTTGAATAGTCACCAGTTTTAGACTCAACATTGTAAAAGATAGTTTTGTTTAAATATGAGGAATAAAAATCACTTTAAACATATTTTGTTAATTATGTTGAAGGGAATACCGGGTTTATGCTGTATTAGGTTCGAACTTGGTAATCTTGACTGTCTAATTGTCGACCTGGAAGCAGTCTTAACACACAGACTTCCCAGATAAAAAAAAATAAAATCAGGCGCACGTTTTAGGGTCGGGCGGTTGCAGAAGGTTTGGGCCCCTTCTGCGTGTCGATTTTTGGTACATTTTTTTCTGAATTTTAAATCAGTGAAAAACAAACAATATTCAGTAATGAAAGATGTTGATATTTAATATAAAATCTTTAATGTCCGTTTTAATTCGCACATAAATTGTGTTTTCTGTGCATTAGTATTTCATATTCATCGACTTATCAGTAACATTGCTCCATGACTGATTACCTGGATTTGATTTGAATTAGTGATCATGTATAATCTACATAATACATTGTCCCAAAATATGGATTTTCCCAAAATATGGCAGACTGGAATTTTCGAATTCTTTCATTTCATATTCATTTTTTTTTATATATATAAATTTAAAATACACCAGGGTCTCTATATAAAGAGACTATGAATACACATTTATGTAGATTATTAATATTCGTAAATATCAAAAAAGTGAACATGATGATGTATCGCCCTACTGTTTGTATTTATTCCTTTCAGGAAAAAAATATTTAGGAGTTAGTTTCATAAAAAGATAATACTTACAAGGTTATGTAAAAATAGTAAAGCTGATGACATTTAGAAACACAACCCATATCTGATTAAGTTTAATTTGAATGGCTAGCGATAGGTATGCATCTGCATCTACTCTGCAGTTTGCTTCAGCAAAAAAAAATCAAAAAAAAATCATTACCTTTTTAACTTTTTCAAAAACGAAATCGGCATTTTTTCAAACCTGAAAGTTCATCAACCTGCCGGCAGCTAATTAGCCCGCTTTTAATGCAAGATTTAAAACTTTATAGATGTTGAGAAGTGAATTTAAAAAAATCGTTGTGTAGATTTCGTCAAAGTAGTTTGTTTATTTTTATCATTATTATTAATTCTTTTAGGCTCTAGTGAAATTCTTTCGATGCTAATTACATTTTAATGTCCAGCTTAGTTGTTGGTTTTAGCTTAACTATTTTTATGCTATTTCTTAAACTGCATTTGCTTAGAAAAGTTTATAGTTGTAACTGATACAAACTTTTGGTAATTGCCTATTTTTCCCAATTGTTAGATCGATAGGCAGACGACATGTAAATTTCTCTCAATCAGTGAACGTGTCCGCAGAACCCTAAACACATGCTTATCACACAGTCATGGACGACTGCCGATTCGGATTACCTACACATTAACAGCAGGGGGCCATAAGGCAATAGGAGTCTGGCTTGTCAGGTGGTTATGTGGGTAGTTCAGTAGGGGGGCCCACTATGGGGATTTCCTCTAGACAACACTACTATGATGTAATCAAGGGATTTTATAGCCTAGAAAAATGTATGACCAGGACAGCTGGGGGGGGGGGGGGGGGGGGGGGCGGGCTAGGGGGTGAGGGGCAAGGCCCCCCGCTGGATCCGGGCCTGAATCACGTGTATATAGTAAATATTTATCTGTTAACTTGATAATGCAGCTCATATGTATGGAGCGTATTGTTGAAATAAAACTGAAAATTTGCCATAATATCAAACGCGCACACTCAATAGTCCACGGTCCCCGGATTGTATCTGAATTATTGTCCTAATTACATGTAGTAAGTTTTAAGCCATTTACACCGCCGCCTCAGTGATACAACCCACCGTAACAAGAGACCTGATGCCCGGCCCTACACATTGAAAAACGTTGTAGGCAAGACATGATTTCTGCTATAATGGCTAACTATAATGATATGTCTGATAACGATAAATACTGTTTTCTATTTTCTAACCCAAATTTGATTCGTATTTGTGCCAAAACCTGTTTTAATATATTGCAGAGACGTAATTTTTTACTGTGTAAATAACATTTCTATTATTTTTGTGACTTAACAATGTCTTAGAATGACTTTTCATATCATATGATGTGTACCTATATTACAAATTTTAAATTCCTTGGTTTATTGTATACAAGTTATTTGATATACTCTATGTACAATGATGAGATGTGAATAAAGATTACTGCTACTTGAACGACCGCCAAGTAAAAGAGATGTACACTAATTTTGACCATCACCATTTGAACAGCTTCCGTGTATATGTCTGGCTGGTCAGGTGGTTATGCGGGTGGTTCAGTACGAGGGGCCCACAATGTGGATTTCCTGTAGACAACACTACTATGATGTAATCAAGGGATTTTATAGACTAGAAAAAATGTATGACCAGGGCAGCTGGGGGGGGGGGTGCAAGGCCCCCACGGCCCCCGCTGGATCCGGGCCTGATTTTTATGTGAAACTAAACAGTAATGTATTTGGAAAAAAATGAAAAAGAAGATTGACGTAAAAAGGTACGATCTAGTTACATAAAATAACGGGATGAATTGACTAGGTATGAGAATGTGCGAGGGCGAATTAACTAACTACACAAGCGGCCCAATGACGTTAACCATAAATTTGTAAACAACTTGACTTCCTTATAATTAACAACAATTAAATTAACAAACACAACTAAGTTAGAAATCCCGTGAATGAAGGATTACTTTTCAAAATAAAATACTTTGTTTCGGCAGATTTATGGAGAAAAAGGTTAGTGGAATGCAGAAACATCACAGTCTGCTACGAATTTCATTCACATTATACACTAAATTATTTCTTTCGCTCTCGACTCTTCGCTGTCTCAAAAACTTTCGTTTCTTTGTTGTTTCTCCCTCTCTTTCTATTTACAATCATACTTGAAATAAATTAATAATACAGTAAATAATTAAACAACAACAAAAAATGTGTCCGGTAATAACATTACACTACTGACCACTGTAGTCCTATAAATAATTCCTCTCATATCATAATTCACCTTTAACATTCAATTAACTGATTTTTAACATTTTTACTTTCAACAGATATGCAAAGTCTTCTGGCTTCCCACAGAGGTCCATGTAGCAAAACATTGAATTAAGTATCGCACGCTTGTTGACAAAATAACTCTCATATATAGAAAACAAACACAAAAACATATTAACTGATCACATCAAAGTTTGAAATATTACAATTATAATGTAAAAAAATCCTTTTGTAGTTGATACATCAATTGATGTAGTCATTTGTCCACCATCTTGGTGTGTAAATCAGTGTTATGTAAAAAAATATGGAATAACCGAAAATATTTATACGAAATAAATAAAAGTCAAATTAACAATGTTGAGTGGGACAATTCTCATTCACTGATATTTTATCATCTGTCATATCACTCACTACAGGATATAAATGTTTCCAACATTGGAAATGTTTATTTTGGACTTTAAACACAATATAGTTTACAAGACAAACTTTATCTACCCAAATTTCATGTTCCCATTTTAACTCTGACTGTACACATTTTATTCAGAACACTCGGTATTGTTTGTTTGTAATGGAGGATATAAATGCAAAAAAAGGAAAGTCAAGTTTTTCCCCCTCTTAATGTCAATGTATGACAATTTCCTTAACTAATATGGTAAAATATTATGTCTGCTATAGGTTTATTGTGTTTTCATAGTGAATTGCCAATTTTTATGCCTATGATAAATGGATATGTAGCATGTTAGAATTCACATGGAGTTTGCTACATCAATGTACAGTATATGGCGAGCCATAAGACATAGCGTATCAAGAAAATGTCAAAATGGTAAAATCGATATGCTATGGCTTATTTATAGGACTACTGACCACTGTAGCGTAAAACCCAGTATTGGGAGATTCTGATTCAGACGATTCAGAACATTACTTCATTGCCATCCGGGCCAACTTTCCTTTCTTACCTTCCTTCTTTCCAATGAATTTCTTAACTTTGAGCAGGGTCTCTTTTATACTGTATATATAGAGACCCTGCTTTGAGGTATAGAGTTAAAGCTGATTTAGGTTTAACCAAGGGTTTCGTTTGTGACGTTGCCAAAATTTCTGGATCAAATTATATAGTGTCGCCTCATATCTCTGCGGTACCTATAATACGGCACTAATTTGCATGTCAGTTGTAAACATTTTCAAGCGTCACCTGTTGATGTCTGCTATCACGAAATATTGTTTTCAGTCCTTATTTTTGTATATCTTTAGATGTTTATTGTCAAAATGCTCAAAATCCGGGTGTGTTTGATCCACATATTGTATGTATTTCTGTAAAATGATTGTTCTAAAATGGGGATGTGTAATTTTAATAAAATTGCTGTTTTAACAGTAATTAAAAGGTCTAAAAACTATTCTTTTGTACCAACATATTTTATATTTCTCATTTAAGAATGTAATTTAAAGAAAAAAGAATGAGTTTTTTTTTTACGCAAGTGTTATTAGCTCACCTGAGCACAACGTGCTCAAGGGTGAGCTTTTGTGATGGCCCTTCGTCCGTCGTCTGCCGTCAACAATTTGGCTTGTTAACTCTCAATAGGCCATATTTTTAGGCCAATCTTCATGAAACTTGGTCAGAATGTTTGTTTCCATAAAATCTTGGACAAGTTCGAATTGGTCATGTGGGTCAAAAGTAGGTCATGAGTCAATCTTAGAAAAACCTTGTTAACACTCTAGAGGCCACATTTTTGGCCCAATCTTTATGAAACTTGGTCAGAATGTTTGTTTCCATAAAATCTTGGACAAGTTCGAAATTGGGTCATGTTGGGTCAAAAAGTAGGTCACGAGGTCAAATCTTAGAAAAAACCTTGTTAAAACTCTAGAGGCCACATTTTTGGCCATATCTTCATGAAACTTGGTCAGAATGTCTGTTTCCATAAAATCTTGGACAAGTTCAAAAGTGGGTCATGTTGGGTCAAAAAGTAGGTCAATATGAAAAAATCCAACATATGTTGCTCATTTATAATCAGGTGAGCGATTCAGGGCCATCTTGTTTTTATGATAACCGCTGGAATATGAGAAAGTACCAGATATTGTGCCTACGATCAGTATGTCAACATCAAATTATTTTTCAGTTTTATTAATTATTTAGTCCTGACTTCTGGTATAATGGTACCAGGATAACCATCATTAGTCATCATTTGACATATACTCAGCATTTTCTCTAAGTTAAATAAATCCTATACTAAAAATACAGAACCTTTATCAATAAGTACTGCGGGAATACGAGGTGCCAGTATATAACCAAAATCAACCTATAGATAAATAAGTTCAGATTATGATGGGAAATATATATTTTTCAATCAATTACATATATCTACCTGTCATATCAAAGGCTTTAGTCATACATCTAGATCTACATGTATACCGCATTTGAAATAATTTAGTCAGAGATTTAAATTTTAAATTTTGCTCTTTGTACTGTGAGGCATTTAAATTATTTTACTTTTTATGTTAACTTCCATATCTACTAGCAGCAGATTATCAGCTATGTGCTCCCCACAGCAGTTACTTGCCCTGATCAGTTCAGTCGCATAGCGTGACGCAACTGGTGTAAGGAGTATGCACATTAGCAAGTCCATTTAGTATGACAGAAAAGTGACAGCAGCCTTCCACTAGTGTAACCTGGTACCCTGCTTTGTGACAGGTAGTAGAGGAGTCTATCTGCAGACCTGTAATGCTGTATATTTACACTCTTGTTAACATATGAAATTAAGGTCATGAACCCAAGGATCGTTATGAAACAAATCTTATGAATGTGAAAGGAATCAAGGTCAGGTGTCTTTCACTGCCATTTCAAGTGTAACCCCCGAGTAAAATATTGTTGTTGCGACGGATTAGTGTTTCGTTTTGATTCATGCACTTGATTGGATATTCTTGATGGCTGTGGGCTTAACAGAAAACTTGTACGTCATCGAAAAGGCTAAAATGGCCGATAAAATGGTGGACCGAGATATCATGTGACTTCACGCTGTCCCCCTTCTCTTATAAGAATCCTGGAGGACACATAATACTGAATGGGCAAACATATTTTCAAGAGTCTTATAACCAATAAGTAGTGAGGAACAACTAAAGATGTTTCTTCCAATGGGAAGGAACAATAATTTCTTGGTTTACCGTTATATTTTTGCAATTTCTAATATTTTCTCCAGAAAATTCTCAAGTTCAGTGGTATTGATTTGCCATTTTCCCAAAACGCTGAAAAAAATCCTTATGTAAGGTGTCTCTACTCTACTGAAAAAGAACACAATATGTTAATATAAGTATAATAGAAGAGAGATGTATTGTTATTAAATGAAGAAGTGCTGACTTGACACTAATGAAATATATGTGTATCCAGGTCGGGAAAAATATGCAGCAAGACTGGGATGGCAGTGATTTTTTCCCTTGAGTTTTGAATGGGTCCGTTACCCTTTCATTTGTGGAAAATTAATTAGCTTTGTTTCTCTCAGAAAATTTTAAACACTTCCTACACTTATAAATGCTGTTCAAATGACACCGATAAGAATTATTTGACATTTAACCCTTTGGAGCGATGCCAAAGGGGGTTTGGCTCCGGCAGGGTCATTGTGTTTCTTGATCTCATCTTGTTCCAGCTTAAGTAAACGTTGAGGTGTGCAGCTGGAAGTTGACTTACACATATGTTTTACAGTTGACCAGTCAATGTTGTTAACTTGATATAATACCTGACAATTTACCTCATGTACAAGTTTATATGACTTGATGAATATTAATTTACTGAACTTTAAAATGGTATATGAAAAAATGAGATTTTTATTTGCCATGCAGACTGTGTAGAATCAGATCTAAATAGTGTTTAAGCAACCAGAGGAGAACCTGATTGGATTATTTCTAATAGTAAAACTAAAAGGAGCTGTCTGGTCTAGATCTGCTCTGTTGGCCAATGTGTTGAAATGATTCAGTATTAGGTAAAGGGTAAATCATGCCTATTAGTTTCTTCTCTGTCTCTTTTCTCTTTTATCTCTTCAATCATTAGCATTGTAGTTGACTATGCATACATTCTCTCCTCCTCTCTCCCCCCCTCCCCCACAACAACACAACACTTAACATGCATGTACTTACCAGAAATACACCCACTTACAAGATTGTGTACATGTAATTGTATGAACAGTCTATTTTTTCTATATAGTTTTATTACTAACAATGGCAATGCAGACTATTCAAATCCCTAATACAGAGCTAGCTGATTATTATTTTTCAATCAGTTTAAATTTCTTTAATTGTATTATTTCATAAATTCATATGCTAGTGTGCTATTCCCCCCCTCCCACTCCCACACACACACACACCCCAAACCCACACCTATCTGACTTTGTACTAGAACTAATTAACAGAATGGATTTAGGTTGAAGCTTCATACCAAATTTGGTTCAAAAAGCCCTGCAGTTAATATGGCCATTCAACATCATTGTCAAGCTCATTGATGGTTGGTAAGAATTTATGGATCATTATGTCTGGACTTCCACTCCTGCTGGAAAGCCAGTGTTTAATCTCAAATATTGCCAAAATCCACATCATTCCTGGCAACTGCCTTATGCTCTAATTCAGTCATAGATTTTTTTCTTCCAGTATTTTACTTTGACCCCTTCAGACTTGAGGATTTCTCTGTAAATATCAGCAAAATTTTACCAACTGATATGGATCCCTTAAATAAATACACAGCATTTTCAGTATAGAATTTACTACCATCAACCCTAGATTTCCACAGTCTTTAGTTGAACAGGAAGGACTTTATTCTCAGTAGTTTCTTTATACTTCAGCATTTTCATTTATTTAAGCAATTTTGATCAAACTTGGGGATGGTATTCAGTTATTATTCATGGCTATAATATCTTGGCCAAGATATCGGGGTCAGTTCATTGTCTCCTAAAGTGTTTTGATCTTCTCCCCGTCCAAACAGCCAAATATTTACACTTGTTCATTTCCTTATCATCTGCATTTTTTAAGTTAAGGTAAATCAGACTTGTAAAAAAAAATAATTTCACATCAATTATAGTGACAGCATAATTATATGGCTAATACTAGTACTGTGGGAGGAAACTGGAGTTTTTGGAGAAAAAAATATACCTAAAATACCTAAAATTTGTTTGGACATGTGACCATGATCCTACTCTCTCATTGGCTTAACCTGGAATTGGGCTTGGGACAGAATGGTGAGAAGTGAAACATGTTATTCAGTTTACTTGGATATTTTTAACCCTTTCCCTCATATAGACTCATTTTGACACACTCAATATGTACCACATAAAGCCTGATCTGCAGAAAACCACAGTTAAACCTTACCAAATTTAATAACAAAATCCTCGTTTCGCATAGGTCTTTTCATGGTTTCCTCTATGAGGGAAAGGGTTAATATGACCAGAGATAAAGACAAAAATGAAAGAGTCAGGAGTAGAAGTAAACCTGGGAAAGTTAACTTAGGTGAGCTAATGGTCTGCAATACTCTGCATATATATATTTATGATGTCTTGTCAGAGATAATGATTCAAGGTATACATATATAAGTACATGTACATGTATAATATATAATATTTGTGTCACCTGCTGTAAGCATTCTGAGCTTGCACATAGGGATCACTTCTCCATTGTCTGTCTGTTTGTCACACTTTCCATCATGCTTCATTCAGCAGATGACACATGTGTTCCAAGGAATATTTCTTGTTTAGGATTTCAGTCACTGATTTTGTATGAAAGGTCCAGTTTCACGAAGGGTTTTATGAACACATATCATTTAATTGAACTATTACTGATGAAATGGTACTCTATTCTAGAAAAAAAAAATGTTCTAAACGAGACTTTTGCATTTGAAAAAGGAAATTAAGCTTTTTATATGAAATCGCATTTAAAGTTACAAGTATTAAAGGAAAGTGGATTTTCAAAAGAGATATTACATATATACTCATTGATGATGCTATATTTATATGATGCCCATTTAAATAATGATTTCTGAAGGATGTTGTGGCCCCATGGTAGCATGCAATTCATGACTACATCCTTTGTTGGCTTGAACCTTAATGGGGCCAAGAATTGTTCATCAGCTTTCCAAGTGCAAAGTATTGGTCCAGTCTAGGAACTGCAAAGGCATGAGTTGTTAGAACTTTATTCTCAGTTGAATGGAAAAGAAATGTGAAGAGTACTCAAAAATAAATCCAATTTTGAACAAAACAAATTTGTTGATACTGCATGTTTAAGCTTCTGTCTGTAAGCTCAAAGTAAAACTCACAGGTTTCAAATTGGATATCATTGCTCTGAGACTATGAGAGTGAGTTTTGCATGCAATTGCTGAAGAAATCATGTCTGGAGTTACCTCCACATTTTATTTCCTCAGATATATGTATCACATAAATCTGATTTTCTCAGCAAAGTTTTGCTTTTCATTACTAATATCCATGCCACTGAATCCATACATCATTATAGGAGATGTGATTGAACGTTGGGCACCAGCCCGTACAATTGCTATGGATTGTTTCCCAGCTCCTGGTGATACAGCGCTTGGCATGAAATGAATGAGAGGGGTATTGATTATTTTAAATGTCAGCGTATGTTAATATGGTGCTCCGGCTGCGAGAGAGTCTTCGTAAGTCTGCTGGAATTGTAGGAGCCGTTTGTGTTTTTAACGAGATTTTTGACAGTTTTGCCAGAGGCAGTAGAACTGATGGATTTCACACAGATTCTGCCCAGTGGTGTTTGTATCAGTAAATCAGTCACTGCCTACACTTGATCCTTGGTGCACCTGGCATGGACTTAATTGATAAATAATTGTAATTACACGTAGCTGAAAGTGCAAAAAACATTGTTGAGCAGCATGGTTAAGAATGGTAGAATTAAATAGAATCAGTGCACTTATTTTTGCTATGAAATTATTTGCAGTGATTTAATACTTTTATTTGTTGTATTTGATAACTGTATTGGTTTTATTATTTTCAAATCTTGCATCTGAAAGGGTGTGGTATTTGCTCATATACAGTTTCCATAGGGAAGCTATTATCACATCGGAAAGTGATGATATTTATCAATTGTCAAGAGGGATCTTTGGATAGTTACCAATTATCGAGAGAGTGCTGTGGATTTTCATAATGGTTTTATTGACATAGCATATTTAGCAAGGTCTTCACTGACATTTTGATAGCAGATTGTAACCCAAATGCCAGCTGTAAAACAGAGCATTTCTACATCATTTAAGGTGAGATAAGTTATCTGAAATTTTCAGATTTGGTGTCTGTTTGTTTTTTTATTATGTAATTTTATCATGCCATTTTGAGAGTGTTTTATGGTTTATGTGATATAAAATGTGACATTTTCATTGATATTTAGTAGCAGAGAAATCAGAAAATTTGGTTTAATTGAAATTATTTCTGTGATTCAGCAACTACAAACGATTAAATGCAATTAAACCTCAAAGACTGCATAAAAAAAAAAATTATAGTTGTTGTTGATATTTTAATTTTTTTAATTGACAAAATAGAATTAAGCTGTGTTACTGATAGGTATAAGACAATTGGAATAAAAGGGAATTGACACAAAGGTTTTCAGTGACGCACAGATTTGTTCATTTTGACCCTCAGAATGTCAAATGGCACCGAAATATTTCAAATTTGTCATTATTTATGAATATTATCAAGGGGTGACTAATGTAACCACAGTTTGAAAAAAAAGGAAAACCCTGTTTTAAAAGCAGTGTCATCAAATATAACCATAAACAAACTTTTTTGAAATGTTTTCAGATCTATTTTTCAGCTGCTTTATCAACAGTATTTGGCTGTATTCCGTAAGCAAAAAAATGTTGTGTTTTTTTTTTTTTCCTATCTGAATGCAGAAATTCCGAGTGAATTACTCAGAAAAGAATATTGTTTCCAACTGATAAAATATTGACAAAGTTTGAGACTTTTCCACAAAAGTAAGTTCATAAATAGTAATAGTTTATAAACTGCTAAAATATATCCTTTGCATTCATTCCATAGATTTATTTTGATTTCTCAACCATTTTTTCCCAGCTTGTAAAATCTTTGCATAAAGTCTTCCCCAAAATAGCAGGAAAAAAAATTAAAAATTTGGCTGATCTGGCTAGCATCATGCTCTTAATTAAGTGTTGAATGTGTAATCATGAATATTGATTTGATAAGCTAATGCTACCTACAAGCATTATTCAGTTCAATAGATAGCTTAAAGGTTCATAATCTCTGATGTCACAGACCGATAATTGGCATTTAATTTGCTTATCATTATGGAATCATTATCATCAGTGCAGATGTACCTGCAGTTTACCTGGCAGAATTGGCATTTAATAATTAGTTTCTGCTACACATGACATAAAAGGTTGATATGTCAAGGTTATAGATTTTAGATTTTATTGTTTATTAATGTCTCATCTTTGTACACATAATACATATAAGCACACATAATGAGCAATTTAAAAAAAATTAAAAACCATAAAACTCTTAAAATAAAGATAAGAAACTGAAAGTGTATTAATTCAAATTTCCTGGTTTTTTTGTTTGTTTTTTCAGTAAGGGCTTTATGATACTTAAATGTATACTCATTGTGTATTTGATGATCTTTGCTTCAGTGTCTTAACAATATGTTATATATATATAAAATGTATATTATATACAAAAACTGTTAACCCTTTCCCTCATATATACTCATTTTGACGCCCTCAATAGGTACCACATAAAGCCTGATCTGCAGAAAACCACAGTTAAACCTTACCAAATTTATTTACAAAATCCTCATTTCCCGACCACTGAGGAGCAGCGAACAGCATAAAACCTGATCAGCCTGCGAGTTACTCGCAGGCTGATCTGGTTTTATGTTGTTCGCATAGGTCTTTTCATGGTGTCCTCTATGAGGGAAAGGGTTAAAGTATATAGATCGTTCATGACGTGCTTCAAAGTAATAGAATACAGTATATCTGGTGACCGTCCAACACTGGACTCCTGATCTATATCATACTGGTAAATGTATTAAGTGATTTGTTTAGTTGCCATGGTAACAGTGCATATTCAGGTATATTGCTGTTCAGTATGATGCTGTATCTAGCCAAGTGAACCCTTAATAAAGACTTAAACCTTTAATTGATATAAAATCATTTTTACGAATATTGGCAAGCAGAGCAGTCTGACTAGAGCCTCCTTTGCTTTGTTCATACAGTATTTTAGCTTAATAGATTCTACTTTTTTTGTATGGCAAAGAACAATCCATTATTTTAATCACAATTTAAAATATATTTATATATTATGATTGAAATCATGAATTTTTTACATTAATATTCATGAGGTTAAGGGTTTAATTGTGATACAGTGGAGTTGCATGTTTGTCGTAAACCCAAGAAAACAAACAACATATCACCTGTTGATGTCAGTTAAGCATCGCCCCAAATATTTTAAAAAGAATTGAGCTTAAAACTCTTATGAATAATAATAATAATAAATAATGTTGACTTGATGGCTAATTAGTGAGTAAATCTGCAATTTCTCCTATGTTACATGTATATGTATCAATAGCTTGAAAAATTGATTCCCTTTAAAACCTTGATATTATAAAATATGATCACCATCAAAAGCATAGCACCTGTATTTCTTTAATTATTGATATAGAAATGATCTCTATATTTTAGCTACGGAATGTTGGATGAATTACATATGCAAATAACTTTTTAAGCTTATGCAAATATATGGTCTGTATACAGGTGTTCATAGAATGTGCAATTAAAAGCTTGACAAACATTGTTATTATATACTTGGTTTCACAAAGTGAAATGGGGAGGCGGTCTGCTTATAATGCTGGAATCTCACAGGTTTTTCAGGCCCTGTCCTTTGAAGCCAAACAAAATGACCAGAATTTAGGCAATCATTAAGAATATGTTTGTTTGCCGTGCTCTGACTAAAAATTATTTTAGCCTCATATATAAGATTTTTTTGTCAGTTGGCTGATTTCAGTCTTTCCATCCGTTTCGCTCATTTCATTCTAAATTTTCACTGTTTTCATGCCACTTTCAATTGGGTGTCCTACATAGTTTTCATTCAGACATATAAAACAAAACTTTGTCTGATGAAGCAGATGAAGACTTGAGTAAGCTTTGAACTATATATTCATCCCCTCATCTCGAAGGCCATTCAGCTTTGTTATTTTAAAAAAAGAAGAATCACAACAACAAAAATATTGTTACATACCTACCCACTAAAATGTTATTTGTTGGAGCACTGCAAACAAACATACGTTTATAGATGGCGTTACAAAATGTTACACAGATTCCATACAGTCTGGACAGCAAAGCAAGATTGATTGTTTCATATACCATGAATTTGAAGTCCAGTATTTTCATGAATTACACGGTGTGCAAATTAGTAGAAAATGGTATAAAACATAATCAATTTTTATGTTATATAAATATATAGGTTGATCTGGTTTTATATTTTCTGAAAATCAACTGTTTGTAGTTGCAAAGGGCATTCATTTCACTTTAATTCTTAAGTAGTAATACCTCAAAACAAATCAGCATTTTTTGTAGTATTATTTACTTTAAAATGTATCTCACTTATCCCTAAAGCCTTTTCCTGATGCTTCCAGCTGTGCAAAAAAAAATAAGATTAAGATGAATTTAAACACACTCGGCCGTGTTTATCCCTTGGAATCTGGTAGGTAAACAGTTTGTAATTGAAATCAGCGCAATATCCTAAGTGCGCTTGGTGATATGTGCAATCACATGTCTGCAGATGGTGCATGTAATTGTTAGAAACCTTAGGGAAAGAATACAAAATCAGAGCATCAAAAATTACGACTATAAGATAAGGATTCTTCTGGAATAAAATTTCAAGTGTTTGGTCCTGAATTTTTGAAGTATGATTGAGAGAAATCTTTGTTTGTTTGTTTTTTGTGAGATTTTTTTTTTGGTGGTGGGGGCAATTAAATGTTGCTTAGGATAAGTGATCCTGGCGCAGAAGTTTGAGGAGACTATAAGAGAAGTAATGATATTAACCCTTTACCACACAGTACATATAGCTGTACAGCATCCTTTACAGAACACTGATAAGATTACATCACTAATCTCTTACCTATATGGTCAGCTGATAAGGCTGCTATCTGATCTGAACAGGGGTTTTCACACTAATGTGTGATTACACACACATTACACACACTAGTGTTAAAAATATGATTTTTTTAGTGTTTTCTGTAAGTTTGACATTATTTATGTCAATGTAAAGTTTGTAGGAAATTAAATTCTCTTTCCATTGGTACTAAATATTATACAGTTTTATGCCTTTGTTTAGCAGTAATAAAGTGTTAAAGTAGGTTTTTTTTTTTTTTTTCCATAATTTTTATAATAAAGTATTTAAAAATATTTTATTTTGTTATTTATTATGTTGCATTTTTTTCTGATTTGGAAAAAAAAATTAAAAAAAAAAAAAAAAAAAAAAAAAAAAGTCTCAAGTTGGTTTTGAACATGCAACCCTTGGCTTCGTAGACCAACGCACTAACCACTACACCACAAAGGAAAGTTGAAAAAGAGCATGTAATTTTATCTTATATCACAAGCAATTTCTTGTATTCAGTAAATAAAAACGCACCGTCGGTGGTGAAAAGTTACGTCCCCAATCAGAAATGGGTTCCTGATCATCATGATCGGACTCGGAAGAGTCATCAAAGGAAGAAAACCCAGAAAACTCAGACTTGCTAGTATCAAAATCAACTCAAAAGCAAAGCTTTCAGAATCAGAGTCAGACATTGTTGTAAATCTAATTACGCAAGATGGTAGATTAGAAATTTTGATGCGATTAGGCAAGTGTTCTCATACGATTAACTGATTTGATCATTTTTTTCTGACATATTCATAGAAGATCTAAGCTAATTAATATTCATAAATATTGAAATAAGCTTTCACATTGGCAAAAACAATTGACCAATGCAAAACTATCTGTCCACCTGTGGTTTTATTGCAGGCTAGAGTATCCCTTATCAGCGTCTGCAGGCCAGTACTGTCCACGGATTAGCCATAAGTTACGCATTGTTACGTAATTGACTGGTGATCAGTGGCCAGTAGACCACGCTTGATTTCCGCTCCAATTACTTCAAAGGCCATAAATCGTTTAAAGTTAGCACTTCTGTATTAATCAGGGGGTCATAAAACAATAACGGTTTCTTTTGTACTCTTTTTTGTATGACGTAAGTGAGATGAACCCCAGCTAACTTTAGGTACAATTTACTCAAAAACTATTAATAGTAACCCTATACGATTTTCTGAAAATAACAATGATGAAATCCCATACTTATCGGAAGTAAACATCTGGAAGCCATTTTTTTATGAAAAATGCGAAAATAAAGCGATTTATTTTGACACACGGGGAAATACGGGTCTGTTCAAATGGCCGTAACACGGGAATATACGTATCGATACGGCTACCGATAGACACGGGAATATACGGGTCTGTTAGGTAATCGATAGACACGGGAATATACGGGTCTGTGTGGTAAAGGGTTAAATCCTTGGGAGTAAAACCTGTAGGAGAGGTAACTGTAAAGCTGGCAATTTTTTGTTTAATTGGAATGTTTAGATTTAGAGCTCTTGAGGAGTTGGAGGCAGAATTGTGGTGGAGAAATCCTCGACAGAGATCTGAGTGGATGGAGGCATGCGGAACTGTGGGTTTTCGTGATTCTTAGATAATTGGAAAATCATAGATAATTGGAATACTGTTTTATTATTAGGTCATGTGTTGAGATATAACTCAGGAATGTAAGCAGTGCATTGTCGTGGATGGAAAGAATATTTTGTTCTACTTTTTGCATGTTATGTGGTGTTGTGGGATTCTAACGGGGATACTCTTCTTGAAGAGTTACCAAATGTTTTCCCAATGTAAAATACTGGTGTTTAAAGTAATGGTAGACTAACAAATGTCTTATCTTATAGCTAGTGTGAATGGATAAGACAGTGTTTACTGAATCCATTTCGTAAAGGTTGTGAAGAGATCCAATTTGTGTGTAAATTCATCATTGGAATAGAAAGCAAGGATTTATTCTGGGAAGAAAAGGTAACAGTGATTTTTGTATATACATGTATTGGGATGAAGACCTTCACAATTTAAACTTAGTTTGGCATAATGTGTGCCTGAGTATATAAAATTTGCACCAACTTCTTGTCTCAAGATGAATATGCATGAATGCTATTAAGCAATTTCAGGAGAAATGGAAAGAATTTTGATAGATGTTCAGATTGAAGGTGTCTGGCCCTGGGCGGTGGAGGAGGGATTTATGTGAACTGTATTTGTTTGAAATTGTACTTTTGTTTTTATACCATTGAATGTACAGGTTTAAAGTTTGAGATCATTGCGAGGGCTCAGCGTAAAATGGGTGTAACTTATATGTATTAGAGAACAAGTTACGATCATTTTGCGCTGAGCCCTCGAAATTTAATTTGGCTTCTTCTTTAAGTGCCAGATTACAGCTTTAATATATTTTTTTTAATCATAAAAATTTAATTACCTGTTTCTGTGGTATAAATGTTGGTTGGAGTAAGGTCATTGTGTAAACAGGGTGCCGTTGGTTAAATCGCTGGCCAGGACGATTGTTAGAAACCTTTATGACACCTGAGTTGCTCTCTTAACTACCAGCAAAGGAGTCACATACGTCCCAGGGCCTGTGGTCTTATAAATTCATAAGTATGATCTCAGACTTAAACTTAAGAATCCTACTCAAATTCCTATTGAAACTAATGGGCATAATTTGAGTCTGAGTATGAAAATCATACTTAAGAAAACATTTTAATCATCAAGAATATGGGGCCAGTTCTCAAAAATAACCAAAGCACTGAAGGCACTGAGAGACTGCTGGCAGGATTAACATGAACTAGCTATAATTCTTAACCCATTATTTTCAGTAGAGGCAAAGGTCATGTGATGCTAAAAACTTTGCATGATTTTCAAGCTCATGCTTACGCTATTATGGCCATTAAATGATAGAGACTTGATTTAGGCTTCTTTAGTTTGAGAATGTGTTAGTACTTCTTGGAGTATCTTTCAATTGCTTTGAGCTAGGACAAGAATTCTGAATAAAAAATATCCTTACACATGCTGTATTTCTTAATTGGACTTGTCCTTTCTTTATTTGGACTGTCCCATTAATTGTTTATGGGGGTGCCTGCTGTAAATTTATTGACTGAATGTGAGTAGCAAACAGTACAGATTATGATGAGACTGCACAGATATGCTGGCTGATCTTGGTCTGCACTGGTTGCATGCCCATAAAATTTTAAGGGTACAATACAAATATATTTTTTTTAGTGGTAGATGATGGTAATTTTCATAAATTATTAATACTTAAGCTGAAAAACATAAACCAATGTACAAAGACAGCGATTTTCCATCGACCAAACATTGTAAATGTATGTATATATCTGTTCAGTATTTTATTATGGAATAAACATGTGTATCTATACGGTAATATAACATATTGGGTGATGGTAAAACTGATATAGCAAGTGAGATATGTAGATCCGATGAGGATAACATATAAAAGCCATTATGGACTATGGTGCTGCCAACAGCATGAGTTGGGTCATTACTTGAATTACAGGGTATAATTACTGACACTCCAATTTGTTCAGCGGTAATAATGGGAAGCTAAAAAAATGGGTAATTTGATCAAAGATTGGATCCAGGTCTTAATTCTTTCTGTGTGTCCCACTACAAATGATTTGACTAGGAGCTGAACATGGTACCAGTCAGAATGGTCTTCATTTTAACCCTTTACCATTATGATATTGAATATTCATGTGGTAATTATTACTTGATGAATATTAATTTACTTCACTTTAAACAGTCCCAGTAAACCGTCCATGGTGGCCGAGTGGTTAGAGCATCGGGAATAGGAGGTTGTGGGTTCAATCACCGGCAAACCAGAGCCGTAAAATGTGGTACTGGTTTTAAGTTCCCTTGCTTGGTTCTTGGCATATGAGAGTAGTTCCAGGACTGTCAGCCGCCTTGGCCCAAGATGTTTGGTCAAAATTGATCTGAGCATGCATGATCTCCTCAAACTGATATGTGTGCACTAATTACCCCCGGTATATCTTTCCTTCTTGGTGCTCATTGTGTCAGGATGGCAGTGCTGTGAAGTCACTGAGTCTCATTTAAATAAGTCAGGAAGGCATTTTTACCAGTATCAAGCTTGTGAACTTTGCTCTTTTCAAACCCAGGATTGATAAGTTTGTTTAGAAGATCTGCACAGTTTTGAGTTGAGTTTAAGAAACAGGCTCCATAATTCATATTTTTGAGAATGAACTCCAAATTAATTCAGAAAACCTTTATCCGGATTCCAACTTGCAGTGTAAGTGACAGATAGCCCTGGAGTGCGTTACATAGCTGAAACAATTCCAAAGTTTTTACTATGGAAGTATGGGGAAAAGCTCTTAAGCTTGCAATGTATCCAAGGCCTGCTTTGTTTCAATATGTGCAGAATTTGTTTTTTATTTTAATGTACAAAAGAATGGTTTTGCAACCCCAGCAGTTTGCAATATCCATGACAGATGGGCACTTTATTCTACACTGTAAAAGGATACCCATTGTTTTGGCAGTGGGATAGAAATTCCAAGCATTATTACAAAATTGATGCTACAATTTATCCATCTATGACACAATACTACCATTTTGCCTGTCTTTGGATTTATAGAGAATACAGAGAGAGTGGTTCAAAATTGAAAAGGTATACACAGGGCTCATCCTAGGCTCCGAGAAAAGGGAGAAGTGACTTCTCCCTCAGCTCAGAGGAGGGAGAAGTGAAGAAACATCAGGGAGAAGTGAGAGATTTTATGTGGAATATTGTATTTAGTGTTAACGCCCTAGTTTCTTTCTACCATTCTTTCAAACTACATTCACTCATTCTTACAGACTAAAAAGAAAAAACATATACTGTATATTTAATGTATTTATTATATATATTTAATATATATAAACTGTATCAAAATAAAAAATATCTAATAATTTGCTTACTAATGTACATAACTAGGGTTGGACACCGATTCCCGGTATCGGTCCAATACCGAATAGTAACTTCGTAAAGTACCGGTATATACCGTTTCGTAAAATACCGGTGCCTGGTTTCGATACTTCTGTAATTTTGTTAATAAATAAGTCTTTAAAACGTAAAAATGTAAACAAATAACTTTAAAAATGGCCTTAAAACACAGATAACTAACCGTGAACAAAATATAAGGATCTATAGCGTGTAATAGCAGCACTGACCTGACATATAGAGCAAGTCATGGGACAATTCTAATGTCACAAATAAACATTTCCATTTATAAAATACTTACTGACGAAGAATTGACAAAAAGTCCTAAAATAAAAAAATAAAAAAGTATTTATTACACTATTTAAAAGAATGATAATGCGCACTCGAGGAGGCCGCCATTTTTGTTTAGACGCGGGTGTTTTGCGGACTTAAAAAAAAGTTCTGCTGCTTCCGCAAGTCAATCATACAAAATCATTATTCACACCTCTAGTATCAACAAGTGTTATTTTAATATGTAAATATTCATCTCTTATAATTCAATATGGATTTTGATTTTGTAATTATTTTCATGTATGTACAATGACGAGTTGTAAATGAAGATATTACTACTACAACTACATTTAATTTGCATTGTTACGTTGATTTTAAATATGGCCAGTTGTTTGAGTAATAATCTTCAAATGTTGACACCTTATTGTTTGTTTGTCGCAAGTCCCTTTCCAAATGGAATTTGATGTATACAATTTTCTTAAACCGAACAGTTCTGTCCAAAATGAAACTAGCTAGAATATCGTCTGAATTATATAATAAAAACAATACAATCATAACATGATGGCAATCATTGCTGGTCTCAGTAATGACGATGCGAACATCACATTTGGCTGTATGTCGTCAATTAATTATTAAGTAATTCCGGGAGGGTCACAACAATGTAATCATAATATGAAAACAATGATTTCGATAGCATTTATTTCACAATTATGTTATAGAAATCACAACCAGACAACATATTTCTAACAGGGAAATATACGACAAAGCTTTAATATCGATTTAACTTATGAAATCGTACACTCGTATAGACTTCGCCGAACACCGATATGACTTCTTAGTGGGTGGGGTTAAGCTTGAAAAACTACGAACAAATTGAAAGCTTGTGTATTCTGCACCCCTTCTCCGAAATTGAAGTCATAGAAATGCACACAATACATAAGAGTTTACGGCTTTTTACAACTGAAACGGTCGGTGTTGGAAACCGTACGAAAAATTCCAAAGTTTGGGCATATTATTCTAAGTAAATTAACGGTGGCAAACGTAGTTTGTTAGGGCCGTTTGTAATGGTTGTTGTTCAAGAATGCTGACTTACTGATGAAGAGATTTAAGTTCTTTTAGTTGAGATTTCTTTTTCAATCCCTCAATATTCTATGTGCAAAAGAGTGACTGTACATTTTTAAGTTCAACTCAACTGTGTTTAAAGTCAAATCTAGTCAATATAAATACTTTTCGAAGGTGGTTATTAGATGTCATAGTATCAGTATCGTTAAAATACCGGTATCGTTTCGTCATATCAGTATTGGTATCGGACCGTTTCGTGAATAACGATATCCAACCCTATACATAACATGCAAGCACTTTAAAACACAAAGTTGGCTTATCCTGTCTTATTTACATTTGATCAACAGTTACACATGTGATTCTGAATATTTACATGGCATATAACTTTCTGTTTTTTACCTTCTTCCACTTGGCCAGGGCAGCCTCAAAGTTGAAGTCCTTGATGCAGGGTCCATCCTCAGAGATCCTCATTAGTGTGTTGAGGGTCCTGTTGTTCATTGAGGTCCTCAGGCGGCACTTTGTTCTGTTCTGTGTGGAGAAACCCCACTCACACTTCACACTGGTCATGGGAAGGACAGCACAACACTTCAAGAGGCTGGTCATGTTAGGAAATTCCTTCTGATATTTCTGGCTGAAGATCCTTGTGATTTCAGGTAGTGTCTCCTTTGCATAGGAGCACTGGACTAAGTTCTTGTACTGCCTATACTCCAACATGCACTGATCCAGGCTCTCTATGTGATGCAGGTATTGTTCTGCCAGGATCCGGATTTCTTCATTCCCATACCTGGCTGTTGACTCAGCATCCTTGATGTTGCTTGGGACAAGCACCTTCATTGCGTCGATTACTCTGGACTGCTCAAACCTGGCCTCCAAGTTCCTGGTGAGTGTGTTGATGTAGGCTGGTGTAACTCTGTCCAAGACATCCTTCTGCTGAGTGTAGTATCGAAGCTCCAGGGAAAATCCAGTCATTTCCATCTCTTCTTCTTTATTGTCGCTGTCAAACCCCTCAATTGAATTTATAAATAGAATGAAAGAAAGAAGGAAAGAAAAAAAATGTTGCTTGATTTTTAAATAAGAAAGAAAGAAAGGATTTTTATATGTAAAAAAAGAAGAAAAAAAATAGAAGGAAAAACAGATAGAAAAAAAGTTTTTTTTCCCCATAAGTTTCAAGCATTTCGTAATACTTACATGATGCATGTCGATCATGGTTTGTGGTTTTTGCTGGAGCATCATGTCCACGCGCATGAGCATTATCAAATTTAGCAGATCTACACAGAGAGCAGTGCCAAATACCCTTACTGTCTTGTTCATACCAATCATATGACTTTTGAGAGTTTTTAGCTCACCTGAGCACGTGTGCTCAGGATGAGCTTTTAGGATCGATGAATGTCCGTCGTCCGTCCGTCCGTCCGTCCGTCCGTCCGTCCGTCCGTCCGTCCGTCCGTCGTCCACAATTTGTTCGTTTGCACTCTAGCATCTTCATTTTATGAGCAATTATCTTCAAACTTTAAAACAATGTTTATGACCATAAAATCTCGGCCAAGTTCGATTATGGCTGATATCGGAACATTAGGTCAGGAGTTATGCCCCTTTTAAAATTCAAAAAAGCCAGATTTCACATTGTTTGCACTCTAGCATCTTCATTTCATGAGCAATTATCTTCAAACTTTATATCAATGTTTATGACCATAAAATCTCGGCCAAGTTCGATTATGGCTGATATCGGAACATTAGGTCAGGAGTTATGCCCCTTTTAAAATTCAAAAAGCCAGATTTCACATTGTTTGCACTCTAGCATCTTCATTTCATGAGCAATTATCTTCAAACTTTATATCAATGTTTATGACCATAAAATCTCGGCCAAGTTCGATTATGGCTGATATCGGAACATTAGGTCAGGAGTTATGCCCCTTTTAATATTCAAAAAAGCCAGATTTCACATTGTTTGCACTCTAGCATCTTCATTTCATGAGCAATTATCTTCAAACTTTATATCAATGTTTATAACCATAAAATCACGACCAAGTTCGATTGTGGCTGATATCGTACCATTAGGTCAGGAGTTAAGCCCCTTTTAATATTCAAAAAATGCCATATTTCAAGTTGTTTACACTCTAGCATCTTCATCTTTTGAGCAATCGTCTTCAAACTTTATGGCAATGCTTATGACCATAAGGTTTCGATTAAGTTCGATTGTGGCTGATATCGTCCATTAGGTCAGGAGTTAAGCCCCTTTTAATATTCAAAAAATGCCATATTTCAATTGTTTACACTCTAGCATCTTCATCTTTTGAGCAATCATCTTCAAACTTTATGGCAATGCTTATGACCATAAGGTCTCGATTGAGTTTGATTATGACTGAGATCAGTTGATTAGGTCAGGAGTTTGCCCCTTTTAATATTCAAAAAAAGCCATATTTCACGTTGTTTACACTCTAGCATCTTCCTTTTTTTAGCAATCATCTACAAACTTTATGACATTGTTAATGACCATAATGTCTCGATTGAGTTCAATTGTGGCTGAGATGGGTCATTTAGGTCAGGAGTTATGCCCCTTTTAATACAAAAAATGCAAGATTTCACTTTGTTTATTCTCTACCAACTTCATTTTTTTAACAATCATTTTTAAACTTTAAGACAATGTTTATGCCCATAATCTCACAATCGGGTTCAATTATAACTGATATTGACTTGTAAATTTAGGAGTTATGCCCATTTCACCATAAAAAAAGCCAGATTTCACTTTTACACTCAAGCATCTTTATTTCTTAAGCAATCATCTTTCTCAGGTGAGCGACCAAGGGCCATCTTGGCCCTCTTGTTTTAAATTTTCTTGACGGAGATGCAGAGAGACTTTCAAGTTAACGTTTACTGCCGGGCTTGGGTGCATCGCCCTTTAACCATGAAAAAAGCGACATGAGTTTGCTCAGATTACTAGTGATGTAAACAACATTAAAATTTGAGACAGACTGTCGAATACAAACAAAACACGGTTTATAAAGATGCATATTCGAGTAATTGTCATTTCTTATTTGCAATTTACTAAAAAAAGTTGGGGTTGACTTTCGGTTCCACTCGCTAACTTTTCGGGGGAAGATCAACCTTTTACACGGCGAGGAAGTCCAGCATACCATAAACAAATGTCCCCCCCCCCCTGTGGTTTTCTGCAGATCAGGCTTTATGTGATACCTTTTGAGGGCGTCAAAATGAGTCTATATGAGGGAAAGGGTTAAGAAGGCTGGTTATGGAACTTGTATTTTCCCTTGCTGACACTTACCCCATACCTGTAGACTTGTGGCTTCACCACAGTCTAATATGCTAATTGCTTGGCGCTCAGCATAATTATAAGAAAAGTTCCAGGACTGGCTGGCCCGATGTCAGGATAATGTGACAGGATATATTATTATACCATGTGTCTACAGTTTGATACTGCAGTGTGGCTGCATAGTCTCCAAATGACTGAAATACTGTTGATGGGACGTTAAACCCAATGAACACAAACTTACAACATGTTTCACTCTGTGTTACTGATGTAGTGCTCTTGTTTCAGTTTAATTCTGAGATTTTTATTCTGACAGTTATTTATAGCTTTCTTGGTCATGTTCTTATGGCAATTAATCATGGAGGCCCAGTTCACACGGGTTATAAATAGCTGCCGTGTCATGTGTGTTATCAATCTACAGGTGGTTTCTAAAATGTTGTAAGGTACAAGATAATTAAGTGTTTTTTCTCACTTTGGGGGGAAAGGGGTCCGGGCCCATAGGAGGGGGAAAAATTGCGCGACCGAGCTAATAGGGGAATTTTTCTACTATGTATAATGTAGGCATTTTGTTGTATTTTTCTCTTATTTAATGAAGTTTTCTTGCATAAAAGAATAATGAGAACAATGATATAACATGTTTGCACAATTTTATTAAGAATATAACATTTAACTACAACAGTGAGTCCGTGCATACAATATGGTATGTAAACTCATAATTATGGAGGGGGGAAATACAAAAAAAAAAAATGGTGCAAAATATATATTCCAGGCAGGGGGAAGGCCACCAATATTCTCCGTATATTTTGACCAAAAAAAACCACTGTAATTTTCAGTGTACATGAAAGGCATAGAACTTGTTTGCTTCTGACCCCTCTATTCAAACTTTTTTTTGTATGACATCAATTTCAAAGTAGAAGATAAACACTGTAAACATTAAGAATTTTATGTTTAAGTATCTTAATGTAGTAATTTCAGTAATGTATACTTACTTTAACCTCTGTCATATTTTCTCTGATCTTAACACCCTACTGACAGTATTTCAGTCATTCCAGGACTTTTCATCATAATATAGGCAGATAGAGTGCTGCCTCACTGCAATATCAATTTGTAGGCTAATCATGACTGGGTTATTGTTTTAACACTGATGTCACTTTCTGCATTTGTGTTTTTTATTTTTTTCCGCCTGTAACACTGTTCCGCATCTGTATATAACTGAAATACTGCTGTAAATTACTATTATCCTATTTTTTCAAATTATTAGGAACTTCCTTCTGATAATAATTTCCTTAATAAAAAAAAGAATAAGCTGAATATAGCGACAGCCTTTACTGCTAATGAATATTTTGATATTTTTTCCTGTAACATTGTATTATCTTGGCAGCCCTACTTTGGCAGCACCACCTGGGTTCTCTTATTTTGACTGAGAGAGGACCAAAATATTAGCCATTTCTAATGTGCTTTCAAAGGGAGATCACTGCTGCAGGTAATTGGGAAGATAATTTGTCAGAAGTTTTAAAATAGATATTGGAACTGATACCTATCTAGGTTATGAGCCAGGCTAATTGCATTAGAATGGTTTTACCAGGCTGGCTGACATAGTTTTATAGGCCTAGGGCTTGTGTTTACCTGCATAGTTTGTTCAGAGAGATACAGGTCAGGTCTTACTGTAGGGTTTGACCTGCATTTACCTGTGTATAGAGTTTGTTACTTTGATGTTGGGATTGTTTCCGGAATATAATATTAACCTTTCAGTGTTTGGATACTAATCATTTCTAAGGTATTATAGTCTAGTCTTTTATTTAATGTCATTTCAAACTGGGTTTTCTTAATAAACCTATCAAGTCTTGTGCAGGCGGATCTAGACTGATCCTGATTATATCATTAATGTATATATATAATGTGTATAATTTATGCTTTTGTTGTTTTGTTTGGGGATATGTAATGGCCAGAGTTTTATTTAACTTATATTACTGATGTTTGAGTCTGTTTGATTTTTGTTTGGGAAGCCTTTATCTCATATAAACATGGTACCTTGACATACATAGGAGACCCAGATCAGACAGCTCTGTACAGATTTGCAAACTAACCATCTCTATTTTATATCAAAATCTATTGTCATTTTACCAATTATGTGGAATTTGTTATCTTTCCAAAATAGTCAAACATGATATTTAAAAAAAAAATGAAAATAAACCAAATGTTGATATTCATATTTTAGTCAACTCAAAATTGACAAGTCTAGGATCTGGACAAGCTCCAAATTCAAATATTGAATAATTTGTCACAGATGTTTAAATGATGAGTTGACAGTTTAATGGGAACAATTAAATCCTTTGAGGTAATATCGAACTGCTGTTTGAATTTGTAAGTTTAAGTATCGGTTATTGGCAAATGTCTTAAATACATCAAATCACCCTGTTTGTTTAATTAACTATATATTCTGTCTAATATTTCAATGTTTACCGTATTAACTGTATGTATAAAACCTGTCTCACTCTTAGCGATAGGGGATTATAGGAATGGTCTTTGTCTGTCCTTTTGTCCAGTCCACTCCGTATCTAAACCCACCGAAGGATTTTTATTAAACTCTGGTCAAATTTTCTACTCAGTGAAACCATGTGCAGAACCCATGTCCTAACCATGTTGGATAAAGGTCAAGGTCACAACTGAAGGTCAGTTGTTTGAATCTTTGATTTTGTGCCCACTCCATATTATCTCAAATGTTCACCTTGTTCACCTCTGTGAGATGATATGCAGAACTCATGTCCCAACCATGCTGGCTGAATGAATCTTTGATTTTGTCCTTGCACTGAGGAGCACGCAGCTAAACCTGTACTGAGTACTGCTGTTGGTTTTATGCTTGTTCGCATAGGTCTTTCATGGTGTCTTATGAGGGAAGGTTACAGGACATTGTATTGAAACTTTGATTTTGATATCTGCTATTATCTTCTTTACCTGGAAGGATTTATCTTTTAATTAAGTCAAATGTTCATCCTCCGTGAGGTCAGATTCAGAATTGTTTGAACCATACTAGTCTAGTCAAGGTCACAATAAAGGTCAGCAATTACAACTTTGATCATGTTCAAAAGTATCTGCTTCCCTTTTATTGAGAAGATGTACAGAACCAATTTATTTGATCCCTGGATTTCATGTACTTCATCCTGTATCTTCTTAATGGGTATTCATTAAACTTTAGTGTACTAAGGATGGTACAGTATCACATGTCTGATTTAATTAGTCTATAGGTCTTCATTTGGATTTAAGTCATAAAAGTGGTACAATACTATTATTTTTTGAATTGTGTAAGTATCAAATGTTGATATTTGTCATTTATGTGTTTATTCATTAAATTGTTCAGGTATTTTTATTGTAGTATCGGTATTGCAGTTTAATCTCAATCATTTTAGTTAATTATATGTTTTTTAGTTACCGTATCAGTATGAAAAACCTTTTTTGGATGAGGGGATTATAGATGTCTTTGTTGCCTTTTTTTATATTATCTAAACCACAAGGTTTTATAAATTGTCAATTTTACTCATAACAGTGCAGACATGTTCTACATGTGGATTAGTCTGGTTTTACACAATGTTGTTAATTATTATTTTGCCATCCAATTATCTGCAATGTTCCCTTGTTCATCTTGGATTTCAGTTGTCCAAATGTTAAGGAAGTCTAATTTACAACCCTTTCCTCATATAGACTCATTTTGACACTCATATGTACCACATAAAGCCTGATCTGCAGAAAACCACAGTTAAACCTTACCAAATTTAATTATAAAGTCCTCATTTCGAGACCACTGAGGAGCAGCGAACAACATAAAACCTGATCAGCCTGCAAGCTACTTGCAGGCTGATCTGGTTTTATGCTGTTCGCATAGGTCTTTTCATGGTGTCCCTTATGAGGGAAAGGGTTAAGGACATTGGTATGAAACTTTGATTTTATATCTGCTCTTTATCTTCTTTACTCCTGGAAGGATTTTCTTTTAACTTAAGTCAAATGTTCACCTCCGTGAGACAGCATACAGAATGGGTGTTTGAACCATACTAGCTCTAAGTCAAGGTCACAATAAAAGGTCAGCAATTACAACTTTTGATTCATGTTCACACAATATCTGCTTCCCTTTATTGAGAAGATGTACAGAACCAATTTAATTTGATCCCTGGATTTCATGTCCACTTCAAAATCTCCTGTAATCTTCAAAGGGTATTCATTAAACTTTAGTAGTAAAAGGATGTACAGTACACAGTCTATTTAAAGTCAAGGTCAGGTATGAAGGTTAAGGGGTCACAATTATAGTTCAAATGTTTGAACATTGTATTTTGTCTGAAATGATTGAACCTTGGAAATTGTCGTGATTGCAGATATCTCATCAAGAAATTATATGGGTATACCACTCCATCCAGTCTGATCACCATTTTGTGGAAGGAGATATAGTTTCCTTTAGATTGCCTTGTTAATATATATATCTAAATAATCAAATGGTCTCCTTAAATGATTTTCAGTGATATAACATATACAGTGCAGATATGTTACATTACAATGCTGACTTAGTTACTGTGTTTATTACACAATTTGTAATTAATATATATATGACAACATTAACAAATGAATAAGTCTGGTCCATGGTTTGACCCATGTTTCATATTGGTATTTTCATTGTAATAAAATGTAATGGATCTTTTCAGTGTACTTAACCCTTTCCAGAGACATATAGACTCATTTTGACCCACTCATTAGGTACCACATAAAGCCTGATCTGCAGAAAGCCACACTTAAACCTTACCAAATTTAATTATAAAGTCCTCATTTCGAGACCACTGAGGAGCAGCGAACAGCATAAAACCTGATCAGCCTGCGAGTTACTCGCAGGCTGATCTGGTTTTATGCTGTTCGCATAGGTCTTTTCATGGTCTGTATTACTTGAAGGTCAGTCTCCAGACACAAGGTAATTTAGCGTCTCAATGAGATAAGCCTGAAACCACCGGCGCAAGTTGTGGAAGATATTGAAAATCATACTTTACCCTCCCCCTGTTTTTCTCAAACTTAAGGCTTTAGCATGTTTTTTTTAGTGAGAATTTTCTTGTCGAGAACACCCCTCAAATAATAAACTCAAACTTAAGAAAATATTTGAGTATAAGCCTGAGATTGTTTCAAGTATGTTTTAAGAACACTGGGGGCAAGGTACACTTTATTGATGGCTGGAGGAGTGTGGTATTGAAATACATGTACACAATATGTCTTCATTAATAAAGCTATGGCTGGAAGTAATAACAATCATGTATAATCTATTATTATCAAACAATCTACTTTGATAACTCTTTGTGAGCTGTTTGTAAATTGCAGTATTATGATTGTCAAATCAAGTAGATGCTCATTGATTGATATGGATATAATTTGATATATATGGGGTTTAAATGACTAGGATATTGTCAGTTGTATAGAACACACAATGCCGTACATTGTACACTTGAGAATGGATCTGAATTAGCTGTATCCATCTGTTCTCATCACATATGTGTATACCTAGAGGGTATTTTTTATGCCCCCGGATCGATAGATCAGGGTGTTATATTGTTTTTGGGCTGTCTGTCTGTTTGTTTGTATATCACAAAATTTAATCTTGACTATAACATGGATGTTCCTTCACTTACAGCCTGCAAACTTCACAGGTGCGTGCAACTTGATGAGCTCTACCAGGCACCAGCCCAACTTAGAGGTCACTGTGTCAAAGCTCAAGGTTGACATGACCTCCAAATAGCAAATATTAATTGTGGCCATAAGTCCTTCCATCCACAGCCTTCAAACTTCTTAGATGTATGCACCTTGATGCGCTCTACCCAAATGCCCACTTAAAGGTCATGAGGTCGAAGGTCAAGTTCACCATGACCTTCAGATATTTAATATTACCTGGCCATAAAACAGAAGTCCTTCCATCCACAGCTTCAAACTTCACAAATGTGTGCACCTTGATGCACTCAGCCTGCAAGACCCACTTAAAAAGGCCTTCATGAGCTCAACCTGCCAGACCCACTTAGAGGTCATGGTGTCAAAGGTCAAGGTCACCATGACTCAAATAGCAAATATTAACCTTGGCCATAAAATGAAAGTGCTTTCATCCAAAGCCTTCTAACTTCACTTGTATCACTGGTGACCTCTATGAAGATCTAGTGGGCAGAGCTCATGAAGGTGACCTTCAAATGACCATGACCCCTAAGGTCTAAGAACCCACCCCCTAGCCTCTAAAATAATAACAACTAACAGCCACAATTCCATTAACAGCAACAAAACCATAAATCTCTTTGTAGGCTTGCAGGTCAATATGGTTTTATACGTGTCTAGTAGGACATTCCTCTCACAGTTTCACAGGTCTCTGTTGCTAAGGGATTAAACCATAATATACAATTAATACATAAAGGGAGAATTAGTATTGGGTGTATAGATGCTAGGTTAGGTGTCCATAACTGTACTGTACAAACACAGTGACTTAATAGAATATCAAAATGTCAGTAAATTATGGAATGTATTGTAAACAATCAATTAACATGACAGATGATGTGTTCTCTAATGAAAAATGATATACAAGAATGCAAATATACCAGTGGAATAGAGTGATAATTGCATAGTAGTTTTCCTGTTTAAAGCCATGGGGCTTTACAATTTCCTTCAAAAAAATCTATAACACAGTTAACTTGTCCTTAAAAGCAGACCTTTCAAATGTTGACCAATATAATCATGTCGACTAATATTTGCTATCCGATTGACCAGCGACCTTTTCCAGTGTTTGCCCATGAATTCATGTTAATATTTTACAGGCTATCCAATAGCTACATGGGGTAACAGGAGGTCAATGGTTAATCTGGTTTAAACAAAAAGAATACACAACTTTATTTGTGATATCTTTCATGAACAATTGATCAAGTCATGAATATGAAAGGCGGTGCAAATATCTTCACCGCTAACAACTGAAAAGGGCACATTTAATGCCCCTCCCTTAATTCCCTTTAAATAGTCACTCCAACAGATAAGCTGCGTATTTGCGTAAATACCCAATTAAATTTGGCAAAAACTCAATTGAAATAAAAATCAATGTGTATCAATACGCAACAAAATATTCCGATAGCCCAATTGCATTTAAATAGACCGTATAACAATTGAGCTTTTACTTATCATCAACAGGTGTGCTGTAGAATAGAACAGAATAAAAAACAACAGGTGTGCGGTATAGTGCCTGTTCCTGTAAAAATACTACTTACTATAGCTAATTGACGATCGGAAACCAGTACTCGACGCTCGTGCATTGCAAGCATTTACATATTGTTAACAACTGTCACAATGAAAATGAAAGCTGCCACCAGAAGCTAAAAAAAAGACCAGTCTCGATTTGTATTTTATTGTAAAAATAGAAAAAACAACAGCAATCAAATACCTTTGTCAATGAAATACTAGACAAACCGGTTTTAAGCTATGCTACGACAAGCAGGGACATTTGTGTGAGATTTCTTGATTAACATGGAATCCTGAAACTATGGCATTTTTAGGTTTATGGTGAGTTAAGTTGATTTTTTTTTTTTTTTTTTCATGGAAATACCCAATTCAGTTCTTCATCAGAGAGTTAAAAAATATTTTGATCCAATTGATGGTAAAAATTAGGGGTATTTGTAACACAATTGAAACAAAATCCTTATCTGTTGCTCTGCTCTGTTCAGTGAAATGTTCATGATTGTGTTGTATAATTTGTTTTAGAAAACAACAACAATAGAGCATTGGTATATACAGTGCATACTCCATTATAACACATTGTCATACCAATATAAAGTGATCCAACCAGGGTTCCCACTCTTTGTTTTGTGAATTGTTGAATTGACTTACTGTGATTTTCATTTCATTGATTTTGATTATTGGTTAATGTGGTGCTTAACTACCTCAAGATGAATATGCCCATTGGTTTTTATAAATCAAGCAATAAAAAGCTGTACAAAGCTGAATGAAAGTGAAACTGGTTTTAAAAAGTTATTTTTTTAATTTTATTTTTGTAAACATTCCCGTTTTGGTGCTAATTGTTAATTGGTCCTGTTATTGTAATGTGGTCCATTAGCATGTAATTATTAGGACCAGTATTAACCCTTTCCCTCATAGAGGAAACCATGAAAAGACCTATGCGAACAGCATAAAACCAGATCAGCCTGCAGGCTGATCAGGTTTTATGTTGTTCGCTGCTCCTCAGTGGTCTGGAAATGAGGATTTTGTAATTAAATTTGGTAATGTTTAACTGTGGTTTTCTGCAGATCAGGCTTTATGTGGTACCTATTGAGTGCGTCAAAATGAGTCTATATGAGGGAAAGGGTTTAAGTATTATTACAGAGTTGCACTTTATATGCGAGATGGATTGGATTTTATTCAGAGGTGGGTGCGGCTTATGCTTGGAGAAACATGGTATCTGGAGAATGTTTGAGGTTAACATTAGATTGATTATAGTTTTGAGGTGTCCAGATAAGCAATATTGATGAGGAATATTCAGAGGGTCTAATTCAATATTGATATGTGATTGGGTGAATTTTATTTGCTTTTTGGATCTCAGACAAAATATGTGCATTGGAGTTTCAGTCTTAGTTGAGTCCAAGACACGTGTTCTCAAAAATATAAATGGTAGTTTTCATACCCTAAAACAATTTATTCCAGTCGGTTTCAATAGGGATTTGAGTATGATACTCAAATTTCAGGATGAGATTGTACTTAAGTATTTTTGAGAAGGGCCTGGATCATGCCAGTGTTCTTGAATATGAATATTCATAATACTTATAAGTGTGAGTTTTTAATGCTCAGACATGGCCATTAGGTTATAAAGAAATTTGAGGATTATACTCAGGTTTGAATCTGAGATCATATTAAAGTATTTTCTAGAACTTAACCTCATATTTATGCTCAGCACCACATAGGGTGCTACCAGTACCATTTTTTACAACTTTTGGTATGTCATAGCTAGAGATAACCCGAGACCACTGCTGGTGGAAAATAATGGGAGTTTGAGATGAGAGACGTATGTCAATAATATTTAATACAGGGATAGCCTGCAGAAGACATGATTTTGGATTTGTAACAAGTATGAGAAATGTGTTTATACAGGGATTTGCATGTTGTTTTATATTTGTTAAAGTGTTAGAAAGGATTGGCCGTCTGACGAGGCTTCTTATAATGGGATAGGTTTGCCAAAATAGAATCAATAAATGTCAGTTATGAATACAAGCCAAGACAGATGTCTTTCAGGAAATTTTTTTTGAATTTTTTTTTTTTGAATATGAAACATATATTTATCACATCCAGGCATTTGTGAAAGTCTCGTTCATCATATTCTTCTGTATTGACTATGAATTATATCTCCTTCTTGTGATTGTGATACAGAGAGGAGCAATTCTACTGAAGATATCGCAGGAGCCGAAGATTATAGGAATGTTTCTATTTTACAAACTTGGTGCTTAAATGACTGAAATACTGTCAGTGGGATAAACAAAATCCCATAATGTTAGAGGCGACAACCTATTAAGGTAGCGACATTGGGTAATAATGGTAAAATGCATCAAAATGGGTTTTAAACGGAATAAAATACTTCACACCTTCTTCTAATGATCTGTGAAAACAAAAATCCAATATCTCACTTTAAAATATGCGATTTATGGCCCTGAATAACCAGACCCCATATAGCCGAAAAAGCAGTCCGCTATTTCGATCACGTGACGTCGAGTAGGCGGGGCTTTCAGAGGCGCCGTGTAGGGAAATCAGTTTATACGCTAGGAAGATATTAGTTTGTCGATTGTCAAATAACTATCAGTTACTATAGCAGCAGGTTAATGTTTATTATCACCTGAAGTAAATATGGGAAATAAAAGAAATAAAAAGAGTAAAGTTCAAAAGAAACTGTTCAGTGACGAGGACAAGGAAAAATTAAAAGTGCTTGGAACTGGTAGCTGGTATACGGATCCAGAAATTAATGAACAATCTGTGTCGGCTCAGAAAATTAAGGTGGACACTTTCAATGAGACAAATAATGATGAAAGTGAATTTTACGCGGAGAACTTTATTGTGAATGTGCATTCGCTGCAGAATTGTATTGATAGATATAGTGTATGCTCAACGTGTAAAGAAGGGCGTTAGCTAATTACATTGTTTGTATAATAATAAAAGGCTAAAGGCCACCATAAGGAAAAGGGGAATTGTCATATTGTAATAAATGAAACTAAGAATAGTTTGTTAACTTATAGTGCAGTATGATAATTTAAAAAGCAAGGACCGGTAGCTTAGAGACGATTTCATATAAAATCCCTATGAAAATAAAATTAAAGGACACATTTTGTTTCATCAGTCTGTATCTTCATTCTGGTACAGATCTTCAAAATTAATAGAAATAATCGATTATAATAAAATAACCATTATTTATGCTCCATGCACAGACGTCGTATATAGCACACGTCATAAAATCGACGTCACGCCTGTCTTTGAATAATAAGCAAATTTTCTCTTTTGTCGTTTTATTGATTCTTAACTGAAATCTTCACGACAAAAAAATATGGGTTTTATCGGACTTTTGATTGGTTTGCTTATTTATCAACACTGTCTCATCATTTCTTACATATAAACGGTTTCTTATCTGCTAACATGCAATATACGAACCCCAATATACCAAAACTGTAAACTTCTATAACAATAGATTGATTTCTTAAAATTAGTAACTATAATGGGTTTTTTTTTAATTGTATGTGTGAATATATTTGCAAATAAAAGCTTATAAAAATAAAGCCATTGCGAGGGAATACTTTTAACTGAAAATAACCTTATTGAAACGTATTGGCATATATAAAGTTTTGTTTACTACTTTTGCAACAATACAATACAAAAACTTTGTGTTTAAAAATATTGTCTATATAGATTATGACTTGATTTGTCTGGGTCGGGTTAATCAGTGTCCCCTGAAAACTGGTTTCCTGTGTGTACTGCACGTGTGCTTTTATTACCGTGTGCCGTTTGATCATATATCACACAGTTTACTGGACTCGGGGCCCGAGCTGTCACCTAGTATATTACGTAATAGACTTCCTGTCCCCAGTGTAACTGGCTACATGTTGACAACTAACGGGCCTAATGTAAACTAATTGCAAGTAAATTTTTGTGTAACTTAACATTTTTTGCAGTTTAAATAGATCTTGTATCATAATGATAATTATTATTATTATTTTTTAAGATGTACAACGTAAAAGACAATAGATGAAATAATACAAAAGCCTTATTTTCGCGAAAGTTTAATCGAACCAACAATTGCAGGTTAAAAATCAATATAACATTCTCAAGAACAAAAATATTCTAGATTTTTTTAATGTAAATTTGGAAACAATTGTACTGATAAAAAAAAAAAAAAAATTAAATTAAGGTTCCTTAAATTTGGCATTTTACCGTTATTACCCAATGTCGCTACCTTAACCAAAACCCTAATTATGTATCATATTGAAACAGGCATAATATCAAATAACAAAATACGGTATATGTAATTAATAAATGCAAAAAACACATTTCAATCATACCCTGCCCCTACGACTGCTCGGCTTAGTGCGGCTTCGGTATCCATTATTTCCCTGTGTGGGGCCCCTTATCTCTACGCTTGAAGATAGTCACGTGACTTTTTATGTGTTATATGCCGTGTGCACTATGACACTAGATGACTTTATGGGATGTAAACCAAAAGTTTAGGTACTTATATGTTCGGAAAGTGTGAATAATGGACGATGTATCAAACAGCTAAACTACTGAGCAAAAAGAATTTAATTAAGGCTGAACAGTTATGCGATAATCCCATTTAATTAGCACATTTTGATCGTTTTATCTTTCAAGCTAATTTTCCACACACTGGAATTAGCTTGTAGTGGGGGTGTTTGGACAGTGATTACAAAGTTGATTGTTGTCCGATTTCAAAGCGGTTTTCGTCTGTCGGAAGGTCTTTGATCCGTCTAGTGATCCGTGTCTCAATTTTTCGATAATTGTTTTAGTTTTGTTACAATGGCTAATTAATTGACGAGCGGCGTGTTTCGAAGCGAAAATAAAAAGTTAAGTTAAATAACTTTTGAACAGAAAATTTTAAAAGAAATTTGAGACACGGATCACTAGTTCATTTGTATAGATACAGTTTAATACAAAAACGAAGTTATTTAGTGAAAAAATGACTTAGATATCGCTGTCCGAAATTTTCGAAAAATGTGTGCAATATGGGGAATAACAAAGGTACTAATTATATTTTGTCGACTCTGAGAACAGATATCTTGACATAAGATAGGGGTATAACTTTTGTACTAACTATGTTTTTACTCAGGTTATTCAAAACCAGTAAATTTGATAGTTGTCCATTACCCAGTGTCGCTACCTTAAGGCTGAGAATTGTTGTAAATTTGATCTGATTTTACAGTGGTTTTACATTGTGGCATTTTGAGT
>CM037795.1:31727285-31777285 GCA_021229015.1 Solen grandis | reverse complement strand
GGTATATGACTTAATTTGCTAATAAGCCTTTGGACATATATGACTGATTTATTACTTTAGGTGTAGGTTTAGTCATATGAGAGAAGGCTTTATGGCAAAATTCACTGTAACAGAAATGAGCATTGTTCCAGATGATTTCACAAGTTTACTGTATTAACATCTTAAATTCTACAATGACTTTTTAAAGGATATGATTTATTTGTTTATTGGCGTGAAAGAAAAGTATGATGTGCATGATTATAAACATGTGCAGGACTTTAGATGTATAGTTTTTGTGCTGTGTCAAGATTGTGGATAGATGTGTATGTTAGAAAAAAGAATATTGTCTGTATTCCATATTGAAGGTAAATTTCCTTGTTATATGTGTATGTGGGGGACATGCTTGAATCTGAGCTTGTCTGTGCGTCTGTCTGTCTGTGCGTCTGTCTGTAGACACTATCTTGTCTGCTCTTCATCTCCAAAAGCTCAGGCTTAAGGGGTGAAACTTAATGATCAAGTCTAGCTGTGCATATTGTCAGCATATTTGAGTCTGAAAAGTTAACACAGAGTTATGACCCTTTGTATTTTTGATAAATCTATTTGCACTTCATCTCCAAATCCCCTGGCATGAATTGGATGTAACTTCACTTGATTGATCAGTAACAAACCTAGTTGTGTACATCATCAGCACATTTATGTTGGTTGATTTATCACAGGGTTATGGCCCTTGAATTTTTAGTAATCTCTCTTGCACTTATCTTCAAAACCTGGGCCTGACTTGAATTGGAAGAAACTTTACAGGATTGATCAATTCCAAGTCTTATAAGTGCATATCATCACCATGTTTATTCGGAATGTTTCATCCTACTTATAGACTTTATTTATTTAGTGAAAATGATTTTTTTCTGGAACATTGCTTGAAAACTATCAGAAGGGACTTACTTGAAACTTTAAATGATTAGATACATAGCAAGTTCCTGAAGAAGTGCCTTGTCCAAGAACCATAATTCAGCATGATTTTTTTAACTCCCTTTATTTTAGGATTATTCTGAGATTGCACACACTGGGACCCTTTGGTGATATTGCATATGCTTTCTTCTCTGTGAAAAAGTAATATGCAGGGGTGTCTCCCATCACCTTCTGTGATAGTTCAAGCAATATTTTGATGTTTATCATGGGATCCATCATGGGAATGACATATTTGACAAGTATAAAATAATGATTGACCTTATACAGTTTTCTGGTCTGAACAGCTGACTGTTATGTGAGAATATTTGACTGGTTTGTGAGTACATTTATCAGTTTTGTTAGCCTAGCTTACATATTTGTGAGCTCATTTATCAGTTTTTTAACACAGCTGATAGGTTAATTTGTTAGCACAGTTAACTCAGGTTTGTGAACACATTTATCATTTTTTTAGTACAGCTGACTGGTTTGTGAGCATGTTTATCTTTGTTGTTTTTAGCACAGCTTGCTGTTTTGTGAGCCATTTATAAGTATATCTGAGAAATGTTTCAAGGTAGACTCCAGGTACATTTGATGTGTTTCTCATCTAGAATACCCAAAAGTACTCACATGTCTGAATTGGCAACCCAATATCATTTCGCACAGAGTTTGACTGATCTTAGAAATGAGCCTTTATCTTAAAAGGCCAGGACCATGTGGACACCCAACTTACAGATGTCTGTTATAATATAGAATACTACAATCAATTGTTAAGAAGGTGGCAGTCTGGAATTTTGCAGATTTTCTGAGTTCTGTTTTGTGTTATTTGATACAGCTCCACATGTTTGGCATTGGCAATGGAAAGATGTACATTTGGAGTGTTACTGCTGTGTCTGACATTATATTGTGTCTGACTATCTAATATATAGATAACGAAGAGTAGCAAGAAACTTGGCATTGCTGATAAAATGTGAGTGATATTACTTGGAAATGAGTGGCAGGTACAAATTAAAGATATGACATTTGTTATTATTTCTGTCCAAGTTGAACCATGTCATTATTGATTTTTTGCTTTCAATGCTCTTATTGAGTGAGACTGTCTTTGATTGAATAAAGCAAAGCTTTTTAGAAAAGCTTATGGCACTGTCTTTCATAAGTCTATGTAATTATGCTTTTAATGGCTTTCTTCTTCGGACTAACTTTTAAATAATTTAACTCCATCTTTAGAAAAAACCAGTTATGCGAAACTAATATCAAAAGCTTTTATGTCACTCTTTTTTTAAGTCCCAAATAAATCAACAGTTATATGGTATTCATTATAACCATGTTTTAATGTTTTTATACCCACAACAACAAAGTTGGGGGTGGGGAGGGTATACTGGAATCGGGTTGTCCGTCCATCAGTCCATAAAGACAATTTTGAGTGCGCTTCTTCTTCTACATTTTTTTACCAATTTTGATGAAATGTCACAGGAATTCTCCCTACTATGGGAACTAATGTGCCCCTGTAATTTTCATTATGATTCATCAACTATCACAGGAGTTATGCTACTTTTAGGGAATATATATAGGGAACAAATCTTGTGTGTCTAACTCCTCCTACACTGTTATTGTTATTTACCCAAAACTTTCACAGATGGACATCACATATTGAAGATGTGCATGTGTTTCAGGAGTTTTGTTGTTACCATTAAAACCTGAATACCTGCCCTTTGAATTTTCTTCCTATATATAATAATTATAAAGGGAATAAATCTTGGGTGTCCAGCTCCTCCTATAATTGCTGGGATTTACTTTAATTTTTACTTTACTTCTGCAATTTTCATTAATTATGATAAATCAACTTTTACAGCAGTTATTGTCCCGTTTATTGAATTGTGTTGCCTTTTTAGCTCACCTGAGCACAATATGCTTATGGTGGGCTGTTAGGATCACCCTGCCGTCCGTCCGTCAACAATTTGCTTTAAACAGCATCGCCTCTGAAACCGCTGGACAGAATTTGATTAAACTTGGCAGGAATGATCCTCGGGTAAACCTTCACAAAAGTTGCTAAAATAAACTTGATTGATGTAGAACTTTTGTTGCCATGGCAACCAAAAAAAAAAAAAATTAAAACTTTAAAAATCATCTCCTTCAAAACTATTGGCCAAATTTCAAAATGTTTTAGTACAGATGTTCCTTGGGTAACCCTCTACCAAGATTGCTAAAATTATTCCAATCAGTAAAAACATGGCCGCCAAGGGTGGGGCTAATTTGTGTTATATGTATATAATAAAAACTTTAAACAACATCTCCTCTGAAACAGTTGGTTAGAATTTGATTAAACTTGGCAGGAATGATCCTTGGGTGAACCTTCACAAAAATTAAAATAAACTTGATTCATGTAGAACTCTGGTTGCAATGGCACTAGAAAAAATGAATAATGAAAACTTTAAAAATCATCTCCTTTAAAACTACTGGCCAGATTTCAAAATGTTTTAGTACAGATGTTCCTTGGGTAACCCTATACACAGGTGAGCGATCCAGAGCTTCTGTGGTCCTCTTGTTTATTGAATTTGCAGTATTTTTTTTTTTGTAACAATTTTGTCTGCATGTATTTTCTAGTGTTTTTTTCCTGGATTATAACATTGTTGGAAAAATCATTCATGTAAAAAGCATTTACCAAGTACTGCCCACAAGGAAGTGGTGAGGGAATGGAGTATGTGGGGATTGAGTGTCTGTTAGCCTTTGGCTTACAGTTCTAGTAATGGTAAGTGACAAGGTAATTTGTATTCCATAACCTTTACTTCATATTGATCAATGTGAATTGACACCTTGGCTAACAGAGCAGAACTAGGTGCTGTCTGATCAGGATCTCCTCTGTTTGTTCATACAAAGTTTAGCTCTCTAATACATTCCTTGTGACAGAAACAATCCATTGTTTCATATATGCATCATTTAAAGTTCTGTAATTAATATTCATCAGCCAAAAATTCATTAGCTTAAGGGTTTAAAGTGTTCCTTCAGTAATCCTGCTGAAAAATATGTATGCTTAAAAATACCTATTTTTCTTTGACAATAAATTTCGTAGAGTTGGTATTAAAGACAAGTTCATAGGTAGTTTAAGGAAATCCTGTTACAGAACCTGTGAACAAATTTTATGTTGTTAATGATATTGGAGGATGCAAATAATTTCATCCACAAGATCTGCATTAAGAGTTCTCCCTCTCCCCTTTTGAAAATTAATGATCATGTTTAGGGTAATTCATTAAAATTATGATCCTTTAAATGCTTATAAAGACTTCGGGGCAGATGCAAGCATATTCATTGACTTGGAGTTATGGACTCTTTTGCTCAAGGTCTACAAAGGCTTGCATGTACTCTAAAATTCCCATGATCACTTGATGGACCATGATCACAGTTTAATGGATGGATTGCCTTAAGTTACAGAGAGGGACAGTTATTTGTCTTTTTGATCTCAGCAGTGAGATGGTATATGAATGATTATACAACAGTTTCAGCAAAACCATATTACAACATTAAATTTCCCAGTAGTTATTTGTGCCCAAAGCAAAGGTATTGCACTCAAAGGAATCAGATTATTAGAAATAAGTTTGCACAGCAGACGGTTGTTATAATCATTGCTCTTTCTTATTTATACAGTTTTTGAGTAGATTTTCATCATAAAATGAGGGTGTTGATGCTGGACCCTGGAGCCAGTATTTTGAAATGAACGTTTAAGATGTTAATGGCCGACTGTTTAATGTTACTGGTATACTTTTCTTAACCTGAAGTTAGCATATATTTGTGGTGTATTGGTAAAGCACAAGGTATTGTACCTCTCCAATACTAAGCTGTGAAAAATTAAGTCCCACCTTTCCCATTCATGTCTAGTTCATTTGTTCACAAACAGAGTCACAAACAAAATTATTTGTTCCTTTGTTTAAATCAGGTCAACAATTGACTACCTATATATTAGTGTAGGTATTTGATAGCCTTGAAGTGAATTTGAATAAATGTGTTTACACTGGAAAATGTCTATTTAGCTTATCTTTTATGATTTATATATGTAATTATGTTAATATACAAATAGCATTCGGATGTGTAATGTACCTTTTTTTAGCTTTGTCCAGTAATTGAAATTTTTACTGATAATGACAATGATAAATCTGTATATGAAGCATAATAATACTGCAGGTTGTCCTTGACACTATTATAGGTGTGTATAGAAATTGAAGGAGATGCTCAGATTAAAATGATAAGTTTTGCAGTCGACTTTCGATGCTGTAAGATTATTTCATGTTACGTTTGTGCATGGTTTTTATCAACAAATACTAACTTTTTCTATGTACTGCATAATCATATAATTTCATTGACATTAAATTTCATGGAATCTGTGATTAAATCAATTTTGATGGTATATATATTTCTTGAACCATGTTCTAGAAAACATGAGGTTGATGAAATAAACAGTTTTCATGAAAGTCATCCATGAAAACAAAATTAGTCCCCCACAAAAATTACTGATTCTTCACTACTATATATCTAACAATTTTTAGAACAGGAATCCATGAATATATGTACAAATGAAATTGCTTAAGGTAGAAATTCATCAACACAAGAAAATTAGATTTATAGTGACACAAAACTGGCATAAAATGTAGAATGTTTACATGTTAACACATTTTAGATTAGGTAGATTAAATGTGATAGAATGTCCTAAAAATTAAAGTGAGAATGTTGTCATTACTTGCAGATGCTACATCTGTAGTAACTGGTTCTGGATTATTCATGACTAAATAGTGGCGAAAACCGTGTCAATACAATGACATATTCAATCAATTAAATTAGGAAGAGGAATTTTTTTTTTTTATTGTTTGTTGATATTAATAGAACAAAATGATTTCTTCTTTCAGGTAATCTTTTAAAGTGATGCCAGGATGTGCTACCTGACTGCTGGGAGCCACACAAGGTCATGTGACTTAAGTTGTGAATGTGACTTATGAGTAAAGACACTTGAGTCCGGCTTCATTTGGATGTATAATGTAGACCAGGTATACAGCTGAAGTTTTGTAAAGACCATTTTTTTTACAGACCTTAAAAAAATCTCATTTCCCAAAGGAGAAAAAAATAGAATTGAACTATTTTTTTCATTCCTTAAGCTTATTACATGTAATTTGAAAGTGTAATTCCACAAGGAATTTAGTAATTTGCCAGTGTGAGACAGACAGCGTGGTTGGAATAGTGTAAATTAATATATATGTTCAAGATATTTTACTTTATAACTGATTAAGTAATGAATTTATCAAACTTTGACCAGTTCTGTAAATCATAGACCAAATGTGTGATTTTGTGCTTTTTTGTTTGTTTTGCATTTCCTCATACAACTGAATTTGATTTTGACTGCTAGGGAAACATTAAAAAATTAAGAAGGATGAAATAATTTGAGCACTGTTAATAAGGACATTTTTTACATAATTATAATTGACCATTGTACTACTAATGTCCCTCTTCTCTCTTGAAAGTATTCATTGCAAGGCTAAGTACAGTGCACCTATATTATAACACAATTTATTATTTATTATAATTTATTATTTATATACATGTATGAGGTCCAGTTCTAGATACCAGAGCTTCAGATAACTTTTTCATAAAATGGGTAATTACCCTATGACTTTTATATGAATGGGTTTTTTGTGCAATTTAATCAGATTTTTGTCAATGTGAATAGGTATTCTGTATATTTTGTATACAACTACCAACATTTTTATTGATTTTTAAAAATTCTGTTGCTTTAAGTTACCCCATGATTCTGAAAACTATTGTTGTTTTTTTCAAAAATTAATTGAGTAAATACTCAAATACCCTGCTTATCTGTTACTCTGAGATACTACATTAAAATGGACAGGAATATAAATCCTTGACAGTGCATAACAATATTTATCATATAACATTGTGCTCAAACGGTGTCGTATACCCATTACATACATGTATTTTCTTATATTTAGCATGTTATATATAACTTTTAGGCTGAATTACATCACTCCGCGTCACGCGCATGTATTCTATATGTATGCATAGTGTGTTGAACTCAAACAGCTGGATTAATTTAAATGTGTTTGATTCATTATTCATATGATGTTGAAAATATTTGAGAAATACACACATTAAATTGTTATTTTCAGTTATTATTTGAAACTATTTTCTTGCTGTTAGATTACAAAAGTAATTCATGCACAGTCCGTTCCTTCATTTGTTTGTTAGTTGTTATAATTGCATTTTACTGTCACTATAGGTCATATGATGAAAAGAATCTGACATTAATTGTCATTTCATTAAAACCAAAGGCTTGCTTAATATCATTTTCATGAAGTCATTTAGTAAAATTTCCTATGAAATAACAATTCATGTCAGGTCCTATATGTAAGATAAGCATCCAATGTTCAATCTTGTTTTAACAGCTCTATTATAATGTATTGATAATGTTTGAAGTACAGGCTGTTCTCCTTGATAGACAGTACAGCTCCATTAAAAGCTGTGTTTGGGTACCAAGTCTGAACCACATTATCTCTTTCCCTCATAGAGGAAACCATGAAAAGACCTATGCGACAACATAAAACCAGATCAGCCTGCGAGTAACTCACAGGCTGATCAGGTTTTATGCTGTTTGCTGCTCCTCAGTGGTCTGGAAATGAGGATTTTGTAATTAAATTTGGTAAGGTTTAACTGTGGTTTTCTGCAGATCAGGCTTTATGTGGTATCTATTGGGTGCGTCAAAATGAGTCTATATGAGGGAAAGGGTTATATGCCTCATGTATAATTTTAATTACTTCATGATTATGAATTGATTGAACTTTAAATGGTATAATTATAAAACAAAGGATTTCGCTTTGCCGCACAGACTGTAGAAACTGAGCTTCAATTTTGAATGGGTCTACTCTGTTTGCTAATGTGCCAAAATGAGTCAATATGAAGAAAAAGGTTAAAGTCAACATTAAAACTGCATTATGTAAGTTAGATGTCCAGTGTAAGACTGTGTTGCTGTGGATTTCACATGAAGATGGAGCTTATAATTAATTATTGATCTACAGTTACTGTTGCATTAAAGTTTACCATCACTGCTGCAGTTAATGTCAAGACATATAGCTACGTTAACCGAACTACTAATGACGGAAGACAGCAAGTGAAAAAACTGACAAAGGCACCTATCTACCGCAAGGCAGCTCTACGTTGTATTGCAGATTTAAAAACTGTATACTGAATAGCGTTGGCCCAAATTCCTTGTAAAATTAATCATAATTGATCACGATTAATCTTCTGCATGCAGGCTTAGCTTGATTAATCACTTGAATCCAGTCACTGGAAAAAGGCTGTATGAATCTCTAAATGGAAGAAAAGCATCCTACGGGTCTTAGAATTTTAAGATGATTTTGATATCAACATTTGTCTCCCCATGGAGGGAGTTTCAGCAGGAGCTTCACAGGCTGCATTTGTGGATAGAATTAAGAAGTAATTATTGGGTGAATTTCAGGTAGATTGATGAGGGGAGATCGAATTGAAATTTGATCAATTTTGCCTGCATATTGTTATCAATTATGCATTGCAAATTGAAGAAAATTGCTGGTGCTTTAAATGATGAGTGCACTTTTAACATGTATTGAAGGGAAACGATAGAATTTGCTGAAGGCCTTAATAGATTAAACAGATAAAGATTTGCAATGTGTTGATAAAGTTCCAATAGTGTTATTTGTTACTACAAAACCATTGCAGTTACATAGGTTTTTGGAATGTGTCTGTAAATTTTAATTATTATACCTCCAAAAATGAATTTTGAGAGGGGGTATATAGGAGTCATTATGTTAGTCTGTTGGTTTGTCGGTCTGTTTGTTTGTCTGTCTGTCTGTCCATTCCAAAAAATTGTGACGCAAACTACTTCTACATTTCTTAACCGATTCAGTTCAAATTTTGTGTGTGCATTGATAATTAAGTGGAGAGGTACATGACATAAATTTCTCTGAGTTATGCCAAGGTTTACAGAGTTATTGCCCCTGATTTGACTTTGAATATCTTGTGATGCCAACTTCTATATTTCTTAACCGATTCAGATCAACTGTAATGCTACCTGGTCCAATTTATTTAATTATCTCTCTTTGTTAAATTGCTTTTTTTTTCTTGTCCTGAACATTACTTGAATATTATACATGGTATTGACTTAAAATGTAAACAGATGGCGACTAGGAGAAGTGCAGTGTCCAAGAACTGTAACTACACTTTTAAACTACTGTGCCAAATAACCATAACTGACCCTCTAACCACTTCAAATAAAGACTTAATACTTAATTATTACTTATTTACTATCTTAACCCTTTCCCTCATATAGACTCATTTACGCACTCAATAGGTATCACATAAAGCCTGATCTGCAGAAAACCACAGTTAAACCTTACCAAATTTAATTACAAAATCCTCATTTCCAGACCACTGAGGAGCAGCAAACAGCATAAAACCTGATCAGCCTGTGAGTTACTCGCAGGCTGATCTGGTTTTATGTTGTTCACATAGGTCTTTTCATGGTGTCCTCTATGAGGGAAAGGGTTTACCAATATACTATGTATATAGGTTCTTATCTATGCTCCGCCTGGAGTCTGACTACTCCTGTATCAAAGCATTTTGCGGGGGTATTAATCACCTTCAGTAATAGCTCTAGTTTTATCAGCTACTGTGTAGACATTATATTATGCCATTTAGTATATTTTTAAGTGTTATTGCAGAGGTAATAATTTTCAATGATTATTGGTGCAATTGAGCAAACAATTTTTTTCCCTTGTCAATAGGTATGTGAGATTCCAGGGCATCCCGCTTAATAAGTTTATTATACATTTATACTACACACAAAATATTAGGTGGCAGCACTTTTTCCTTCTGTTAGCTGTATATTGCTATATGAGTAAAATACTGTCATAGCAATGCATCATCATCAACAACATTCAGTTGAAGACTGAATCGTCATCATCTTATAGGGACTCCCCTGACATCATAAAAAGATAATATAGCATTACCATTTCTAGTATCACTTTATGCTTCTGCAGCAATAAATCAGGAGGCATTTTATATTGTTTTTGGTCTGTCTGTCCGTTTGACTTTAACCCTGACCATAACACGGAAGTCCTTCCACCTACGCATCCTCCAGACTTCACAGGTGTATATGCACCTAAAATTGATGGGCTCTACCTGCCAGGTGACTTTGACCTTCAGATGACCTTGACCCCCAAAGTCTAAGGACCCCCTCGTGGGGGCAATGGCAATCATTCAAAAGTAGCGCTTGTTCTGATGAAAGTTTAAGATAAGGTATAGATTAATTCTCTTTACATACCTATATAAATACATACCGAAGTAAAAATTTACACAAATGGAGGGAAAATTTGCCGTCTGCAGAATAATGTAACACAGGAAGCAATTATAATTGTGACCTAGTGTAATAAAATATTCATTGAAAGTACTTCAGATTTAGTTATGCAACAATTCTTCACAAAAAATAGAACCAATTTTTTCTTACTGATGTAAGTCATGTTTATTTCTCGGATTTGGTGGGGAGGGGAATCGGATTTGTTCTTCATTTTGTACTGCAACGTACCTTGTTTCTGCCGCCAGTTGTAGACAATTTGTATTTCTTCCCCAATTCTTCTACATGATATATACAATTAATACAACATAATAAACGTCTGTAAGAAAGGAAAAATCCATAACCTCTAGGAAGTTCACGCTGTAACTGAGGGCTTCTGGTCTATCTGACATGTTTGGCAGACGGACCTCAGCTGAAATGAATAACAGTTTTCTATAAATACTGAGACACAGTCTAGGGAAAACTGGTCATGAAGAATTGACTGGTTCAAAGTTTTGGAGACTACATGTCTCAGTTTTGTGTCCTCTTGAATACCAAACCAAGAAGAAATGTGATAAAAATTTCATAGCAGCCATACATGAAGAAAACCGATATGTAAATATTTTGAGGGTATATGTCTCAAATGTAACTCTTCGATTTTTCTTTTTGAGTAGCTTCGGAAATCTCTGGATGTCACACATTTTTTGTTTTTTTTGGACATTCAAAACTGAAAAACATACACAAATTAATAAAATAATCAGTGGTGATGGTCGGGTCAAATGGTGGTCCATGGCCAAGAAATAAATTATGTCTCAAATATTCATGTGAAAAAATTAAAACCATTTTAACTACAAAATAAGACTTACAATTTTTCCACACACCTCTTTGACACCCAGTCTTATAGCAGAATCCTTGTAGAGGAGTGCATTATATATTTAGATTTATTTTTCTTTGACTTATGGTCAGGATTTTTGAGGGTGAAATAGTTGGTCAGAGTAGCAGATAAGCAGGGTGTTTGAGTATTTACCCAATTATTTAAAAAATAATAGTTTTTAGCTCGACTATTCGTAGAACATGAGAGCTATTGTAGTCACCCTGGCGTCGGCGTCGGCGTTGGCGTTGGCGTTGCAGCTTTTGGTTAAAGTTTTGCGTGCAAGTTACTATCAACCTTATATCTCAATAACCATTTATGGTATTGACTTGAAAGTTTATACATATGTTCAGGGGCATCAGACAACCAAGGTAGATAACTCTTGACTGAATTTGATATGAATTATGGCCCCTTTTTAACTTAGAAATTTTGGTTAAAGTTTTGCATGCAATAGAAAATTTGGTTAAAGTTTTGCGTGCAAGCTACTATCTAGTTTGTATCTCAATAACCATTCATGGTATTGACTTGAAAGTTTACAAATATGTTCAGGGGCATCAGACAACCAAGGTAGATAACTCTTGGTGGAATATATTACAAATTATGGCCCCTTTTTAACTTAGAAATTTTGGTTAAAGTTTTGCATGCAAGATACTCTCATGCTTATATCTCAGTATCAAGCATGCGATTGATTTGAAACATCTTTAATATGTTTAGGGGTATCATACTTTCATGGTAGATAACTTTTGATAGAATTTGTTACAAATTATTGCCCCTTTTTAACTTAGAAATTTGGGTTAAAGTTTTGCATGCAAGGTACTTTCATGCTAATATCTCAGTATCCAGGCATGGGATTGATTTGAAACATCTTAAATACGTTAAGGGGTATCATACTTTCATGGTAGATAACTTTTGATGGAATATATTACAAGTTATGGCCCCTTTTTTAACTTAGAAATTTTGGTTAAAGTTTTGCATGCAAGGTACTTTCATGCTAATATCTTAGTATCCAGGTATGGGATTGATTTGAACATCTTAATACTTAGGGGTATCATACTTTATGGTAGATAACTTTATGGAATATTTACAATTATGCCCCTTTTTTAACTTAAATTTTGGTTAAAGTTTTGCATGCAAGTTACTTTCATGCTTATATCTCAGTATCCAGGCATGGGATTGATTTGAAACATCTTTAATATGCTTAGGGGTATCATACTATCAAGGTTGATAACTTTTGATGGAATATATTACAAGTTATGACCCCTTTTTTAACTTTGAAATTTTGGTTAAAGTTTTGCATGCAAGGTACTTTCATGCATATATCTCAGAGTCCAGGCATGGAATTGATTTGACATATCTTTAATATGTTTAGGGGTATCATACTATAAAGGAAGATATCACTTGATGGAATAAATTAAAAATTATGACCCCCTTTTAACTTAGAATTATGGTTAAATTTTTGCATTCAAGCTACTATCCAGCTTATATCTCAGAAATTGCTTGTGGAATTGACTAGAAAGTTAAGGTGTGTCTTCAAGGGCATCAGAAAACAGGAGGATAACTTTTGTACTGATGCAAATTATGGCCCTTTTCTAACATTGATTTTTGGTTTAAGTTTTGCATGCACAGTGTTATTGTGCTTATGTCTTAGTAACTAGGCATAGGATTGATTTTAGACATCATAAATATATTAAGGGGTATCAGACTATCAAGGTATATCAGTTTTTACTATTACTATGAAGGGCAAGAATTTAAATAGATTTCATTTGATTTACCAACAAGCATTTTGAATAGTCGAGCGTGCTGTCCTCTGACAGCTCTTGTTAGAATCATGGGGTAACTAAATGCAAAATATTTATGGAGAACTCAAATAATATGGTGGCAAAATATGCAGAATGCCCAATTCACATTAGCAAAGAATCCAATTGAATTGCACAAATACCCATTTCAATTTAAAGTCATTGGGTAAATGCTCATTTCATGAAAAAAAGTTAGCCATATGGCTCTTGTTGGTGTTATACTCATGGCAGTCATATTCAATATTTTCTACAAAGTGATAAAATTAGAGAGAATTGAATGAGAGACCAGTTATAAAAGTGACATGATATGATACGACATTTATGATTACTTTGTTTCCCGTGTATCTTATTTAAGTAGTTCATTCGTTCTCTCCTTTGCTGGTAATGATAGCAAAGATAGTTCAGTGACTAGAATATAGTATTCTTAATTTCACTTAAAACCACAAATATCAGAGATAATTAACTTTTATGAATTCAATGCCTTTGGTATCAAAAAATATATGTATCATAATTATGTCAGAAAGATTTGTGATTACTGAAAATTATTCATTAGCACAATACTCTTACGTGAGATGTGTATGTGCTGCCAGTAAAATTAGGCTTCTCTTTATACAGTGACAACGAACAGTATCATCTTAAACTTTGAATGAAAGATCGAGAGATATTTTGATGTTTTGTTCAAACTTGTTTCTTTTTAAGATGATTTGAACATGTTTATACAACTTTACTTATCCCCCTCAGCAGTTAATGGGTTGGACCAGTACTTTGCACCTGGGAAGGCCATGAAAAATCCTTGCCCCAAATGGGTTTGAACCTATGACCTCTGGATCTGCAGTTATGTATAGTATCCACTCACTGGAACTACAGTTCCTTTTCGACTTTCAGATAAGTTTTCATGAGGGTAATCCATACATCATTAAACTGTGATCATGGTCCATCAAATAATTGTTGGAATTTTATAGTAAATGTTAGCCTTTATAAACTAAGAGCAAAATAAGAAACTTAAACAAGCCCTTAAGGAGTTTGCAGTTGCTGAAATTTCAACTAAACTTCACCTTACTAGGTAAGTCTTGTTTAATTTTCTAATTTCATCTCCTGCATAACTCCTTAATGGGCCCCACAGAGATTTTAGAGATGTTTCTTCATAAGTCATTGAAATTTTAAGTAGTTCGAATAATAGGACAGAATAACATTTCCAGTAATGTATTTATATTGTATCAAATTACCAAATTATCATATTCTATAAGTAGACTACAAACTATAAACATTTTGGCACAACATTCAAAACTCAAATTTGGTGATGTCTCCGTAATGCAAATGTCACAGTAAACAGTAAATTATCCACTGCATGAATCTGAAGGATACACTGCATCCTGAATGGTCTTTTTAACTAGAATTGGCTTGTTGTAAAACTTAGCAAAAATTTTAGCATTTGTCCATCCCGCAGTCTTAATTATTGCATCTAATGGGATGCCATGTAAACTGGCCTTAGACTTAGATGCAGCTCTTGTGCTATGTGCTGCAAATTGGCTGTCAACTCCTGCCTTTGTCATGAGCCTCTTTACCCACCGGGTGACAGTACTCCTAGAAACTCCCACAAAGGGTTTGATAGTGCTAATAAGCAAGTGTTTTCCTGTGCGCAAGTCAGCAGTTCTTCTAAGATATTCTTGCAAAGTTTGTACTATACAAAGATTTGGGTTTCTATTGTAAGATGAGTGACATATGGTATCTGAATGATATCCTGGTCTTGACTGTTTTAATATATGATTGGGCTGAATAAAAACTTTTCCAGCTGAAAAAACAATATCCTGTATTTCTATGAGATGTAGTGTTTGGCATCTTTGTGCCGACAAAATGAGAAAGAGCATGCAAAGATAATTGTAGCAATGATGCAGCTGAGTTTTCCATAGATTCTAAATAATCTAGAACTATTTGAATATCCCAAGTAGTTTTGTATTTTGGCAGAGCTGGTCTTTCATTAAATGCCCCTTTCATGAATTGCATAAGTTCCTCAGATTCATTAATGTCAATGCTGCTACAGATTCTCAAGAATGAACTTAGTCCAGACCTTGCTACACACAACGACCTATACTAAAGTCCGTCCTCATATAATTTGGACATAAACAAAAGTACTGTATTTATTGAAGGTTTAATGGGGTCAGCACCATCCCCACAGAAACTAATCCATCTTGTGATGTATGTATTTTATTGTCTCTTAGTGCCTGTTCTCCATGATTTAAAAATGATGTCCCTTGCTTGTTCAGGAACACCTTTTTCCTTGAGGGCTGACCTGATACTCGAAAAAGCCCCAGGTTTCATCTTTTTCAGTGGATGTTGTCTGTCTGGTTTGTGTTGTATATAAAGGCATCTTTGGGGACTTGTGAGATTGTAACATGTCCCATTTATAAGCTGAAGTAGACTGGGCCACAAAGTTTTCATTGGCCATATTGGTGCTACTATTACAGCATCTGTGTTGTCCTCCTCTATTTTCTGTAATATTCGTGGTAGAAGACTGAAAGGAGGGAACATTATAATAAAAGTCATTGGACCATGTCATTGAAAAAGCATCAGTTGCAAAAGCATTTGGTTCAGGGCAGCGGGTGAGAAATTTCTGTAATTTGCAGTTAAGCCTTGATGCAAAAAGATCTACAGACAACCCTGGGTAAATGTCTGAAATTTGCTTGAAAACCTGTGAGCACAATGACCATTCTAGATCTTCATTAAGAGCCCTGGACTCCTTGTCTGCCTCTACATTTTCCCTTCCCGGAATATATGCAGTGAATTTTCCTATCTGTGCACCAAAACCAAATGTCTCTTGCCAAAGATTATTAAGTTCACATTTCTTCCCTCCAAATTTGTTAATGTATGTGCAGCTTGTTGTGTAGTCCATGAAAAATTTTTACATGTTGATTTGTGATAGTTTTGCAAGAATGGCAATAAAGTTTAACTGACAAGCTTTGAGCTCCAGAATGTAATATGAAGAGATTGCTCTGAGAGGGACCACACACCCCCTGTTTTCAAATAGCCTATAACTCCAAGTCATTGGATGCTTATATCTGTGCAGAAGTCTTTTTAAGCATCTAAAAAACCATGATTGTAATTTTATTGATGAATGAATTACCTTAAAGCATGACTTTTGCCTGTTTTAGCTTTAGTGTGTGTTTATCATTCAAGATTCGAAATGTTGAAGATACCTCACAGTGTACCTTTAAACCCATTGAACAGTGCTCTCATCATTTTCTGTTATCAGTTGGACCATCAATTTATCTGTGGATGACAAATTAATATACACTAGATGCAAATACATGCATATGGTCCAGTAAATTAATGTTCAACAAGTTATGCCTTAATACAAGGATATTTACGTGGTAATTATATGTGGCAATTATTTATAAATGATTATTTCTATTTCCAGATGCAACATGATGAGTTTAATCAGGACTTGGATGGAATACTCGTATCAGCGACATCTAATTCAGTGTGGTGTTTTGTTACAAACTTGACCAACACCAGTCTAGGAAAAATCCATCTATTCTCATACTAAAGAATTTTTCCGCTGTCTTTCATGCACTTGATTCTATTTCCTGTTGACTGGGTGTAGAATAATTGCTAATCCAGAGTGTGTCAAATTTCTTGTATAGACTGATCATCCGATTATTAAACATTACCCACAATTCCTTGTCTCTGTGGAGATTATTGGGCAGAGTGTTGTCTAGAGCGTGTCACTACAGTGCAGCAGATGAGCGGCTAAGCAGCAGACGCAGAAGCTTCATTTTTGGAGGGAAGATTAGTATATAGCAGACAGATTGTTAAGAAGGCAGCCATGTTGATTAAAGAGTACAGAATCTCCCTGCCGATGAGCGTGGAGGAATACAGAATAGCGCAGCTCTATATGATACAGGTAGGCTGCATTTATTTCCACCTCTTTCTCTCTTTCTTTCTCTCTTTCTCTCTCTCTCTCCCTTTTATAGAACTCCTTGAAAAAAAAAAGAAATACTTTTTTAAGATGGCAATAATATCATCTGCCCCTCCCTTGAAAATGTGTCAACTGTACAAGTGCTGAACCCTCTCTGAAATAAATGTGTTGGATAACCGACTTGTGTAAAACTAGGGTCATTATTAATTACTAAATAAATATGATAATAACAGAGAAAAGCATATTTATAATTCTCTGAATAATTCTAATGTTCCGTTGAAATAAGTTATTGTTCTAGACAGTATTTATGTTCATAATTGCAAATGTATTTTATATCAATAATGCAAAACTTGTACTTCCATCATGTTATATATTATGTCATTTCTGACTGAATATATTTTATTATGTTTATTTATATAATGCATAATTTTAAGTTCAGTGGCTTTAGTTTATTTTCTGTAAGATTTTTTTCTCCTGATGGATTATATATCATACTTTATTAAATTTGTTTTACGTGAAATATACTAGATTTTCTTTTGAAGAAATAAACAAATGTTGAACATCTGTACCGACTGTCACATAAATATCTGTTGATACATGTTTTATAGGCACTATACACATATATCAAAGAACATCAATGTCACATGAGTTTTATTTCATGTAGAGATCTTGGATTTTATAGGTCTTAAATTTGTCAGGGTCTTCAGGGCCTTTTTACCCTTCTTAACTGTAGCCGGTAAAGGGCTGCTTCCCCAAGCCAAATAACCACCTTTTTTCCCCAAAAATAGTCCTCAAATTCCCCACTCTTAAATAAAATTCCCCATTAAGGAGGTAGCTGATCATTGAGAAACCTCGAGAACAATATTATGACGCTAATTTAACTCTGTTTAACTCTATTGATTCTTAAACAAAATATTTGATTAGTCTTTATATTTAGTTTCTAGTATGTCTTGCTGTGCCAAGACCAGTTTATGCTTATATTTATGAATATGGTAAAAAAAAATCCCTTAATAAGTTGTAAACAAGTGGCTTGCTATTTTCCCCATAAAAAGGGCTAGGGTGCGTTCCCCAAAATTGGAAAAAGGCCCTGGTCTATATTTGATGGTTTTTCAAAAAATGCATATTTTAGTAAAGTGATTGACCCTTTACCTCATAATTACCATTTGGCACATTTGCTAACAGAATAGACCAAGGTCAGATAACTCTTGAATATAGCTTAGATGCTACACAATCTACACAGCAAAGAAAAATCCATTGTTTCGATATACAAATTAAAGTCTATAAATCTAGTAAAGGGTGAAATTGTGTGCTTCTGAACTGTTTCCATCCAGATAGAGAAGTAGCAGACAAAACTGGGATCCCAAGTGTGTGGGTTCAAACCCCCCAGGGGCAAGAATACTCATTGCTCACTGATTCAACAGCTGTTAATTTAAATCTCCACTAGGGGCTAGAAACTTTCAAGATTCTCTCAGGTACAAAGTACTGGTCCAACCCAGGAAATGTGGATAAGGATTACTCTTAGATGTTAGAAACTTGTTTCCAATTCATGTAAAAAGACACAAGTTAAAACATAAAGCAGAGGCATTTTCATCATGAAAGTAAGCAAACTGTTAGTTGTAAATCAGTATGAATTCATTGGAGACATGTTAAGAGATGTCAGATAAAAACTTGTAAAATTGTGATGTAAATTAATATTGATGGATTGTTTTGGCACATTAGATTTAAACAGCCACATTATTTTACCAAAAATTATTCATTGCCATTAATGATAAGATATCACATGTGAAGGGCCCTTCCCAGCAGGGATGGCAGAGAATCTTACATTTATTCTATATGGTTGTAAAGCTTTCCTCTTAAAAATGTGACTGTAAGTTGTGTGACAAGTTTAGGACTTCACAAAATTTTACCAGGGTGTTATTCACTGTATAATTTATAATGTAATATTTGACTTAAGTAGGGACATCAATTTGGTTTAATTAGTTTAAAATCCTTATTTTTTACATTTGCAATATTTAACCCGATTGAAATGGTAAAATTAAACTATTATTGTGTTATTTTCAGGAATAATCAGATAATTTTGAACACATACAAATTTTGCAAGGAAAATTACACGAATGAATGAATACAAATTAATTTCTTTTTCAGTTTCAGTTAAGACTTAAATGCAAATTTGTCAAGAGTTATTTACTTTGGAATTAGTTGATCATTTGCAAATGGCAGTCAATTGCTGGTAACCATGGCTAAAAATGATCAGTTTTTAACAATACTTAATCATTACAGTTTAATCTCCCCCAGGAATGATTTTAATTATTAAGATGATAGTTTTTAAATCTAATATTCATTAAGTTGTCCTTTCTGCACAGCCATTAACATTCTTGATGTTCCTGTTTTTAGGCTGGCGGCAGAGCCAGTCTTATGTAGAAGGAAATCAAAAACACATGGGTAAAAATTTTAAGGAATTTTCCTGAATTTAAAGATTTCAGATTGACAGATGACTTTGCTAAAATTAGGACTAGGATTTTTAATCCCCCGCCGCGAAGCGGGAGGGGGTTATAGGAATGGCCTTCGTCTGTCTGTCTGTCTGTCCGTCCGTCCGTCCGTCCGTCTGTCTGTCCGTCCATAACGTTTTCGTGTCCGCTCCATATCTCTTATACCGCTTGAAGGATTTTCGTGAAACTTGCTTCAAATGTAAACCTAGTTGAGACGATGTGCAGAACACAGGTGGCAGCCATGTAGGCTCAAGGTCAAGGTCACACTAGAAGGTTATGTGTTTGAACCTTCAATTTCCATTTCAATTTCGTGTCCGCTCCATATCTCCTATACCCTTTTAGTTATTTCATGAATCTTGCCTCAAATATATATATCTAATTGAGATGATGTGCAGAACATAGGTTGCAGTCATGTCGGCTCAAGGTCAAGGTCACACTTGAGGGTCATGTGTTTGAACCTTCTATTTCCTTACAATTTCATGTCCACTCCATATCTCCTATACCCCTTGAAGGATTTTAATGAAACTCGCCTCAAATATAAATATAATTGAGATGATGTTCAGAACACAGGTTGCAGCCATGTCGGCTCAAGGTCAAGGTCACACTTGAAGGTCAAGTGTTTGAACCTTCAATATCAATTTACAATTTTGTGTCCGCTCCATAACTCCTATACTCCTCGAAGGATTTTAATGAAACTTGCCTCAATTATAAACCAAATTGAGGCGATGTGCTGAACACAGGTGACAGTCATGTTGGCTCAAGTTCAAGGTCACATTTGATGGTTCAGTTTTCATTCCTGGATATTTTTGTTTTCATGCTATATTTTCTGAACAACGGAAAGTTTTTCATAAGTCAACTACATCAAAATGTTGTCTTTATTACATAAAATGCAGTTTTAAACCCCACTACAACAGCAGTGCTGAAAAGGTTTTTATTAAGGCACCGGCAGGGGATATAGCTGTCCTTTGGACTGCCTTGTTTTTAATTTACAACTTTTACACATGAAAACAGGCATTGCTGATTTGCATAATTATTGCAGCCAATTTAACTGTACTGTATCACTCCCTGCAACAACAGAATGTAATACTGAAGTAAGGTCATTACCTCATTAGGTATTCAACTTATGAATTGAATCAGGGTCATGACCCTCACTCCGAATTATTCTGAAACAAATCAAAGCACTCAAGGCACTGAGAGACTGCTGATGTAGTTATTATGAAACAAAAAGCAGGTTCGGCTTATTTACTAATGATTAGAGTTACTGGAAAAATTGTGAAGTTTTTTGGCCTCATAATTATGACCTTTACCTGAGCGGAGTTCAAGCCTGCTGATAGACTGGGTTTATAATTATTTCATGTAAATACTGTGGACAGTCTCAGTGCTTAAACGCTTTGATTATTTTTGCCCTGATCAGTACTTCATTAATGTATATGAAACATTACCTTTGATTCTCAGGCTTTTGTTGCAAAGCAGTTTTAGTCACTTTTCCCTTTAATCTTGTGGGTTTGAATCCCAGACTGGTCACTTAGATTTCAAATGTGAGGATTCCTCCTACTTGATTTGTGACAGGTCGATTGTAATACTCAGATGTACTTTGTATACCTGTGGTCCCCCTCCATCTGTAATTAACCCTTTCGCTCATAGAGGACACCATGAAAAGACCTATGCGAGCAGGCTGATCAGGTTTTATGCTGTTCGCTGCTCCTCAGTGGTCTGGAAATGAGGATTTTGTAATTAAATTTGGTAAGATTTAACTGTGGTTTTCTACAGATCAGGCTTTATGAGGTATCTATTGCGTGCGTCAAAATGAGTCTGTATGAGGGAAAGGGTTAAGTTGATGTTGCTATATAGCTGAAATACTATCACAGCCACAGTATATGTAATAATTGTCAATCAAAGTCATTGGTTAATATTGCATAATCAGCAATATCAAAATTTCTGAGCATCAAAGGTCCCTCCTGATCCCCTTCCAATTCTGTTGTTGTTTTTGTTTGTTTGTTTGTTTTTTGTTAGCTCACATGAGCACAACGTGCTCAAGGTGAGCTTTTCTGATCGCCTTTTGTCCGGCGTCCGTTGTCCGTCGTCCGTGCGTCTGGCGTCAACAATTGCTTCAAACAACATCTCCTCCTAAACGGCTTGGCCAATTTGAAAAATATTTTGCAGGAATGTTCCTTAGATGAAGCTCTACTAAAGTTGTATAAATGGTTTTGGTCCATCGCATAATTAGGTCACAGGAGCTAAAAATAGATTTTAAAAATGAAAATTGAAAAAATCTTCTTCTCCGAAACCACAAGGCCTAACCTTTTGATTTTTGGTATGTAGCATCATCTTATGGGCCACTACCAAGATTGTATAAATCATAGCCCTATGGTGATAAATGACCCCCCACCAGGGGTCACTTGTTTTACATAGAGTTATATAGGAAAAACTTGAAAAAATCTTCTTCTCTGAAACCACAAGGCCTAACCTTTTGATTTTTGGTATGTAGCATCATCTTATGGGCCACTACCAAGATTGTAAAATCATAGCCCTATGGTGATAAATGACCCCCCACCAGGGGTCACTTGTTTTACATAGAGTTATATAGAAAAATCTTAAAAAATCTTCTTCTATGAATCCATAAGGCCTAGAGCTTAGATATTTGGTATGAAGCATCATCTTATGGGCCACTACTAAGATTGTACAAATCATAGCCCTATGGTGATAAATGACCCCGCACCAGGGGTCACTTGTTTTACATAGAGTTATATAGGAAAATCTTAAAAAATCTTCTTCCATGAATGCATAAGGCCTAGAGCTTAGATATGTGGTATGAAGCATCATCTTATGGGCCACTACCAAGATTGTACAAATCATAGCCCTATGGTGATAAATGACTTCGCACCAGGGGTCACTTGTTTTACACAGAGTTATATAGGAAAATCTTAAAAAATCTTCTTCTATGAATCCATTAGGCCTAGAGCTTAGATATTTGGTATGTAGCATCATCTTATGGGCCACTACCAAGATTGTACAAATCATAGCCCAATGGTGATAAATGACCCCACACCTGGGGTCACTTGTTTTACATAGAGTTAAATAGGAAAATCTTAAAAAAATCTTCTTCTATGAATCAATAAGGCCTAGAGCTAAGATTTTTGGTATGTAGTAGCATCTAATGGTTCATTACAAAGATTTTCAAAGTCTTGGCCCTACGGTGATAAATGACCCTGCGCCCAAGTCTTCTCTGAAACCATATAGCCCATTGCTTAGATATTTGGTGTGTAGTATTGTCAGGGGTAAAATGTTTTAGATTAAGTTATATCAGAATCCTTGTCTGTTTAAAAACCTTGACATCAGTTGAAGCAATGGTACTCAGGTGAGCGATTCAGGGCCATCATGGCCCTCTTGTTGTTTTTCTTTTTAAATCTGTTGTTATATTTATTGATGAAAATTCCTGTATATTCCAAACACAACAATATCAGCTGAAGATGTTTAATTAGCTGCCTGTTCCAGAGATAACACTTGTGTTATACCTCAGTCTGGTGCATTAAATTGTTTGTATTACAGGCAGTTTGATTTGTTCAAGATGCTCGTAACATAAACTTGTCAATAGAAGCACAACTATTGTATCCAGGAGATTGGCAGTGCAAAGCAATTAAATTTATTGTGAATATCACAGGTATCAAACTGGGGATTTCAATAATATACGCCTACACTTAATGTATTTTGATTGAATATAATTGTTTTGTTCAGAATTTTCACCAGCCTTTGTAATCTCTCACCAAGAAATACCTTTAGATAGCTGTTCAATATTCAATTATTAGTATTGCATATATGTCAAATAAAGAATCCTAAATCCTTACCTCAGAAATATTTATGTACAAATTTATTACTTGCAAGTGATGCTTTTTTTTTAACTGAACTAAATGAAGTTTTAAACTGTGGATATTTTGTTTCGCTGTGTAAACTGTAGAATCTTAACCCTTTCCCTCATAGAGGACACCATGAAAAGACCTATGCGAACAACATAAAACCAGATCAGCCTGTGAGTAACTCGCAGGCTGATCAGGTTTTATGCTGTTCGCTGCTCCTTAGTGGTCTGGCAATGAGGATTTTATAATTAAATTTGGTAAGGTTTAACTGTGGTTTTCTGCAGATCAGGCTTTATGTGGTACCTATTGAATGCGTCAAAATGAGTCTATATGAGGGAAAGGGTTAAGTAGTAAACAAAGGAGACCCTGATCAGACAGCACCCTGAAGGAGCCGTTTGATTTGGATGGCTGCTCTGTTTGTCAAGACATCAAAAGGGTTCAAATAAATGAATTAACTTAATGGTATGATGCCCCTAAACACTTTTATGAAGTTTCAAGTCAATACCATAACTGCGATGGTATATGGAGGGGACATGGAAGATATTTTTATCCTGCGCATGCATGTGATAAGCAAAAAAGTATCACAATGTATCACGATATTGTAGGCCGAATAAGATACAGTATCACTATACTTGAAAATATATAAATAATGCAGTTTCGACATGGCCATCTAATTGATTTTTGCTAATTAGATTTCTGCATCATGTTTCTATGTTGATTAGGCACATGGAAAAATAATAGAAAAAATGCATTTTTAAGTTAATTTTTATTTTAAAAAATCTTATTTTATTTTATTTTGAAATCTAGTCTACTAGTCAATCTAGTCAACAAAAGGCAACAACGACTTATGGAAATAGACACTTTATGCTTGAGATATAAGCGGCAGGCCAAGCGGCATATTCAATTTCGCTGGTTTACATACACCAAAAACTTTCGTTAATTGAGGTATCGTTTAAAAATCAATTCTTGAGGTAAGAATGCGATTCTGTACCATCAGCCAAAAATGGCGATATATCGATGCATTGATGAAATCGACCCAACTCTAGATGCGATAGTTACTGTGTGTACTGGATAATCTGACTAATGACAGGGTGTTGTATAATGCCATTTTCTTTGGCATTATCAGGCAGCACTAACCGTTTGATTCATGTATACAAAGTCCCTAATGTACAGAAATAATGAGGGTAGATCTTAAAACCCAAGCAGTCTAATAAGGCAAAGTTGAAATCAGAGTACCTATTGACTGTAAGTTCAAATTAAGCTAAATGCTTACAAGTATAAGAAATTATTGCTTGACATTTTAGTTCATAAATATTCAAGAACAAATTCATGATTTGATGAATATTAATTTACTGAACTTAAAATTGAAGGAGCCATCTGATATGGGTCAGCTTTATTTGCTAATGACCTAAGAGCATGTGCCTAAATTATGGGGCGAATATCAACAAACATTTTGTGATTGATGAAATCATAAATACAGCAAATTTACTTGAGTGTAAAGTGAACACTTCAGGAAGTTAGTAGGAAGTACCCTGTAAGTAGTTTGTATTTTCATTAATAGAGAGTCACTTCCTGTTTCTATTGCAGAGGGATAGATGAGAGGAGTATCTATTTATATTTTGTGTAGGTAACCAAATTAACCAGCTGAGACTTAACTTCATATAGACCTATTTTGATGTTTTTGCAAACAGAGCATCCTGCAGCCATCTGATCAGGGTCTCCTCTGTTTAACCCTTTCCCTCATATATACTCATTTTGACGCCCTCAATAGGTATCACATAAAGCCTGATCTGCAGAAAACCACAGTTAAACCTTACCAAATTTAATTACAAAATACTCATTTCCAGACCACTGAGGAGCAGCGAACAGCATAAAACCTGATCAGCCTGCGAGTTACTCGCAGGCTGATCTGGTTTTATGCTGTTCGCATAGGTCTTTTCATGGTGTCCTCTATGAGGGAAAGGGTTAAATGTGGTCAGATTTAGTGTTTATGGTTGTGGTTTTTGAAATTTTGTTTTTTGAATCCTGCCAGGGGCAAGAATCTTGCATGACCCTCCCAAATACAAAGTACTGGTCAAATCCAGGAACAATTGAGAAGGATAAGTATATATAAGAACTTGTTTCCCAAGCATTTGATAAGTCAAAACAAGAATTTATAACTCAAAAGTTGCTGTAAATTTCAAGTTGAAAAAAAAAGGGTTCAAAGATTTTGACTTTTGCTAGGGGGAAAAGTATTTTTCCCCTGAACATATCCATTTGCCAGAATTTACCATAAACTGCTTGAGAGAGATGAAGAAAAGAAGGGGCCTAAACACTAAACAGGATTTTTTTTTTTTAAGATAATAATTTTTTTCTTTTATATTCAGTCACAGAAAAATAATAGCCACAAGTAAATGTTCACAATTTAAAGAAGATACAATCATATAACAAAATAAAATGGAAAATTTTTCTATTATGACATGCTATTCAAAGGCATATTTTATTTTTCATTTTTCTTTCTCTTCTTTCTTTTTGAAATACCCTATAGGGAGCCTAGATCAAGGCTTGACAACATTTTTACAGATTTTACGTCATTTTTTTAACCAGGCTGACAAGTCATTGCAATTTTTCTTTAAGAAAAAGGCACGCAGGAAACATTTATTTCAATGGGTATGATATCATTTTATCTTTTATGGTTAAATAATATGATTAATATTCATGTATAATGGTTTTAGTTTATTTCAAAAGCTTGGAAAAAACTCCACCATTCCTGTTATACAATAATGAGGGTACATACTGACATAGTTACCCTTATGACTTTTTTTTAGCTCGACTATTCAAAGAATATGAGAGCTGTTGCAGTCACCCTTGTGTTGGCGTTGGCAATTTGCAGCTTTTGGTTAGTTTTGCATGCAGGTTATTATCAGCCTTATATCACTTATATCTCAATAACCATTCATTGTATTGAATTCAAAGTTTATGAATATATTCAGGGGCATAAGACAACCAAGGTAGATAAATCTTGACTGAATTTAATACAAATTATGGCCCCTTTTTAACATAGAAATTTTGGTTAAAGTTTTGCATGCAATAGAAAATTTGGTTTAAAGTTTTGCATGCAAGCTACTATCAAGCTTATATCTCAATAACCATTCATGGTATTGACTTGAAAGTTAATTATTATGTTAAGGGGCATCAGACAACCAAGGCAGATAACTCTTGTCTGAATTTGATACAAATTATGGCCCCTTTTTAACTTAGAAGTTTTGGTAAAAGTTTTGCATGCAAGGTACTTTCATGCTTATACCTCAGTATAAAGGCATGGGATTGATTTGAAATATTTTTTATGTGTAGGGGTATCATACAGTCAAGGTAGATAACTCTTGATGGAATATATTACAAATTATGGCCCCTTTTTAACTTAGAAATTTTGGTTAAGGATTTGCATGCAAAGAACTTTTATGCTTATATCTCAGTATCCAGGCATAGGATTGATTTGAAACATCTTTAAAATGTTCAGGGGTATCATACTATCAAGGTAGATAACTATTGATGAAATATATTACATATTATGGCCCCTTTTGTACTTAGAAATTTTGGTTAAAGATTTTCATGCAAAGAACTTTTATGCTTATATCTCAGTATCCAGGCATAGGATTGATTTGAAACATCTTTAATATGTTCAGGGGTATCATACTATCAAGGTAGATAACTGTTGATGAAATATATTACATACCCCATAGGATTGATTTGAAACATCTTTAATATGTTCAGGGGTATCATACTATCAAGGTAGATAACTGTTGATGAAATATATTACATATTATGGCCCCTTTTAAACTTAGAAATTTTGGTTAAAGTTTGCAAGCAAAGAATTTCATGCTTATATCTCAGTAACCAGGCATGGGATTGATTTGAAACTTCTTAAATATGTTCAGTGCTATTGTACCAAAGAGACAGAAAGTTTTTGACTGAATATAATAGTATATAAGATAATTATGGCCACTTTTTGACTTAGACTTTTTTTTAATCAAAGTTTTGCATGTAAGCTACTATCCAGCTTATATCTCAGAAATTGTTTATGATATTGACTAGAAATTTATGATGTGGGAAAAAAAAAAATTTTTTAAAAATTATGGCCCTTTTCTAACTTGGATATTTTGGTCAAAGTTTTACATGCACTGTACTGCCTCAGTAACTAGGCATAGAATTGATTTTAGACTTCATTAACATATTCAGGGGTATCAGACTATCAAGGTATATCGTTTTTGACTATTATATAAGTATTTTATATATACAGGGTGTGAAGGCAAGAATTGAAATAGATTTCATTTGATTTACCAACAAGTATTTCGCATAGTTTAGCGTGTTGTACTCTGACAGCTCTTCTTATGAATTTTACTTAATCCTTTCCCTCATAGAGGACACCATGAAAAGACCTATGCGAACAGCATAAAACCAGATCAGCCTGCGAGTAACTCGCAGACTGATCAGGTTTTATGCTGTTCGCTGCTCCTCAGTGGTCTGGAAATGAGTATTTTGTAATTAAATTTGGTTAGGTTTAACTGTGGTTTTCTGCAGATCAGGCTTTATGTGATACCTATTGAGGGCGTCAAAATGAGTCTATATGAGGGAAAGGGTTAAACAATGAAAAAAGAACTACTGTGAAAAATGATCCAATATAATGTAAGCATCACATAACTCTACCGATAATCAGAAAGGTCAGGGGGAAACAACTGTTGTTTTTAAAAAAAAAAAAAAAAAAAATCCACTGATACCATAAGCTTTTGTAATTATGAAAACCCCATGTATAGCAGTTTTTGTGAGAGAAAAAACAGTAATACTATGAATCATTAATGCCTGTATGGAAAGGAAACTGTTACTGACGTTTTTAGTAAATGGATGATAGATGTATTTCCAAAAAGGTCATTATCAAGCCCAGCAGGGTTTAGTTTTGAAGTAGTGCTGGCAATATATTAAGTATAGATTTATATAATGTCAGCAAATGTTGGTTGATTCAAGCTGTGTTTTAAACCTATCTATCTCACTCACTGCTGATGCACTAGTTAACATTAGCTTTGATTAATTACTTGGGTTTGTGTCCCACTGACGGTATTTCAGTCGTTTGGGAAATTTTGTCTGCATTATGAAGGTTATTCTGCCACCTTGTCATAGATCAAGCGGCATGATGCCACCACACACACCTTAAAATCATAGTTTTTGCTGACATTAAATTTTAAAAGCTAATTCATGTACATGTATATTTTCTCGGATTCATGCACCAGAAAGTGTGTGGTCCACAAAATAAACCATTTTCATTTGATTAATTTTTAAAACAGAAAAATATCTGTGAAATCATTGACAAAAATTAAGCCCACCTTCTCCCTCTGAAGTGCAGTAGCCTCACACTGGGCAATAAGTTATGGAGGGCCAATAAGTTATGGAGGGCCAATAAAGTTTGGAAGGGCAATAAGTTATGGAGGGCCAATAAGTTTTGGAAGGCCAATAAGTTATGGAGGGCCAATAAGTTATGGAGGGCCAATAAGGTTTGGAAGGGCAATAAGTAATGGAGGGCCAATAAAGTTTGGAAGGCCAATAAGTTATGGAGGGCCAATAAGTTTTGGACTTCTTTAATGATGAGCATTATGACTGGTTTACAATCCATCAACAATAGTTTCTTGGGTGTTACAAGCACTGTACTGTGTGGAAGGCCTGTCCTGAGTCCATGACAGATTCTTGCCCCATACAAGAGGGATCAAACTTGCAACTTTTGGGCACATAGTAATTTAATACTATCACAGTGTAACAGTTCAAAATAAAAATCTTAATGATCAATACTATTTCTGTTAATAGCGAATACCAAATTATTGATGTGTTTTTTTTATTAACACTTTACCTCATGAATATTCATGTGCACATTTATGGCTTGATGAATATTCATTTACAGAACCTAAAATGGTATATGAACCAGTGGATTTTTCTTTGTCATTCAGACTTTGTAGAATCAAAACTACAATGTTGTATGAGCAAACAGATGAGACCCTGACAAGAAAGCTGAAGTTCTTAATAGGAGTTGTCTGACCTGGGTTTGCTCTGTTTGCCAGTGCATCAAAATGAGTCTTTATGAAGTAACGGGTTTTAACTGTATGTAGGGCACATTAGTTGTCATATAACTGACATACAGTTTATAATTATGCACTGCTGTTATAAGGTCTATTTCATAACTAGGTCATCTACTGTATCACATTTCCATGCAGACTGTTCTGTGTGAATCATTTCATCAGTGATCACATGATATTCCAGTGTAGCTATTGGATAATTGTATCTGATTTGAATATACTTAAAAACATTTAAAACTCTATTACTCCAATTATTTAATCCAAAAATCAGGGTTTTCCTTGACGCAGAAATCCTGCGTCATTGTCGCATTTTTTCACCAAATGACCCCCAAAATAAATTCTTATGCGTCCAAGTGAAAGCAAGTGTGCTCGGACATTCAGTCTGTTTACATCTCGATTTTCTGAAAATCTATTTTCATTTTTAGGTCGACTGGTATGCCTTTTTAGCTCACCTGAGCACGTGTGCTCAGGATGAGCTTTTAGGATCGATGAATGTCCGTCGTCCGTCCGTCCGTCCGTCCGTCTGTCCGTCCGTCCGTCCGTCGTCCGTCGTCCACAATTTGTTCGTTTGCACTCTAGCATCTTCATTTTATGAGCAATTATCTTCAAACTTTAAAACAATGTTTATGACCATAAAATCTCGGCCAAGTTCGATTATGGCTGATATTGTACCATTAGGTCAGGAGTTAAGCCCCTTTTAATATTCAAAAAATGCCATATTTCAAGTTGTTTACACTCTAGCATCTTCATCTTTTGAGCAATCCTCTTCAAACTTTATAGCAATGCTTATGACCATAAGGTCTCGATTGAGTTCGATTATGGCTGAGATTCATAAATTAGGTCAGGAGTTATGCCCCTTTTAATATTCAAAAAATGCCATATTTCAGTTGTTTACATTCTAGCATCTTCATCTTTTGAGCAATCATCTTCAAACTTTATGACAATGCTTATGACCATAAGGTCTCGATTGAGTTCGATTATGGCTGAGATCCGTCAATTAAGTCAGGAGTTATGCCCCTTTTAATACAAAAAATGCAAGATTTCACTTTGTTTATTCTCTACCAACTTCATTTTTTAACAATCATTTTTAAACTTTAAGACAATGTTTATGCCCATAATCTAACAATCGGGTTCAATTATAACTGATATTGACTTGTAAATTTAGGTTCCCTTTCACTACTTTTACACTCAAGCATCTTTATTTCTTAAGCAATCATCTTTCTCAGGTGAGCGACCAAGGGCCATCTTGGCCCTCTTGTTTTAAGATTCCTATCGCTTACACAGCCAACATAATGAAAACCAGTCTGTTGGTAAGACCGGTTTACATTTTATCAAGCCCTTTTCTTTAGATTGATTATCACGACAAAGTTCCAGTCTGATTTAAGACTGTGTTTCATACATTTTAATTTTATTTCAACATACCAAAAGCGCTTCTGCATCGAAGATTGATTTAAACGAAAACTTGGTTTCGGACAGCCGATATCCTAAACAAAGGAGGCAAATTCAATTTTAGTAAACTTTCGGAAGATTTTGTAGATGATAACATTATCAGACAAATTCTTGATAATTCAGAATTCATGAAGCGACACATAGCGATGCCTAGCGCTTCGCCGCTGGTCTTTAAGTTAGTAAAATAAGCTGTCCGTCTGCAAATTCTAAATGCATCGAACACTATTTAGCAACTCTAAATCATTTAATGCATTACCCATGAATATAACAGGGCACTACTACAATTTATTTTTATTTCTAAAAATATGTATATTTTTTTATATGAATAAGGCCTAAAGCTTACCAACGTAAAAACATGTGAGAAATTATTTTTTTTTTTTTTATTTATGGATTCTTATCAAAAACAATACAATATGACATACAATGTATTTGAGTGCATAATGAGCTAAATTTGCGCATCCCTTAATTTTATCAATATTTGGTAGTTTTTTAATGGATGACCCCCAAAAATTTAGTATGACCCCCATTTAAGAAAGTAAGGGGGTCAAAATGACCCTCATCTCTGGAAGAGGAGGGAAAACCCTGAAAAATAATTACAAAACAAAAAACAAAAAACTAAACTCTAAAAGCTAGCTTCCCAACCAAACCTATTTCTTTCTAAAGACAGCTTTAGGTCTTGTTTAAGTCATAGTTTAGAGCAGTTGATGATACCCTTACATGCTCATGGTGGAGAGAAGTCGCTCTGAGATGTTGTTCTGGTGTTTATAGGATGTTTATTCTGGATAATGAACTATTGATCACCGTAGAGCATGGATGCCATTGTCAAGGTTTTGTATTCAGTGTGAACATTTTCACAGCAGCCTCGAAAATATTAGAGCATTTGTATAACCTAATTTGGCCTGTAGCTGTTATGTTCGCTTGAAAATGGAGCATATTACGTTATTTGAGAGTACCTTAGTGATGTTAAATAAACTTCCAGGTTTGTTGGTGACAAATTATATGGCTCAACTTCAACTTTTGCGAAAGGATTATTATCCATTTGTGACTTCAGCAGATCATTAATAGTAACACAAAGCCATTTGTTCATTTGTATAAACTAGGTGCATGAACCATTGATCAGGATATCCCAGTGTAGATATTGTTCACCAGTGATCACATGATATCCCCGAGTGAAGCTATTGGTCAACCATTGATCATGATATCCCAGTGTAGCTGTTGGTCAACCATTGATCATGTTATCCCAGTGTAACTATTGGTCAACCATTGATCACATGATATCCCAGAGTGTAGCTATTGGTCAACCATTGATCATGATATCCCAATGTAGCTATTGGTCAACCATTGATCACATGGTATCCCAGAAAGTAATTAATAAGGTCATTATCTATTGTGGATAACTGATATATATTCATATCCTATTGCAGATAACAACATGCATACAAATGTATGCCATACAACTAAATATTACACAACCATAACGTCATGATTATGAAAAAGATTATAAACGACAAATTTTTCATCATAATAGTGCAGTGCTTGAAAATAAGTAATAAAAAAAACAGAAACCCTTATGTATGATGTACTTGGTACCATTCTGAGAACTTCCACTGTGTGTAAGAAATTTGTAATTGATGAATGGCGGAGGCTTTATGAATACTGGAGTCACGCGATTTCTCAATAGACGATGACCAATTCATTGAAATTTGACGGAGACCAGCTGGTCCCTTGGTTAAGTTCTCCTTATGTTGTACACAAATTTAAGAGGGATTCCTACATCATGCCATTTTGGATTTATTCCTTGAGCATTGTGGCCCACGGTTTCTTAATAGTGTATCCTATATAATTTCTGTGTGATTTGTAAATTTATTGTTAAACGGTTTTATGTAGTTTATAGCTTAACCATTTTAATATGTAATTTATTATTTCAACCACTTAAATTTTTACAGTTTTATGTGTAACTTACCTTTTAATCATTTTATTAGTTTTTTTTATAATTTATGAAATTAAAGTCATATTTGATATATTTATGGATCCTTTGAGAGGAAACATTGTGAAAATATACCATTAGCAGAGATGGTTTTTTCCTGATGTGGATGATGTAGTTGATATAAGATATTTACGGTTCAGGATTAGTGAGATACATTTATTTACGTGATTTTTAATATTTCCTTATGTTTGTGCTTTAGAATTCAAAGTATGTGTAATTTGGTGCAATTTCCTTGAAAATCTTAGTGGATAGTGATGTAAAAACGTATATATTCTCTATACAGCTTCTTTAGAACACCCCGATACTATAAATAGGGCCCAATTATCTAAATCCTGCATTACATGTGACCACATTTTGACTTGATCAAATTGCATTGTAAGTCAAATAAACACATCATAAAATATGAATATGTTAGACTATTTTCTTTATTCGAAATTGTGTTCTAACGGACACATTCTGATAGATACATACTGTATTCAGTATCATGTGCCTGCATGGGTGTGGTATCATGCCAATTATCTTCACAGTCTATGTAGTGAAAAAGTCCATCACACATAGAAGTGAAGTAACCCAATATCTTCTTTTTTTTTTTTTTTTTTCTTTTTTTGTAAAGAAAATCCACAAATGACTGAAATACTGTCAGGAAGACTTTAACATGCAAACAAGTACACATATTTGTAAACAACAACAAATACACTTCGTATTTAAAACAAACTAGTACACATATCTGAAAACAACAACAACAACAACAACAACAACAAATACACTTTATATTTGAAACAAACAAGTACATTTCATATTTGAGACAAATACACTTCATATTTGAAACAAACATTTATATTTCATATTTTAAACAAACAAGTACAATTCAATTTTGAAACAAACAAGTACATTTTGAATTTGTTTGTATTTTCAGAGAAAGAGCCGTGAAGAGAGTCACGGTGCCGGGAGTGGGGTGGAGATTATCACGAACCAACCGTACACGGACGGTCCAGGGGGCAGCGGCCAGTACACATACAAGATCTACCACATAGGCAGCCATCTGCCAGGTATATACTAAAATCAGGTGTTGGTGTTTTTCACAGTTAAAAAAATTCAAATTCCAAGATTGTGTTTTGATACCCATGCATTACAAAATGAAATAGGGACTATTTTGGTGTCATTAGTATCGTCCCCTCATAAATATTGCATCAGATTACTTCCTGTCTTTTTTGACAGTATCTTTTTGTATTTTTGAGTGGTGATTAGTGAACAGAGGTATATGTCACTTTCATAGATGACTCAAGTTTAAATTTTCTTTGGCAGCTAGTTTAAGTTTTTTTTGTGGACAAAAGGCTATACAAGGGTCATCCATGTCCCAGTTTGACCCCAACCCCTTTGCTTCAAAATCTTAAATGAGCACATCACACTCCTGTAGAACTTGATGCACTGTATCAGGAAACACTTCAAATGGTCACACATGGTTTAGTGTCCAGGTACCTTATTCAACATCCTTTGAGTCTATATTTATGCACCAACTCAAGATTCTTGATTTTAAAACTGTCATTTTCTTCTTTTATATATATATATATCTTTTATGTGTTTTTACTTAAACCTAATCAAATTTGCTAATAAACACCTAAAATATTAAGAAATAAAATTTAAGGTACTGAAATATTTATAGAATTAATAAAATCTCACCTTTAAAATGTGCACTTCTTGAGTAATTAAGTCTAAATATAGACTCTGGAGATTGATGAATTAAGGCCCTGTCCCTTTGTCCTTGAAAATAGAATGGTACTTAAGTTTGAATTTCATGCTCAGACTCACTGTCCAAAAGTTTTAATAGGGATTTGAGTATTTTTGATAACATGGGGCTAGAACCCTATTTCAGAAATCAAGTTATACATGTACAATTATACTAATCTTACAAAATCATTTGAGTATCTCAGATTTTAATTGAGTTTTATTACACACCCATTTGAACATAATTGAGTATTTGACTCTTTCAAATGGAGTAATTAAATAAATATGCAAGGATGAAGATGATCGTGGTACAGCCTGTCTGTTCCACTGTACAGTCATTTCCGTTCCAGCATAAAAAAAAAAAAAGTTGTTTCCAGATAGATGTATTGCTGTCACATTGGTAGCTTTCCGTTCTGGCTGAACGGTCTATAAACTTTGCAAGATCAGATGAAGATGGATGGTGCCCGTATACTTGTAAATATCTCGCAAAGTGTCGGGGAGATAGTGATATATCTCTCCTTAAGTGGGGGAAGATTTACTGTCTAAGGAGAGATAGTTTTTGTCATTCCTAAAAGTCACTGATTTGCTTGGCTAAATGTTCTAACTGAAATGATGCAGATTTCTGATTGGATTCTAAGACTAGGCAGGTTGATTTTATGATGTATACAATAATAATGAAACCTTTGGAAAATGAATAAACTGTGGATAGAAATCTGTTGCAAGTGGCCCCAACAAATGTAAACCTTTTGAAAATAATGGATGAACAGTTGATTGTAATCTATTACAAATGGCCCAATCAATGCTGAGCAGTACCATCATTATTCAATAAATAACATGGAAAAAAATGTAAATGTTACCTCATCACAGGAGTTTGAAGTTCTGTCAATAAATATTGAATACAATTTAAAGTTCAGTAGATTAGTATCTATTTAGTTGTAAATTTGTGCCTGAATATTCATGAGGTAAAGGGTAAAAGGGTTACCTTTAGACACTCAGAAGCAAGACTAGACTAGACTTGACTATTTGAGTTTACCGTCACCTCGACAGTATTTCAGTCATATAGCGACGTCCAGCTAATTACAGGTGGACTCAGAAGCAAGATGCCTGGATAACGCAGTGGTTGATGTATATCACCTCTGTCATCAGTCATGGAATTGATTTGTGGTCACAAATGTGGTCACCTTCCTAGAGGGATCACGCTATGTCATCTGTCTGTCTGTCTGTCACAACTATCACACTTTTTCTGTCACACTTCTTTCTGTAGGTGACACATGTGTTCCAAGGAAAAATTCTTGTTAATTTTCTGTGTGTACTGGATTTTTCTCTCCAGCATCAATTATGACACCATCTGTGCTGTTAAGAATGATAAAAATATGAAAACTTGTTTCACAATACCGGTAAATGTAAAATTTAAGGAAAAATGTTATAAAACTATTCTAAAATAAAGTATTATGACCCTGATTCAATGAGTTAAGGGCTATATTATATGAACCATTCATATTTTTCAGTCACATTCTACTTTAAAAAGTTCAATACAAAGTTCAATATCTTTTCATATTGATCAGTTGTTTATCACCTTGAGCTGAGATTTTTTCTGATTTTTTTTTTTGAAGTGACTGTGAAAAATAGCATGTGATCTTTAAACTTTGGGGAAAAAGATGCCATTTTGTTTACAATGAGGAAAGAGAGATCCTGGAGTAAAGAGCAAATTTGTGGAAAACTGCATGATTTTAAAGAAATTTTCTGATGGAGAAGATACTTATGAACTGCCCAAGATAAAGAAGGAAAAAAAAAGCCCAGTTTATTTTTAGCTCTAGTATTTTTATCAAATTGAAATTGAATTCTCTTCCACCACAGTAAAAACTAAAGATGATTGTGAAAGTTTAACATGTAACTGTAATTACAGGCTGGTTCAGAGCCATCCTTCCTCGGTCAGCTCTCCGAGTTGAGGAGGAGGCGTGGAATGCGTACCCGTACACAAAGACCCGGTACAGGTGTCCGTTTGTTGAGAAGTTTGTTCTGGAGATTGAGACAAAGTATTTGGACGATGGTGGGGAGAAGGACAACGTATTCAGCATGAACTTGTCAGAGAAAAAGGACAGAGTAATCGGTAAGAAACATGAACTTGATGCTCCTAGTGATACAACTTGGCTTCATAGAGTGAAGTTTAGGCAAGCTTCATAAAGTGAGTAAAGGCAAGCCTCATAAGTGAAGATTAGGCAAGCTTCATATAGTGAAGTTTAGGCAAGCTGCATAAAGTGAAGTTTATACAAGCTTCATAAAGTGAAGTTTAGGCAAGCTTCATAAAGTGAAGTTTATATACAAGCTTCATAAAAATGAAGTTTAGGCAATATCGGAATCTTGTATATTTTCCCCACTCCACAAGAAGTTAATATTGTTGAGGGAAAGTAATATAGCAGTGATATTTGTTACCTTCATTTACAGCTCAAGTTTTAACAATAAACCTGTGCAGATTTTGATGGGAAAATTTAAACTTCGCCAATATTAATGTTAAGCCCAGCCATTCCTTATTGTTTAACAACGAAAATCAAACAGTCACTTGAACTAATTTTGGCCCTATACTATGATAATATGCACTAGAAATCTTAACTGTAGTTGCTTCCAGCTTGACACTCAGAATACAAGGGTTAAGTTCCAGGGCTGGTTAGCAAAATGTCAGGATAATGTGACTGGGTATGGAACATGTATTATGGCACATGGCTGTAGTGTGATACTGTAGTGAGGCAGTATTATATCTGTTTCGTGTAGACATAGCCTTTATTTAGTAGAAATGCTATCAGTGTCAACAAACAAACATCTCAAGATTTATGACAATTCCGTGTGATACCTACAGTCAATATCAGTTTTATTTATTATGCTCACCGTTTAACCCTTTCCCTCATATGACTCATTTTGACGCCCTCAATTGGTATCACATAAAGCCTGATCTGCAGAAAACCACAGTTAAACCTTACCAAATTTAATTACAAAATCCTCGTTTCCAGACCACTGAGGAGCAGCGAACAGCATAAAACCTGATCAGCCTGCGAGTTACTCGCAGGCTGATCTGGTTTTATGCTGTTTGCATAGGTCTTTTCATGGTGTCCTCTGTGAGGGAAAGGGTTAAGGTACAACAAATACTTGTATTATCAGCCCATTGTATAAACAAGTGATTTGCACTTGGACACTTTCAGAGGATTCAAATGGTATTATTTACTTTTACTTCATCTTAGAAACTTTCTTCCTTGTATAATGATATCAATATGTGTATATATTTTTTAAGTTTTGTATATGTAGAACTTCAAAAATTAAAATGATCTACCGACAAAGCCCTCTGTAACAGGGTATCAGTCATATTCTGCCTGAAATGGCAACGTTTGATGTCTGAATACAATGATTTTATATTCTAATATCAAGTGCTCAATTATTTTGTGTTTCATTACATATAAAGTATTTCATTATTTTGTGCTTCATTATAAAGAGTTTGCATTTCATTACATATAAAGTGCTTCATTTTAATGTCATCCATTGTAAAACATTTCATTTAAACTTGCTCCATTATAATTTATTCCATTATGTTGTGCTTCATTATAAAATATTCCATTTTAATACACTTCATTATAAAGTAATCTATTGTTAAACACTCTATTATAAAGTTCTCCTTTATAATGCACTCCATTATAAAGTTCTCCTTATAATGCACTCCATTATAAAGTTCTCCTTATAATGCACTCCATTATAACATGCTCCATTATAAAGTTCTCCTTTATAATGCACTCTCCTTATAATGCACTCCATTATAACATGCTCCATTATAAAGTTCTCCTTTATAATGCACTCCATTATAAAGTTCTCCTTTATAATGCACTCCATTATAAAGTTCTCCTTTATAATGCACTCCATTATAAAGTTCTCCTTTATAATGCACTCCATTATAACATGCTCCATTATAAAGTTCTCCTTTATAATGCACTCCATTATAACATGCTCCATTATAAAGTTCTCCTTATAATGCACTCCATTATAACATGCTCCATTATAAAGTTCTCCTTTATAATGCACTCCATTATAAAGTTCTCCTTTATAATGCACTCCATTATAAAGTTCTCCTTTATAATGCACTCCATTATAAAGTTCTCCTTATAATGCACTCCATTATAACATGCTCCAGTATAAAGTTCTCCTTTATAATGCACTCCATTATAACATGCTCCAGTATAAAGTTCTCCTTTATAATGCACTCCATTATAAAGTTCTCCTTTATAATGTACTCCATTTTAAAGTTCTCCTTTATAATGCACTCCATTATAACATGCTCCATTATAAGTTCTCCTTTATAATGCACTCCATTATAACATGCTCCATTATAAGTTCTCCTTTATAATGCACTCCATTATAACATGCTCCATTATAAAGTTCTCCTTTATAATGCACTCCATTATAAAGTTCTCCTTTATAATGCACTCCATTATAACATGCTCCATTATTAAGTTCTCCTTTATAATGCACTCCATTATAACATGCTCCATTGGCATTATTAAGTTCTCCTTTTTAATGGACTCCATTATAATTTGGTATCTTTTGTGGTATAATGGAATGTGCTATTATAGATCTTCACTGAAAAAAAAAAGATGTTAGGTGCTGAATGTTGTTGATGGTGATCTCTCACCCAACAGTTGCATGTCACACATGATTATTGATTGAGGAGAATTGTAGTCATAATTAATTAATCAGTATTGATTATCCACTGACACTGTTGCTGAAGATGCATTGCTGGCTCATTAAGTCTGTCAAATATGTTTTATCATTAACCCTCTACTTCATATATCATAGATAGCACAGGTCTTGAAAAACTCTTAAAAGTCACATTTTGCCTTAAAAATCCTTGAAAAACTCTTAAAAATCACATTTTGCCTTAAAAATCCTTGAACAACTCTTAAAAATGAACTGCAAATACTTGAAAAACCCTTGCATTTAAAATTTCAACAGTGATCAAAAAAAAAGGTTTCTATAAAGTTAATAAGAAATCTAAGCATGGGACAAACCTCACCTTTATTCCAATCAACAAAGCATTTAAAATAAATCTACAACAGTAACAACGGATATATCTTTTACCCCACCTTCTGAGGACGCTGATTTCCCGAACTAAGTTTCATCCCCTTCACTCTTCAAATTTCAAAATGTGTAAGACCAAAATTTTGAATTTTAAGACCTTAAAAACCCCTTAAATATTACCTCTGAAAATTTATATGAATCATGTTTATAGGCTCATTTAGACTCATTTGCAAACAGAGCAGACCCTTATTAGACAGCTCTTATGATATAGGAGCTGTCTGATCAGGGTCTCCACTGTTTGCTTATACAATATTGTAGATAAGATTCTACATAATTTGCACGGCAAAGAAAAACAGTTGTTTCATGTACCATTTCAAGTTCAAACAATAAATTGTCAAGTTATGAATTTGTTCAGCAGGTAAGGATTAAGACTGGTACAAAGACGGGAGATTGATGATATAAATTTGTTGTTGATATCATTGTAAGATGATAATTTCAACCTCTAGCTCTGTAGTCATTTATTTATCTATCATTTTGGCTTGTTGGATAGGTTTGCTTTGTGGCTAATAATGTCACAAAACAAGGCTCAAATCCGCAAGCCAAAGACTTTTAAACTTTCATATTCAGTTAAAAAATATAGATATAAAATAAAGGGTACAAGTTGGTATCTCAAGACAATGGTTTGTTGACAGAATTTATTGTCCAACATTTCCACCATATATTAGGTCTTTATCGGGAAAGGCATTTGAGGATTCAGCTCCATTCACACAAAGTCTCAATTTCAGTGACTGAGAGTCTGATAGAAGGCTTTTCAATGTGCCTGAATACTTTATTGCTAAATCCCTAGCCTTGTGTCCTTGGAGCTCATCTCCTGCCCTGGTTCCTTCTAAAGGTCTCATTGCCACTTAACCTTCTCCCAGATTCAATTATGTATTTTTTTTTGTGAAGTGACAAATTTGTGGAGGGTTCCTGAGTGCTTGACTTTGAGTTAGTGATGCAAGCAAATTGGTTGGGGAAAAGGAACAAGTATGTCGGCATGGATGAACTAATCAGGTTAACTGGTAATGGTACCACCATTGTTAGGATCAACGCTGATTTATTGTGGCCCTCTTTCCCTGCCAGGGCTCATTTGTTTGGATTCTTGTCTCTGATTTAGACCTTTAGTTGTACCATTTAACACTAGGGTATGCCATAGAAAAGCTTTACCAGAGTGAAAGTGGTTTATTGTAATGTTTGAACTACAGTTTATAGTGCCTGCCTGCTAAAGGCTACAGGCTGTTTGCATGCAGTATATAACCTTGAAAATATTAGTCAAGACAGAGCTTAACTTTTCAGTTTAAAACTGGAATGGTCCATAACTCTTTTGTGATAAGGCAATGAAGAACAATGGTTTTAAAAACATAGTTATAGTAGCTTAGTTTCTTGACACATTTAATTTTGTCTTATATTCTAATGCATCCTATTCAATCCCTGACTTTTCATAAACACATATGCAATGAATAAATTGCTTTATGATTTTATCCCCAATGTTATAGATACATTATATTATATTAGGTATGTATATGTATGACCATAGAAATAATCAAATATGGGATAATTGATACCGTTAATTGGTTGTACACTGTGATTCTTGCTGTTATAAAGCAATCAAACCAAAGATACGGTCTAATTCATTGATTTTGTGAGTAGAAATAATACATTTTACCAAATTTATAACCAGTTTCTGGTAATTAAAATAATTATTGCCATTTTTGCAGATATGGTATTTATTTTTCATATTATTGAATCAATTATTATACCCCCTCAACCCACCCACACACAACAAATATGTAAGGGGGGTATACTGGATTAAGCTTGTCTGTCTGTCCGGCCGTCTGTCATTTTTTTTTGTCCGGACCATAGCTCAAAAAGTATTAAAATATCAAGATGAAATTCATATGTGGATCGATCTGAGGGGGAGTGCAGTAACTAATTACCATAACTCTATGTCATGTAATTTTGGAGTTATTGCCCTTTAAAAATTTTCATGCTTAGTTTTTGTACAGGCCATAATTCAAAAGGTATAAAAGGTATAAAAATGAAACATCATATGTGGATAGATCTCATTTGAAGTGGAGTGCAGTAACCAAGAACCATAACTCTCTTTTGCTTAAATTTAGAGTTATTACCCTTTGTTATTTTTTATATTTAATTTTTGTTCAGGCAGTAACTCAAAAAGTTTAAAGGTATCAAAATGAAACTTCATATGTGGATAGATCTCATTGAAGGGAAGTGCAGTGCCTAAGAATTGTTACTCTCATTTGTGTGATTTTAAAAATCCATGTGACAAAGCAGCATGCAGGGTGTATTTGCGCCATGACAATGGCAGATCTAGATCTTATCATCATAAGCTACATCAAAACCAAGTATAGCATATTCTCATTATCATATCACCATCATCATCCACCCCTCATCACATCATCATCATCATCATCATTATCAATAATTTAAATCAACTTCAAAATTGTTGTGTATGGCCTGTTTTACATTACAGACTACATCGACATTGTGAAGGACCCGATCCCAAGTGGAGACTACAAGAAGGAGGAGGACCCCAAGCTGTTCCAGTCAGTGAAGACCAAGAGGGGACCCCTGAACGACAACTGGCGGACGGAGTATTGCCAGGCCTGTAAGGACCCCAACAACAAGACCAAGGCCATCATGACTGCCTACAAACTCTGCAGGGTGGAGTTTAAATACTGGGGCATGCAGAACAAGATTGAGAGATTCATTCATGATATTGGTGAGTTTTCTGCCCTTTCATGTAGTGGATTTTAATGGTATGGATTGAGATTTTTTAGTTGTAAATGGTATTCATGATTTAGTTACTTTTTCTGTCCTTGTGAATGAGGAAGATTCAGTTTTCTTTATTTGAGTCTCCTAAATTAACATGAAGCCAAAACAGGCTTATGTTTGTCAATTGTTGTTAATTAAAAGACATTATTGAAAGCTTTAGGTTCACCTGCATTTGTTTGTTGGAGCTTCGTACAGCTTTTCATTGGTTAAACTGATATGGTTATTCATTTTGAGGCAGTTGGGCTTCATAGTTAATAGCATTGTTCAGAATGTCTATGAAAGTGATTTTTTGTTAATAATGCAGGGGCCAGTTTCACTTAACAAAGCAAATCTTTGTAAGCGTAAAGTCACATATGTAAAATAATATATTTCCTGTGATATTTTCTTTACAAAAAGAGTTGTGTTTCTATGATGCAATGAAATGGATCAACTGTCTTCATATTTTATTGTGCAAATTAGACATTTTTAGACACCATGTGAAACAAAATAGTACGACTAAGATCATATTTTTTGTAGGAAGTTAAACAAAATGGGCCCAAGTAAATCATATTTTGATTCTGTACTTTTAATGTTGTCATAGAAACTGATAAACAGAGTTCATGATTTATATCTTTGTGAGCATCTAATGAAACCCTTATACATTTTGACAAAGGATTTATTTGAACTACTACTATATATTAAAATAAAAATCAGTACACATATAGCCATTTACATATATTTCGGTGAAGGCAAGCATACAAAGGTTTATTATAAAGTATGTTTAAAAAAGACAATGTAGATATTACACAGTTTATGACTAACAATTAGAAATAAATATGTTTTCTTTTAAAAAGAAATAAAACCAGGATGATACAAAACAAATATTCAGATCCACTTATTTCCATCTTGATCCTGTTTAATGATGGCATGTCCTAGCAAGGCACAACCTGTTCAAATTAAATTCAAACAGTAGTTACAGGTAATAAAATTTATACTGAGTTAAAAGTATTATATAGATTATTATTATACTCAGCATAAAACTCTCTCTTCTGATCAGTCAATAAGCCGTGTACATAACGTCATGTACACTGGGTAGGTATGTATGCGACACATCATCAGTATTTATTTACCCTTTCCCTCATATATACTCATTTTGACGCACTCAATAGGTATCACATAAAGCCTGATCTGCAGAAAACCACAGTTAAACCTTACCAAATTTATTTACAAAATCCTCATTTCCAGACCACTGAGGAGCAGCGAACAGCATAAAACCTGATCAGCCTGCGAGTAACTAGCAGGCTGATCTGGTTTTATGCTGTTCGCATAGGTCTTTTCATGGTGTCCTCTATGAGGGAAAGGGTTAATGCAAAAACTGGACTGACTTTTGCAGTTTAATAAATCTGTTATACAGTTTCCTGACAGGGACTTATTTATTCCAGGCTTTGAAAAATCATTTCAACCTTGAATAGTGCCTCGGGTGACATGACTTTCCTCAGCTGGGAATAAATAGTTGTGTACCCTATCAAGAAGCCCGGAATAAATAGTTGTGTACCCTGTCAAGAAGCCCGGAATAAATAGTTGTGTACCCTGTCAAGAAGCCGGGAATAAATAGTTGTGTACCCTATCAAGCAACTGTATAACTAATACAGTATAAAGCATACATAAAAATGCTAAGTATTACTCCTAAGATTTTCTGCAGAAACTAAAACCGATATCACATTAAGATCAACATTATCAGTATCTTATATAACTTAGAAGATGTGTCTTTACAGTAGATTTGAATTTATATATATCACTGGAGTCCTTAACTTAGGAGGTAAACTATTTCAGAGAGAACAGCCATTACATGAAAAAGATTTTAATATATAATATTTATAATCCTCAGGAGTGATATATATGATATGGCACTTGGGATAAAGTAATTTCTCATTTTTCATTATTTTGTATGGTTGCGAAAAGCTTGTACATTATTTACGTAATATGACAAGTGATTGATATTTTAGATTGATGCAGAAATTATATGGGTAATTACTCATTCTGTATGCAATTGGGAGAGATAAATAGGACGTGAATTGTTGCAAAATTAGTGAATAAGTAATTTACTGCTGATATTATTGTAAATATTTCATTGGTTATTTTAGGAATAGGAAAATAACAATTTGTTTGCATCTGGAAATGAAATATCAATACTGTCATACAAGTAACAAGGCACCAATGCATGCATATCCCCACCCCAAATGTTTGCTGAACAAAAGTAATTATTGAAAGCAAGGTTCAGGTGCATTTGTATGTCTGAGCTTTGTACACCTTGGGTAAACCCATATGAATTATCTATTATGAGGCAGTTTGGCGTCATGTTCGTACTAAGGCAACCAGTAGCAAATTCAATAAACATTACTGCAATAGCCTAATTAATAATTTAAAGGGACTGCCTCCCATATGCTGAATTGACAAAAAACAAAACAAAAAAAACTTCTAATTTCAAGAAAATCAATGTATAATTGTATGTGAGGCATTGAAATTTCATCACCGATAGCTTACATTGCCCAAGCAATCCCTAGATATTGCCATTTTCGCAGTATTTTTCAACACAAATTTTAATGCATTACAAACACTATAAATTTTTAAAATAGATTTCTGAAAAGGTCACCTGACATGGCAAGTGCCTGTGTGCACATGCGCCTGTAAATTTCTGACAATAGCAGCTTAAGACTTGGTTTAGCCTTTATGTAGACTTTGACGAGTATTGATGTCACTATGATTGAATCCAGACGTATTGTAGCTGGGTACAGGTATTTGGTGATAAATCAATAGACAAAAAGACATGTGGCTTGGTGGCTCAGTTGGTAGATTGCAGGAATGGTATTCTTGAGGCCCTGGGTTCGAGCCCCGGTTGAGCCATGATTTTTTCACCACCTATTACAGTATTATTACGGTGAAATAGCATAGCTACTTACCTTTTTGATAGTTGATGTTGAGGACTCCGACATTTTGTTTACATCGCATTTATCGATCACGTGATCTATGTGAAGTGCCCGTATAACAAAATCCAAGTTTTATTTATAAACGGGAAACTGTATGTCATATACGTATATAGTTTCAGTATCAAAGGAAATTAATAATATTTACGTTTGAAATTGAGTTTATATTTTATGGTCATTTTGAGTGCAAATAGGAGGCAGTCCCTTAAAGTAATAAATAATGTAGGAATAATTCCTGTTTTACAAAATACTTAGATAAATGACAAATTAAAAATAAATGATTAATTAGACATAGATAATTACCATACTGACTAACAATATTTGTAAAGAATTATTTGGATCTTTTTATTAGGGAATGAAGACTGATGTCAAATGTATTCCAAGGTAAATATTACATAGCACTCGGTAAGGTTGTGTAAAATCAGAAACTGCTAATAGTTTCAGGTGATCAGGTTTTATGCTTGTGGCTGCACACCAATCATGCACATGTATACTCTCAGCCTGAGCGCTGCTTTATAACCCTTCATCTCATATAGATGCATTTTGAAGCATTGGCAAACAGAGCAAGTTTCTATGCTTGAAATATCCATTCCATTACAAGTATGTAATGATGGATCTATGCTGTGTATTCAGTTATATAATAAAGGTTTTCGATAGAAAGAGGACAATATTTTGCAAATAGTATGGCATTGTTTTATATTTCAGGACTCAGAAAAACGATGTTGCGGGCTCACAGACAGGCTTGGGCTTGGCAGGATGAATATTACGGGCTTCAGCTGTCGGATATTCGGAGACTTGAGCGAGAAACTCAGCTGGCACTTCAGGAAACAATGGCTGCGGCAAATGAGGGTGACGAAACAGACAATAACGAAAGCACAAAACCAACGAGAAATAATACCGAAATAAACTCTAGTGTAAATAATTCTGACATGAGGGTTAGCGAAAGTCCTAAAATTCCAGTGTCACGTTCTGTAGATCAGGTGTTAATGTCGGATCGTCGGCAAGGGGAGAGAAGCCTGTCTCCATCTCAGTCGTCACGCCATTCCTCACGTTCTCGTACCAAACAGCTGTCATCATCACGATCAAAATCATCATTAGGTAAATATATATAGGATCTCCTTGGCTTAGTTACATATAATAGATATTTGATGGGTATAATCATAATTATAATAGGGGTTGTACATAGGAATTGTGTGTTGACATAGGAATTGTGTGTTGTCCAGTCCATTACTTTGCATCCAGTCCCATCCTGTCCTGTCCAGTTTTACATAAAGTTGAATATCTTGATAACGTATTGTGTAGCAGCAATCAAACTTTGCACATATCATTTAACAGAAGATCCATCATCAATGAAAGGCATATCTCTTTCTATATTCTAAAGCTATAATTCATTTTCATTATGCCCCTGCCATGAAATGGTGACGGGCATAATTACACCTGTCCATGTGTGTGTTAGTGTATGCAAGACTTTGTGGCCTAGGTGTAACTGTATTGTATATGGTTGCTTTTTAAATAACTTGGCACAAGTGATCCTGAGGACAACACAATGTGTCCCAAACAAGAAACAGGTAGCTAGCTTGAAGGTCAAGGTCACATCATTTGGTTTAGGTCAGGGTCACAATGCTCATTTGATCTTAAAAATCGCCCAATAATTTTTGGCACTTGACATGCTATACTGTAATTGTATCGATACACCTGTATTTTTGTGTATAAGCGAAGTGACACGATACGTCATGTCCTGGCTAACCGAAACAGGTTTATATCAGTTTGTGACTCGCATTTATAATGGTGCATCTGAAAGGGTTTGCCAGACCCAAATGAACCTTTACTGGAGGCTTTATTATCACGCAAGATATCGGACTGCAATACTGTTGTAAAGGAATTAACTATTTTTAACTTTTTAGTCAATATATGCTTTTAGCACTATTTTTACATGAAACGTATTCTGCAAACAATGATGCTTGTATTAAATGTATAATAAAAATCATGAAAATGCTTTAAAGATACCTGGTTGTTCACAAAAAAAACACACTCGTATAAAGAATCCACAAAAATTGTATCACTTCATTTTAGAAATCTGCAAAAATTAAATGCTCAAAAATAAGGCCCCAAACCCCAAAAATTTGCACCCGCAGAAAAAAACCCAATTAAATGGTATTCACTGACAAACATATCATCTTATAAACAAAATTGTGTGTGCATCCATGTCCTATGAACACATTTCGAGTTTTGAATTTTTTCATTTGTATTATATATGGTACGAAGCACTGACAGTGCCAAACATACAACTTTGTTTACACATCCATCTGAATAAATGTGCATTTGCCTAGAGTTATTTCCCTTGACAGGTCACTGCAGTAGGGGTATGGTTCACCCTCAGTGATAGCTCTAATTAACCCATGATATTTCTTTCCAGATTCAAGCCAGATTTCTGACTGGAGATTTCAGAGCCTGGAACAACTTCAAGAATCCAGTTCCGACGAGGATGAATTCTACGATGCTCAAGGTATGTATGTCAGTATGGTCGAGATGCCCCATTGTGGGACGACCATTGACCATCTTGATTCTTTATCTTTAATGTCTTGCATATAACATGATCATTTATTGTCAGCTCAAAAGTTTTGAATATGGGTAACTGTTAGTTTTGTTTATTATTTATTTATAATTTGTAGCTTTTATTTCGGTGTTTTATTTCCTGATATGAATTTATATCTTTTACTTTTTATTTCTGACAGTATTATGTTGTAATGTATGAATGTTTGAAGTTGTTTCTTTTGTTGTTGTTTTTAGCTGTCACAGTAATATGGGCCTAATATTGTTATCCAGTATAAGTGCACATTATATTTTCTCAGTTGTCATTCTATTTATTCTTTTTTTTTTCTCTCTCTTTACTTCAAGATATGAATTTTCTGTTTCTTAATTATCTTCATTAATTATCTATCGACAAAGTGACCTGTAAAGTAACATCTTGAACTGGTTGCACTGAAAAAATCTTCCTTCCTCCTTTTTTGCCAGATACCAAGAAAATGATTCTGTGACTTGCCATGTATATAAAAAGATACAGTGTAGGTCCATTATAAGGCTGTCCATTATAATGAAAAATCTCAACATAACATTAAATCATATGTAATATAGTCCAATATTAGACCCCAAATCAATATTGTTTGTTATGATCAGCTGACTTAAGGTGCGTTCTAGCATAGTTATAATGTGTTAACAGTATAATGCTGTATTTATATGGATAGCGTTATAATGGAGCTGTGCTGTATTTTTTCCGCCCAGTACGATACCAGTGATTCTGTTTCATTACTGCATTTATTCCAGTAGTACGTATCAGAAGAGTCTGATGAATTTGATTGTGTGTATCATTCAGTCTTGGTTTCTGTAGAATTCTAGTCTCGACGTAACACTCTTAAAGTTACACTGCATTAACTATGGAATACTTTATTGTTTCCCTGAGTCAGTAGATCAATTAATCAATATTTACATTATTTTGCATGTCTACATTTTAGCAAGATGACATTGTGAGTTTTTAACAAACCAATATATGATTAAAGCCTTGTACTATTTTATATGATTATATTATTTTGTAATTTATTAATAATTATTTAATTAAGGTTCTTTTTTCATATTATATATTATTCTACCAATCAGAGGAGGTTTTACAGAGTAATGGCACAGACAGCCCTGATGGTATGTAATGTGCGTGCTGATTGGCTAACAAAGACAAAATTGAGATCACATGACTGTACCCCCCCACCCCCCCAAGACCATAACATATAAATTACTCACTTCACAAAAATGCTTATTTATGTCAAAATGCAAAAGGAAAAACAGATTTGCATGGCTGATAAATGTATTTAACAGTTTTTGTCCACCTTGTATACAAGGGGTTAACATCAACATGCTTTCAATGTGACAATAAAGAGAATGTTTTGCACTATCTTTTTTCCTGTTAATTCCTTTGCAATTTTCAGTAATATCTTTTCTTTCCATTTATTGATCATAAGATATTCATAAAGTTTGTTAGAGGCTTTCGTTACTATGCTCTGTAACATGTTTTAAATATCAAAACCGTGTGAAATTATTAAAAAAATGAGAAGAATATTTATGAAATTCTGTAAAATTGAAATATATGCATCTTATATTACAAGTAGTTGCTTATTATAAGATGTTCATACTATACGAATGCTTCATTTTTTTTGCAACTGGATTTATGCTTCGTGAATAAGTATAAAGATTATGAAAAATTAAAGAATAAACAAAAACACTTGGAAAGAGTTAGTGCTTAAAGATTTAAGACAATAATAGGAGAATAATCAACATTTTAGCAACATGATAATGTGTCAGTATTCACCCACCAAATTTAAATTTTTCACTTAATTCACTCCCCAAGTAATGTCAATGTCTCCAGTGTGTATTCTAACTAAATAAACACTGTGGGTTCCATGGCCGTGTGTTTATGCACTTTGATGACAACCTATCCGTCCCTCTCTGCTATGTGCTAAAGTTTTAGTCTTGGTACATCTGATTTTGATTGAAGAAGCATTCCAGCTGGCTTGTGGTAGCTTGGTTGTTCTGCTAGATGTGCCCTATGTGCCTGGAATAATGCATGTAGGCCCTCCAGGGCCTTCCTCCATCAGAACATCTTAGTTTACCTGGCGTGTGTTCAGTATG
>CM037795.1:31677185-31727185 GCA_021229015.1 Solen grandis | reverse complement strand
TCATGTCAGTCCTGCGTGTATTTCGAACACACGTGGAAAATTAACACAAATGTATACTAGTAACCTTAAATGCTTGTATACGATAGACTTTGATGTGACTGCTATATCGATAAAATAAATCTAACAATTTGCCTGTAGCACTGTGCTATAAACTATAAGTGCATATTTAAAAACTGTATCCATTTAATATAATGATTGACATGCAATACTTTAACGTTTCCATCTACTTGTACAGGGGCGTAGCTAGCATTACGCACATGCGTAACACTGAAATAAAAAAATGAAGAAATTAAGATTTGCCCAAAACTTTAATACTATAGGAAAAGGGGTTAAGGTTACCTATTAAATCCAACTTATTTTCTAATCATACACCTGAACCTTAATTCTAAATGAAAACAAAACAACTCTTGTAGTTCATAAAACGAGAGTGTTAGAAAACTTTTGCAATCGCACTATACAGTATTAAACTATATGTTATACAAAACGGATGAATGCTCATCACTGTATGTGATTATAAAATAACATTATTAAAACCACAAACCGGTTTTGCAATTTCGGTTGCTTTTGGATGTAGTATTTGAACAGAAAATGTTGCTTAAATCCAGTGTTATATGAAAGTCCGCTGTAAGTTGGGATTGAGTGACAAAATCATATATGATGACATGTAAAATTCAGCAGTCAGTTGTACATGAAGACCCAGATCCGCAATCTGAAATCTGACATTGATAAGATGCTTGTTTTACTGTCAGACAGCAAGCACAAACGGCAAACCTGGGTATACATCTGCTCACTTCATTCTGAACAAACCTCTTACGGTGACGCTGAATCCCCCATTTCTTACCGGTGAGCAGAAACACACGAGAGTGCAAATGGTAAAGCAACTGCTGAAGATGTGCCCTCAATATCAGGAAACGATTGTCTCATAATTACTGATGAGACATGGGGCATCTTTGTGAGTCAAAGCAGGCAGTTGACACCAGTATATCAGCTCTGGAACATGCCAAAAGGCCCAGTAATGCTAAGCGAATACTGCAGCAAAGAAGGTGTTATACGCCATTTTCTTCTGAAATTGTTGGTCAATCATACAGGTTTTTTTTTCAAAAGGTAGGGATGTGTCTGGTGAATTCTTTAAGAATGTGTAAAAATTGTAAACAAAAATCAAACAAATACGTCCAAAAATCGGTCTCCAGCACGTCCATTTATAACAAGCTCACAAATCTTTAAATTTAGAACAGTTTTTAAAGCCTGGAAGGTCAATTTATTTTCGCACCTCCCCCACATGCGATTTTTCCTCCATCCGAAATGGAAAAAGAATCGGCAGAAGACAGGTCAAGAACTGATTGAGGTCTGCAGTTATCCACTTTCTAAAGATTGTATCCAAAGGTGAATATGAAAATTGTTTAAAAAATGCTTAAAAGACGATGTGCCCTTGCTTAAGGGGAATATTTCGAAGGCAAACATAGCAACTTTTGATTTATATTTTAGGAAAAAAATAATTTGCATAAGTTTTCGAATCACCCATGTTGTAAACTATTCAATGCGATCTGATGAATTGGAACACGCAGTATTTGCCCTTGAAAAAGGTTTCCTGGCGCTAACTTTCAAAATGGCGCACGACGCTGGCCATGAAACTATAGAATCATTAAAAGCTAAGTAGGTCGTTTGTTCACTAGTTTGATTTTTTCCGATCTGTATGGTATATCAACATACATATCTTTATAAAACTTATAAGGCTTATACCGGAGTTTCTTTTTCTCTTGGCCAGACACGCATATGTGACTCCCTGTCATAAGCAGCTTATTTGCAGAGGTTGCGTTTACGTATGTTAAATCATATCTCAGAAACAGATATATTTGTACTGTACAACTTTTCTAATTTATCAGTTAGAATTTTTGCAAATTTCGGTCAAAGCAAGCACTCAAAATCATTTTGGCTACTGTCTCATTTGAAAATATATCATGGAGTAAAGGTCTGCCAAATTTGTAAATATTTTGATTTATAGTAAGAGAAAACTAGTCTAGAGTATTGTTTAAGACAACCAGTGACCAATTATTAAAGTTACACGTCAGTTGTCAGTACGGCCAGTCACCCATTTATATCGTCCAGGCAACCGTCGCAACTAACGGAGCGCGCGTCTGTGTTTAACAGCGACATACTGTTTAAATGGTATTGAAAAAAATCCTGTTTGGCGTTAAGCATAACATGTATAATAGGCCAGTTGCAGATATTAGAGAGCCAAGATGTGCTCGAAAATCACAATGCTTTGCCCAAGCAAAACATCTTTTGGCTAGACCTAAGTGGATAAAATGTCAAGTAATTGATGGCAATCATTTATGGAGAAAGTATGTCAAATATCAAGGCATATCCAAAATATTAAATGAGTAATGCTCTAGACAAAAAATCCTGTAAAATATGATGATGATTAAAAAATATAACCAGGTAGAATCCTAGTTCTTGGTCACTGCTCCTCTACTTCTCGGTAGTATTTTATACACCGACAGAAAGTTCTAACCGATCACTTTTTAAATTATCTGTTTTGACTTTGACTTTTGGAGGTATCTTTACATCATAGCTTACTGCCATTGTAATTCGCAACCACTTTCAATGACATTTTGCACATATTGTTCATCTTTCACATACCCGAAAATGACATAAAATTTGATTCTTATAATTCCAAAGGTTTTGAGATATGTCATAGATTAAAAATGATCGGTTAGAAATTCCCATCAGTGTAGCTTATGAATAATACACACAAAAAAACAATTCTTATGCTTTTTCGCCTGCAGTGCTTTATCAAAAATCACGAAGAAATACATCACTACATTATTAAATTATGACCAAAAACAATATGGCGTAATCAACGAGTAATGTTCAAGACAAACATTAATCAAAGGACTGAGAGTCCTAATGTGGCGTTTAGCATAACATAATTATTACACGCTAGAGGTATGAGAATTGTACAGCACGCCACTGGCTGACGTCACACAGTTTCATTTACAGTATTTTCATTAATATTTTTTTCCGCTTACGCATCGTTGCAGAGTTATCGTCCGTTATCTGCCGTGACAACTTCTGTTAAAAAGATGATAACAAGAAAAAGTGTCTGTGAGACACTAATGCCCGCCAGGATATGGTCAGAACAAACTATATGCTTGTATTTTTTTAAGTTTATATAACGATGTACATTAATTTTGTACAAAGTTTCATGATGATGTGAAGTAACCTTTACAAAAGTAGCTTAAGCACAGAGTTAAACCTGTGGCAGAATAGCCAATTTTACCAAGTCACAGCTATAAAATTAAATAAATACTACCAAAAAATAATCCATATCATGATATACATGTATGTCATGTTTCAGGGAGATGTAAAGCCACTTTCATAGAAAAATTTAAAAACAAATGCAGAACAATTAATTTTACCATATTCATCCAATCAAGAAATAATAGTCACAGCAATATATTTTCATAATATAAAATAGATCATACCATGATGCACATGTATACCTAGTTTCATTAAGATGTGGTCATCTTCATAGAATAAAAGTTTTTACCATGTTCATCCAACCATAGTCAGTTAGTATCTGGCAAGCAGAAAACTTTCGTGTTATCCTCTTAGGTATCGTAACAGAACAAAACTGCCTGTTAGTGCCCACTACTGCCAGCCATATATTCACTTAAGATAACTGGATATCTCGCCTTTTTTCAAGTTAGTTAAATTATGTGGATAACAAGCATTTTTTCACATAATTATCTGGAAAAAGGCATGATTTCCAGTTAAAATAAGTGAATATGTGATTGGCAGTAGTAGGCACTAACAGACAGTTTAGTCCTGTTAAGATACCTAAGTAGATAACTTGAAAATTTGCTTCTTGCCAGATACTAACTGAATATGTGACAATTTTTCAGAAAAGTTTCAACATAGTGGATAAGTGGCTGGCAGAAATATGCCACCATACTTGCTCGCTAGAGTGCATTGGGTTGGATATCCAGTATTCAGGTTCCAACGACCAATCCTAATATGTTGCCTTGTTTAACATAAAAAGGGGGAAAATTGAACCAGGTAGAATTATGGTTCTTGGACACTGGACTACCCCTTCTCACCATTTTTTTATATTCAGGTTTGAAGTCCTTATCTTGTAATTCTTACGAGCTATACCCCGACAAAATTGATATCAAAAAGGGAGATGCACTTTTCGTAGTTGTCATCTTTTCATATATGAAGTTTCATATCAATACATACTAAAATTTTCTTCAAATTCACATATCCCTGGCTCCTTAAGACGTCACTTAATAATGAAGACCATTCACCAGTATGTTCTTGAACGAATGGATAACACAAATGGGGGATGTAATTTAAAAAAAAAATGGTTCAGGAAGAGTTACCGCTTTTTATCACTGCATTTTCCCATCTCCTTATCTGTTTCAAGTCATTACCTGTTAAAAAAACAACAACACAAAAACAAAACAAAAACAACAAAATAGATAGATAATTCAAATGGTACCAGGGAGAGTTGTGTTTCTTGATTGCTGTACTTTTCCTAGTAATCATCAAATACATATATATTTACATAATTAATACCTTGAATAATTTTGAACTTATGATCAAGGTTAAAGTTGTCCACAGACAGACAGACAGATAGGACAAAACCAATAAAATGGACTGCTCCTACTCATCACCTACCAATTCGACTGCATTAATGTCAGAATTCTGAATGTTGTTAAAACAATCAGAATTCTTACCTTGTCTTATGTTAAAGGAAAATTGAAAGATATCGATGTAAATAAACCAATTTTATTACTCATTTCATTGAATCAATCGTAATAAGAAAGAAATTGCAAGTTAAAGACGTCTATTTACACCAATTAGCTCCGAGACATGGGCGCAGACATTGTTTACGTCTCGTGGTCTCGCGAGACCTTTTTTTTTACAACAATCGTGACGTCACAGACACACTTCCGGTTGCGTATATACATTGAAATATAGAAGGGAATTACGTGTGTTGTGGAGAAATTTTACCCCCCCCCCCCCCCCCCCCCAAAAAAAAAAAAAAAAAATATTTGTTTGAAAAATGTTTATTATTTGAATATGATGAAAATATATTATTAAAAAATTAAACTATGATCATTTTATTGTTTTCTTACTCGTGAGTGAGAGAGTCTGGAGCCCTCGTCCTATGACCTTTGTATGCCAGAATGGTAATGAATGCAATTTCTAAAACAGAATCATTCAGAACTAAGGTGTGAAAGTCCGTAAGGTCCGTAATGCACGTAAGTTCATCTAAATTTCCAACAACCAAGTCACTCGATTTGCAACATACATTTTCCATATTGGATGGCATCATAACACAGTTATCACACAGACAAAAGTCCTCAGCACATAAATATTCCTCCTCCCGTACGTCATTGTCTTGAAGCAGTTGCAGCTCTTCCTCAGTATATTCGGGCTCAAAGTCGTAAGGAACTATACACTTCATTTTAAGAAATATCTCAAAAACTTTATTAAACTTTCTGCTATAGTGATCGAACCATAAAAAAACCAATTTATTCTCACAAACATCGCTATTTTAATTGCGCAAATCATTACAGCAATTATCAACAATTTTTAAACAGTTTTTTAATCAAACATATAAATATATAAAAGGGGCGGTATCATGTAAGAAGAAATCTAATTGCAATGACGGAAAAATGATTAACACACCTAATTGCTCGCAATTTAGCAAAATATGTAAATTATGCTAACTACTTTCTGTATATCACATTAACATGAGCTCATTGCGATACGATACTTTTACTTATATATTTTTATTTAAACAGACTTTTTCCGTAAAGCATAATAATAATATTAGCATAATATAGATTATTATAATATAAAATGTGGATTCAACACTTTTCTTTCATATTTATATAATGCATTTAGTATGTTTGTGGTGATGATTATACTCTACATGTCCGTTTCAGTAAAACGTGCACATCAATTGTCTGTTGACATGGTGAGTCGGTCGCACGCTACGTTTTATGGCCGTGTTTTATGGCCCTGAGGTGCGATTTTATATGACGCTTATTCTGTTACAAAGACTTGCCAGTGATTTCTTATCCAATCAGTTTAACACCACACAACTTTTCAATAACCGCAGTTGCAAGCATTTCACGGTAAAAATGACAAAGATGTATAGAAATAAAAAATATCGCAGAGCAAATTGGTTTAAATAGACGTCTTTAACTTACAATTTCTTTCTTATTACGATTGATTCAATGAAATGAGAAATTTAATTGGTTTATTTACATCAATATCTTTCATTTGAAACCTAGTTGTAATCAGCCGAGCGTATTCCTTTAATGCTTTTATCACAACCCCTATTAATCGCACTCATCGATCGGGATATGGTTCAATGGGTATTTGTGACGTCACAGAAAGGTAAACATGAACAAAGATGGCGGCGGCCATAGCCGATCGAAATCACAAACTTTAAACAGCTATATCTTCACAAATATAGCGTGTATAAAAATGAAAGTCATGTCAAAGTGATCTACACTAAAAGGTTTGTTGATGGTTAAATTTTCAATTCAGCCGAGCGTATTCCTTTAAAACTATTTGCAGATACATATTTATATTCGAATTTCCGAAGATAAATATTATATTGATTGAGGCCTAAGGTTACGATTTATACTTTCGTATTTTTTTTCTTCTACGAAATTACATATCCCTGACTTCTTTTCAACGACGTCACAACATTACTAAGATCACTCATAATCATGTACTGTAACGATTGCACAACAAGCAATGTTTTAAAAGCACATCGAGGCGTGACAAGATGCGACATGCCAGATGCACAAATTTGGAATATAGACTTTGTCAGCAGTTGTCTGTATCGGTTTAACATCTGATAAGTGTGAATTATGACTAATTAAACCGATTTAATTAATATTTACAATTGAAATAGGCGACGTATATATATTTAACAGATACATCCTGTTATATACGGAGCAATACCGGTATCATTTGAACAAATGAAATACTCTATGTACTCAGTGTTGATGGGTCGACAACTGAGTACTTTGCCTAGATTAAACACCCTGTCCCCAACAAAGGGTCCCAAGCGGCACCTGGGCCCCCATAGGCAGAAAGTCCATCCCCCGGATGTATATCATTGTGATTATTTTGCAATCTCATTAAAATCACATCCTAATTTGCGCTGCTCCACTATACGCGACAAGGATCTGACAACATTGCATCAGAGGTCACGTCAGATTGACCGTTTAAGTAATCTATATTCATAAACAAGTGCTCGATATTAAACCAACAAGGCAGTCCAAAGGACAGCTATATCCCCCGCCGCTGCCTTAATAAAAACCTTTTTAGCACTACTGTTGTAGTGGGGTTTTAAAACTGCATTTTATGTAACACAAGACAAGATAGTATTTAGTTTTACAGTGTGTAATAATACTTTACTTAACCTTTACCAGCAATGATATCACTGTGGTAGCACAATCCAGGTCAAGAAATGGTCTGTTTAAGGCAGGGAGAACACTCCAGACTGGGCATCAAAGTTATGGAGCGGATACAAAATTGTAAATTGAAATTGAAAGTTCAAACACTTGAACTTCAAGTGTGACCTTGACCTTGAGCCGACATGGTTGCAACCTGTGTTCTGCTCGCATCTCAATTATATTTATATTTGAGGCAAGTTTCATTAAAATCCTTCAAGGGGTATAGGAGATATGGAGCGGACATGAAATTGTAAGGAAATAGAAGGTTCAAACACATGACCCTCAAGTGTGACCTTGACCTTGAGCCGACATGACTGCAACCTATGTTCTGCACATCGTCTTAATTAGATATATATTTGAGGCAAAATTCATGAAAAAACTAAAAGGGGTATAGGAGATATGGAGCTGACACGAACGTGAAATGGAAATTGAAGGTCCAAACACATAACCTTCTAGTGTGACCTTGACCTTGAGCCTACATGGCTGCCACATGTGTTCTGCACATCGTCTCAACTAGGTTTACATTTGAGGCAAGTTTCACGAAAATGCTTCGAGCGGTATAGGAGATATGGAGCGGACACGAAAACGTTACGGACGGACAGACAGACATACGAAGGCCATTCCTATAACCTCCCCCCGCTTCGCGGCGGGGGATTAATTAAATAGCGCGTTTCTAAATGACTTCGGTAAAACATTTGTCACAGGGTGAAAAATGTGCAGCTTGACAGGGATTCGAACCCGTGGCCTTTTGCTTACAGGGCGAATGCTCTACCGAATGAGCTACCCGGCCGCTTAGACATCTTTCTACCCTATTGTGAGATTGATGCGGTTACTTCCTCTGGTTATACCTTACGATTTGATTGGCTTATACAAAGGTCAATCTGAGGCGACCCTCTATGCGATGATGTCAGATTCAGTTGTCGATTCTGAATCTGATTTCAATGAGAATGATTACTTTGATACATGTGTAAGTTTCGATCATTATCTTACCTAAGTCATTCGATTATTCAGAGAAGTGTGTCAATGAAAAGGATGTCTACTACTCCCAGAGTTGTATGGCATGTTCACCATGTCTGCAATAATCATGTGGTATGATTGCTTCGGGTCAATGGATATTTTAATACTAGAAATCGGGAATAGTGAATAAAATAAAAGTCACGCGGGACTATGTTGTAAACAACGTGTGGATTACACAGAAAAAAAAAAGAATTAAATATATCCATACTGCAGCTGTATTTTGATGCCCGTTTCCAACTATCATCGTCACAATTGACACCAAACAAAACTGCATAACAAATGCTTGAATCCTATCTTTCTATATGGTCAGCAGGAGTTACTTCATGGAACATAGTGAGTGAGATCAGTATAAGAGATCAAGTATTACGTTCGGTCAGTAGTAAACTAGTTAGGGTAATATTTTCCTTGAACATCAACACAAAATGGATATTCTCCCATTAAAAGGAAAGTAAAAAAAAATGCAACCACATTATTGCATACTGTAAATATAAAAAAAAAAAAATCCATCACGGATCCAACACGCTAGGAAATCATGCCTTACCCAAGCTACGCCCCTGGTATTTACCCGACAAAACCATAGTCAAATCAATGTGTCATTGTTGAAATAGCTTGACGTCATAATCTCGCGATGGACGTTAACTTGTTTCACGAGGAGCGCGGAAGATCGCCTGTCGCAGAGCCTTATACAAAACTATGCCAGCTACGCATTTATAAAAGTGGCAGTTACAATATATTTGCACAATTCCCTCGGTACGCTTTGTGCACAAAATCTTCCTCATCATAATACTATCAGATGAGGTTTATCTAGGATACACTTATCATCACAGCTGAAGAGGCATAATTGCCGAAGCAATCCGATTACAGTCATATTGTATTATCACATGATATACGGCTTACCTGTTCTATATGTTAGCAAGGGTAATATTTAATCATTATATCAAAATTAATCATTTTGCTCCACTAATCTGCTTCAATGTGTCGTTGATACTTATCAATAAAGCTGTAGATTCGTCGACATTAATCAAATACTGATCGACTCTCTTTGTATTTTCCGTAAACTGATTACTGTGTTCGCAAAAATAACAAATGTTCGATTCGGTACGACAATAATGCTTTTGTCTAAAAAAAGATATTTTGGCAGAATTATTTAAGGGTATTAACTCCATCAAAACATACAGTGGAAAGCAACTTTAACTGGTAAATATATACCCATTTTAAGTTCAGTATCTTCCAAATTGTAGAGAAAAATCATGAAAATCTCTATAATTAGATTTATCTTCAGTCAGTCAAAAAAACAACAACAAAAAAACAAAAAACATAAAAAAACAACAAAAAACCCGCATGACTCATTGGCTAACTTGACTTGACTCTTTATGCTTACCGTCGCTTCGACATTATTCAAGTCATATAGAGACGTCCAGCTAATTACAGGTGGAGGAAGACCCCAAATGCACGGAGGCATCCCGTCCAGCTAATTACAGGTGGAGGAAGACCCCAAATGCACGGAGGCATCCGGGTAGAACCACCGATCTACCGCAAGCCAGCTAGCAGGCTTGCTCACATGAAAATCCGAATGACCTTGCCGGGATTCAAACCCACACGGTGAGGGGCTGAGTGAGTGTTAAAGTCAGCGACTTTAGCCCTCTCGGCCCCGCAGGCCCCGGGCATGACTCATTGGTGGTATGTATTTACTTAAAGCTTTCAATAGACCATTTCACCAGAGAATCGGCAATTCCCGATATAATTCGCTGATTTAAATTGACCAATCAGTGACTGTAGAAAAATCTCAAATGTATGTTTATTTCCCATTGACCAATGTGTAGAAATTTAAACCAGCATGTAGATTTGGTGTTCGGGAAGTGCTCGATGATTAACGTGGGTTTACGCCTAATTTCGGAATGAAATGGTCTATTGAGTAACTCTTCTCTCTCTCTCTCTCTTCACATTATACCATTCTTTGTGCTGTGCGAGGGATGTTAAAATAATGTAGTTTGATTAGAATGATATGAACGCGAAAATTCACATAACACAATAATGCTCAGTTTTGTTTCAATCTTTGTATATCTACCAAGTACGTTACTATGGCAACTGGAACGTTCCTTGCGTATTTGAACGAATTCTACAAAGACTATATACATATAGTCTGCGTTTGTCAGCAAAAGGTTGAGTTATTTCTTAAACAACTCTCGTATATTCTTTTAATTAAAAAATAATACTCAAGATCAAAACCATTTCATTAATTTTATTATCATTTGGAGTTTGTATTTCAGATCAAAAACAAGTCTCCCTCATTATTTCATATTTGGGTTATGATTTTGAAACACCACAGAACAAAGTTTATGACTATTCAAAGGGAATTACTGCTTCCAACATTGGCACAAGCAAGCTATGTTCAATTTAAAAAGTCGACACATTGAACATTAATAAATAATTAAACACATTTAAATACTCGTCAACAGGACAGATGTGAGATATGCACGTCTATGATAATGGCTCCATTTCCCTCGATATGAGCAGTGGTGATGGTAAACAGTCAAGCAATTTTGGATCCATATTGCTAGAAAAATCAACAGGGTGCATAGATTAATGCACAGCTCCATTTGGTTTCATTTTTTCCCGGTATACTGTAAGAAAGAAATCCATATTACATTTAAATATTTACATTCCTGTGTTATAATCAATGATATGCTAGCGCTTCCAGATCCATATAGTATAGTAAATTCAAAAGATAATTTTGCGTTAATGGACGGCTTAAATTGTATTATCATACTGCCCCAAATTCTAACCATCTCACCTCTATTCTTTAGTTAATACGTCCTACATTAATATATGTATTTTAATCAAAATGAGGTAAGAAAACAACAACAACAACAACAAACGTTATAACGGCCACAAATTTGGAATTATTTCACTGCAAAGCAAAAATGGGAGATATTTTCTGTATTTTAAAAATAGTCACGCAAAGTTGTCCGAAACAGAAATGTATTCTACCATGGAACAGAGTTGCAAGCAACCCTGTCCAAAACCATCAATGAATACTAACATCGCAGTGTCTTAAGATTTTTCTTGCTAAAATTATACAGTTTTTCTATTATCATTAAAAGCTGCAAATTGCTATCATTCTCAAAATCACTTTTCTTCTTATTAATACAAAGAGGATAAAATACATCATCTCGAATGAATTGGAACTTTCTCCTGCGAAACATTGATATCGTTTTATGTATTTTTTTTCTGGTCATTCTTAGTGCAAACTTTTCTATAATTTTATTACACTACCTGTCTATCCATTTTACTACGGTACAAAAGAATGCTGAGTGCGGATTTATAGCCATTCTGGGTTCAATTTTACTTTTAAAACAACACAACATGTAAGCAATATTAATAGATATAGTACATCTTAAACTTTTAAATCACCCAGAGACCATGTATATTTCAAAATGTCCCCTGAAATTAATGAAATGTCACAGAAAACGTCTTTCATATACAATGCATAAGAACAGATATCATTTTCTTAGAAAATGAAAAATAAAAATGCATCAGACTGCTGGATATTGAAACTGAATTCTCTCTTTCTAAATACAGATAAAAACAAAAGAACGACTTAGAAGGGGGGGGGGGATACCTTCTGTACGATCCATTCGGCGTCCTCTACACTCTTCGTTATAATCTGACTGACCCTCTCCGGTTCGCTCTCGTCTGAATGTGACTTGAAACCCTGCACAAATTTAATTATTTGTATACAAATGAATGTCCCCTTAAATTTACAAATAAACATAAAATATGTGTCTTTCCATTATTACATTATAATCATGATGCTTCAAATGCTTAAAATGACTTCTTTGCAGATTCAAGCATTCATTGACTTGGATTTATAGGCCATTTTGCCTTAAGTCTATACATGATTGCATTTATAAAGTGGTATGCACCATCCAATATGTCCAAGTTGTTAAAAGAAGTTCATGTTTGCTTGGCACTCAGCATATAAGGATAGTTCCAGGACTAGTTGGCCCAGGGTCAAGATAATGTGACTGAGTGTGGTATCATGCCACATGTCTATGGCGTGATACTGCAGTGTGGCAGCACTATATCTAGCTTACTTGGACTGGTCCAAAAGTGACAATTATTTGAACAACAACAACAACAACAACAACTACAACAACAACTAAAGAAAACAACAACAACAGTTTCTCTACCACCTATCTGAGATAAATATGAGGTGCATAAATATTCATAATAATGACCAAGGTCTCAACTGTTCGAATAACTACATTGAACAGCGATCGTAAGCCTCATTCCAGCGTTGACTCACTGCTATCGTTTTCTCATCATTGACTTGTATAGATATATTATTAAGTACAAGTATCATTATCACCACCATCATCATTATCACCATCATCATTTTTATCACCATCATCATCATTATTGCCATCATCATTTTTATCACCATCATCATTTTTATTACTTTTATCTTTATTTGTGAAAAAAAAATTACTTTAAATGTATATAACAATGTATGGTTTTGCATTTATTTTTCATTAAACTTTGATGTAATATGCATTACAATAAGAAACTGTAACTAATATGTTAGATAAGAAAAGTGCACAGTATAACTAGAAAAAGTCTTTCATATTCATAAAGACCATAAGCAATCAATCCATGATTAATTGTGATATAGTCCATCAAGCGGTCGTGATTTCATAATAAATACAAGCCTTTATAGACTTTGAGCAAAATAGCCTATCACTCCAAGTCAATGGATGTCCGCAACTGCACTGAAGTCTTTTTTAAGCATTTGAAGGACCATGAATATGATTTAATGATAGATGGATTACCTTAATTCCATCGGCGTCCCATTTATTATTCAATATTCGTGATGAAAATAATAAACATGTCTTGATATCATAAAAAAATGGAATAGGAGGAAAAGGCCCTTATAAAAATAACACTTCGAAATTATATAAATGTGAATTAATCGTTATATTTAGCATAAAACGGCTCAATATACAAATGAGTTCTATTCAAATGCCAATACGAAATATTAGAATTTTAAGCCATAATTTCTCATATTCTAACCTCTAAAAATCTCCCGTGTTTTATAAAGAGATACCTCTACGTCTAAAATGCAAGACATGGGAACTAAATGTAGCTTTAACACCTGCGCCTGTCACTTTTTTTCAGACGTAACGACAGAAAAACAAATTTAGCGGATGATTATTGACAGTTTTTTTTTAAGGTTTATGATGCTGAATTACGAAAGAATGAATAATAAAACACCCTTGATTTGGAGAGAAAACCAAGCAAATAATGGCTTAATATTCTCTATTTTGTATTTATCTTTTTCTAGCGTTATCTTTCATTACTTCATGTTTTTTACAGATTTTTTTAAAAATTATTTTCATTTTTTTTTTATGTATATGTTTAAAAAATATATTAATTTATTTATCAAAAACAGTATTTTTATACTTATTTCTGTCATTGACCTCTTATTTCGCGCTGTTTCTCTTGTATCGGTTTACGGAGTAGAACATAGAACATAGATTAAAATCCGCTGCTGAGCTCCCTTGACGGGTAAACCAAAAAACAATCATTAACATCAAAACAAATTTTGATTATATTTTAACTATGTCTATATAAGTGTAACCTCTGAAATCCGAACATCTGTGGGACCGACCAAAACGTTAGGATTTTGGAAGTTTCCGGAATTCAAAAGTCTGGATTGAATTAGACTAGCACATATGTATCGATGTTTATTAATGGTTGTGAATAGTGTAACTTTTGTTTATATGTGAAACAATCTTTAATTGTTTGCCAAGTGTAATTATTATCAAATCCATTGAAGCTTTACCTTATACATGTATAAATTTTTATTTTTTTTATTTTTTATTTTCAAAAAGTTATGTTAATGCGATTTCCCATAATCAATTATCTTAGTTCTCTTTCTCTCCCCCTCCCTTCCTCTTTCTTCTCTCTCTCTCTACTTGCCTTACATTTTCCTCTCTCTTTCTCTAATTGCCATTTTATGTCATAGTAGGTTATGCTAATGTTGATTCCGAGCATCATTTGTCTTTTTTCTTTCTTTCTCTCAACTTTAATTTTTGCCACTTACGAAAATCAGCACATTGTCCGATGTTCTAACAATACCGCAATTACACTTAAGTTGTTAAACTGTTGCAAAAAATATCAATTAATCCACTTATCACCACCTTAACCATTTACAATGTGTGTCAAAATAACGATCACCGCTGATTAATAAACCATTAATTAGGGAGAAAATTAGGGGATAAATTACCTAAGGAATTACAATTTCCGGTCTGATTACCTGCAAAGCTAGTAGCACTGTTCGGATTTCAGAGGAAAAATAGTATTGATATAACCAAATATTTACAAAATTATTGTACGAAATTCAGAATTAAGAGGTTCCGGAATTCAGAGGTATTATTTACATATAAAGAGAAGGGGAAATTTCGGGACCAAGAAAATCGTCCGGATTTCAGAAGTTTCCGGATTTTGGAGGGTCCGGATTTCGGAGGTTACACTGTACTATTTAAACCCATTTTTTTTTGTATAGGAATCACATCCCCGTCCTAAACTCACATACCATGACATGACGGCAATGCTTGTTGCGATGGTATTAATGACTTACAGGTTCCTGTTTTAATAGTTTTCTTCAAACTCCACGCAGTGGTCTCCCTTGCACGTTAACAGCAAAGGAATCACTGCTGTCACAAGAGTCACGTGATGATTGTAAGCTTACAAAAGGGCGGAAGTTTATTAATTATAAATGCACGGAAAAGCAACAAGATATTTTTTAAAACTGATTTTTTTTAAAACATAGGCGATAATTGATGTTGATTTAAGAAACTATATAAAGGGCAATTCACTTGCAGTGAAATAAAATAAAAAAAAAAAAAAATAATAATAAAAAAAATGAAGAGAGAGAGAGAGTGTGGGGAAAAAAAGTGGCAGTTATACACAACTGTTATGGGAGGTAACTACTGCGTGGAAATATCAACAACTGTAAGGGGAGGAAACTGCTGCATGGAGACATCATTGAAACGGGGGAAATGATTACGGGCACAAGCTGAAAACAAGTGGCATGATACCACACACACCGCGCCTACCAGAACTACCCTATCGTGGTAGTAAATGTGTTCAAGGGAGATAATTATGATGATTTTCAGTTATGGTGAATCGCGGTCGTCGGATCGAACCCACAACCTTGTGGTTAAGAGACAGATGTTCTGACTAGGCCACAAGGATCGCTTATTTTTATGAACAGATTTGAGGCTATTTATTACGTAAACATTACTTAATGCATTAATCAGAGAGAGAGAGGGGGGGGGGCACTATACTGCAACAGAGAGAGAGAGAGAGAGGGGGGGGGGGGGGAGAGAGAGAACACTTTTGCAAGAGAGAGAGAGAGAAGAGAGAGAGAGAGGAGAGAGAGAGAGGGAGTACTTTTGAAAAAAGCAAATCTATTTTGATGTATCTCATTTACAAGAGGTTAGACACTAGATACCCATATATGTTCCAAACATATATCTTGAAAATTAATATATCATGATTCTGAATGTTATCAACTTATCACACGTGCCTGTAGAGCTAAAAATAGAAATCAGATAACGATTTAGCCTTAACGTACCTGTTTTACATAATGCCTGTAGTAGTCCTGTTTTTCTTTTGGCAAAACCCTTATCCGCTTCATTAAGTGCCTATATAACTGAACTGGTGTTCTTACATTGTGTGACATGCTCCGCTGTCGTTGACCTTGTGAAACTGAAAGTAGATTTGCACACACATGTAAACACGAGAAACGGTGACTACATACATATCTCCTCGACAAGATTTTCAGTCAGTTTGGAGAACATACACACAGACTTGTCAGATAAAAGACTCACATATTGGTATTGTGTTTAAAATTTGGAAGAAATGTCGAAAAGACGTATTGGCGTTGTCGGTTATGGATATTTAGGTAAGTTTATCTATCTTTTACTATACCTGTACATGCAAGCATACGTGTGTGTACTTATGTCCAGCTCTTTCTATAGCCGACTCAATATCAGCTGTAAATGGTCTGTAGCTTTGTAAAGGTCATATGAAGTACACACATGTGCCTTAAAACAAGATATCTGAAAGCATTGTCTTTGTTGATGGTTGTAGGATAGTTACTCTGCCTACGTGAAACACAGTCTGTTTAAATGAATAAGTAACGTTAGTCGTCAAAAAATCAATAGTTCAGAAATTTAAATAGATCTAACTTCTATTTTATCATTTTCTTAATATAATCATCGTATTTGATAAGAGGTATCGTCATCATCGTCGTAGTTTGCAACATAATTACCACCCACCACCTCAAACACATCATCATCATCATCATCATCATCACTTGCACCTCCATCATTATCATATATGTCATAATCATCACCACGTCTACCACCAAAACCATAAATAATCATTATCAACACCACCACCACCACCACCATCATCATCATCATCATCATCATCATCATCATCATCATCATCATCATCTCCACTGCCGCGACCATTACCCTAACTAGCACCACTACCCAAACAACCACTGCGCATCATTTCGAGAAATGGTATTTTCAAAAAGTAAGAAAAAAAATTAATCGTTATAAACGTGCAATATTGTTGAATTTTTTGGCCCCATATATGCCAGAAAACGCATGCACCTGGGCGTATCTTAGAAAAAATATCCCGGGAACATGCCTACGGACCCCCTTAGCCCGGGTCTGTACATCAATTTAGGCAAAGCTACGCCCATAACAATCGTAATGGATAATTATCACCACCACCACCATCATCATCATCATCATCGCCGTTGTCATCATCATCATCGTCGTCGTCGTCATCGTCATAAATTTCATCTTTATCGCCGACATCATTTTCTTTAGCCTTTCTTTGGCTAATTTACAGGTCAATATCTTGTGGAACAGATTCAAGCACAGGACAGTCTGGAGCTTGCTTTTGTATGGAATCGACCCGGTCGGCTATGGAAGGTCGAGTGGACAAAAATCTCATATTAGACAAACTTGAAGACTTTCATTCGAGGTAAGCTTGCTCGACTTTGGCTGGACATCATTGGTATAGCCAAGGACTTATCTTGCGGTCTCAATCCCAGTTGAAGATAGCTTCCTCTGACCTGCCTTCGCAGGCCAGGAGTATGTAGTAACTTCTACACCAATAATTGAGCTATATAGATATCCAAAATGGTACTGGTATAACTCGCTTGCTTTGGCGCTCAGCATATAAGGGTAGTTCCAGGACTGGTTGGTCCGGTGTCAGGATAATGTGACTGGGTGTGGTATCATGCCACACGGCTACGGCGTGATACTGCAGCGTGGCAGCACTATTTCTGTCTCAAGTAGACATCGTCTCCAAATGACTGTAATACTGAAAGTAACCAAACAAAGAAACATTTAGATATCCCTAAATCTAAAATATCGTCTGAGCTCATATCTCAGAGCAACATATTTTTTTTTCAAGACATGAAATTATCTCCTGTTGTCAGCTTGAGGTCATTGCTTTGATCCCCGACCGCGACATACTAATATCGTAAAGACACTGGTAGTTTCCTGCTTGGCGCTCATCGTAGCTCAGCAGGACTGGTTGGCCCAGTGTCGGGATAATGTGCCTGGGTGTGATATCTTGTCAAATGATAAGACTACCGCAATGTGGCAGCACTATATCTGTCTGAAGTAAACATACTCTCCAAGTGACTGACATACTGTCGATGGGACGTCAAACCCAACAACAGAAAAACTCTTCTAGTAAAAGAGGACAGCTTAGCCATGAAGTGTAAATATATTTTCAGATATGTATACATTACGATATTCTATTGAAAGTTTGTCTCTACAACAAATCTTCATCATCATGTTAGACCAATTAACAATACGACATTATCCTAGCTAGGTTTCAAATCCTTACGTTTCCGTCGACATCTCTTACTTTGTCGGCTTACTGGCGCTGCAAATGCATGTTTTAACTAGCCGAAAGGGCATGCGCTTGAAAAAGCAACGACTGCAGAGCTGCAGGTTCATCACGTTTGTTATTTTAGTTGCATCTAATGTCAATCTGACGCCATTCACCTGCGAAATTAAAACAACCTTTGTATATCGAGTCCGGGACCAAACCCACGGCCTCTCGGTTAAAGGGCGGACGCCTTTAAGCAGCTTGTTCACAGATTGTCATAGATAAAGAATTTGATTTTTACCCATATGTGTGTATTATGTCTATCAATGCCCATCTACAGACGGTCACCCATGATGTAAAAGAAACAAGAAATATCTTTAAAAAAGATATTCGGCGTAGGATGAAAGAAAAACGAGATTTCCAGTCTTCTAGAACATTCCGAGGAAAAGCGCGCGAAAGACCGACGCACAACAAATTTAGTACGCTCTAGAAATAGTTCAGTATTTTTTCTATGAAATATACTTATTTATAAACGGTAATACAAAAATTTATATCTGTAAATAGGCTTTTTTTTCATATCATTATTGCATATGACAATTATGATATAAAAGCGTTATTAGTTGTTTTGGTTTTGGCGAATTAATTTTCAATGAGAGCATCTCGGCAGGCTGGAAGAATTCGATATACATAGTAATTAAGGGGTTTCATGTCATAACACGGTGGATTCTTTTTTGTTGTTTTAAATCATTTTCACAAAGTAGCATTCCTCAATTGATGGAAAAGGATTGTATTTAACTTACTGAAATCACTTTCATGTTTATATCAAAAGGAAAAGTAATAACACCAAGTTGAATGATATATACAAGCTGCACCCCTTATTTACAGTAATTTTATAGTCCATAACGATGCGTTAACCAATAACAGGAGTCCTTTTATTCAGCTGAGGATTATTTACCGCTGTTAGCGTACATTTGATTGGTTTAAGATGGGAGTTGAAATCGAAATTATACAGCTACGCCGAAAAAAAAAGGTTGGTTACCGTCACAGACGGTATACTATATTTAGAATGATAAAACCTTTATTTAGATTCTCTGTTTTCACTCACCGTCACTTGGCTGATCACATTTACTCTTCGCGCATGCTAGTTATAGTTTATATTTTAAATTTTATGGAATTTATCGCAAGCGATGCGGAGCGGAGCGCTGCGACAAATCCATAAAATCTGAAATATAAACGATAACATATTTACAGTTTGTCACGTACGACATACAGCTTTGCCTTTGAACTCGCATTATAGAACCGCCTCCCGTTTGATTGACAGCACACGCGATGCCTTAAGTACGGTTCAGAGTCAATGTTACTGGGTACTTTAATATTTTGAGATAACAAAACATGACGTATCATTCGCCGCCGCATCAAGCTCCGCCCATATTGGTCTTTGGTCACGTAGGCACCATATTTTCTCCATATCAAGATATCACGGTTCAGTTTTTACAATGTTTTTTTCGAATTTTAAAACGAAAAACAAGTATTTCATTGGACGACTAAGTCAGACAAACTGTAAATAGCGATATCTGCCCCTGAATATGGCCTAAAAGTGCTAAAATATCACATTCAGGGGCAGATAACTAAAAAAAGGACGGTGACCTCAATTTTTCCCATAAAAATATTTCTTTTATGATTCTCTATAATCATGCAAAGTTTTTAAAAAAAATATATATGGAACAGTTTAAATTTTCCTTCTTTGTCTATATAGAAAATGTAGCAAACTGTACATAACATTCGCCTTTAAGGGAGACTGATTTTCTCTTGCTTTAAAGATTGAAGAACTATTACATTTCATAGTTCTCGCAATAGTTACATGTTTTTATTTAATGCTTTTCGATAGATTACCTAGATATAAATTGGATTAACATTGTTCAAAACAGTGAAATATCAGGATAACAGTGAAATTATCAGTAACTTGAACCCGACCCTACGTTATAAACTGATCGGAACGTCAGTTGCGCTGGGTTTTACGCGAGATATGACGTCATAAATAACGCCACGCTTGCGAGGTAATCCCGCCAATTTTGTTTTAATATGTACATGTATGTATATAATTACACATGCTTGTTGGCTGATCAAACCTACTACAATGACCCAAATCCAATCAATACTGTATAGAACGCCTTGGATTCATGTTTCTCGTTTGCATAAATAGTAACGTTAGTAGGCTTAGAAAACTTGCCAATCTTTCTTACTTCTCACATCTTACATAGAGCTAATTAGTAAGAAAAAGAGAAAAAAAAAACGTCATGCCTTGTCTCGTCTGGTCATATTTCGCCTTGTTTCCACAGGAACGCAGATCTGATTGTTGAGGTGGCACATCCGGTTATAACACGTGACTACGGCGAGATGTTCCTCAGCTCAGCCGACTATATGGTAATGTAACAGTATACTGAGGAGAAGGGGATATGTATTATAGTATTGAAGAAAAAGAAACGTAATGTAACAAAGTATACAGTAGGGAAAATAAAACTTAATGTTACAAAATATACCAAAGGTAAAAGCAAGTGTAATGTAAAGTAATATATAATGAAGGGAAAAAGAAAAGTTACGTTATATAGAACGTATACTGAATGTAGAAATAATCATAATGTATTTAAGTAAGAAAAGAGAGGTTTGTTTTTGTCAAAACTGTCTAAAGCTGACATGGTCACAGTAACTGTGACAAAGCGGACATCTTGTTTACAAATACGTCGATGGACCTTAAGAGAGACTTGAAATATGTAAATGAAAGCTTCAATTTCACAAATTCAGGTGAGGAAAACAGTGTCAATATGTGGCCTTTTGAAATCAGAAGTGATTTTCTAAGATTACTGCTGATGACGTCAGAATGGATTGTCCCGTGCCGTTACGTCACGTTTTACAAATAGTTCAGTATCTTTAGACGCCTTTCAGGAATATCTATCAAATCTTGCACACTGTCACATATTTATTAGCCGAAACTCAAAGTGCATTGCAAGTGAAAGGTATATCTCCCTCATGACATTTTTTTTTCTCAAAAGACCCCCCCCCCTTTTATGTAGATATTTGTCTGTATGCCTGTAATATCCTGAAAATTACACAAATGTAAACTTAGCTAAGACTCATGGAATTCATCCTACGATACCAGAATAATTATTGCGATTGTGCAATAAACATATTCTATAATGTCAGCATATTTATATATTTATAAATGACACTTTTATTTCGTCTATCTGAAGTTTAAGGTGGTGATCTATGCGTGTTCATGTATAATAATTACGTTCCAAAAGGTTAATGGTAAAATATTAGATTAAACTCTGTTTCTAATGTTGTTTATTGTATAACAGTAAATCGTATAAACAATTACTGTATTAAGCATATATCACAGTTTTTACACTGTCAGTACGTCAGTTATCGTAGATATATATGTATCGATTCATATTAACAAAAAAAAAAAAAAAATCCTCCGTAAAAATAAACTATATACGGTTTATATTGATGATTTTTCTAAGTGGTTCATATGAAAACAACAATTGTTATATTTTTCTTTTAATACCTCTAATATCTGCGCAATAACAGGATATATGAGGGACAAATTGAAGACTTTCGGGCCATTTTTGTTGTTGTTGCTTCCTCATTCAACCTTTGTGCATTATCATTAACATTCTGAAATATGAATCCCTTGTAAGGAAGGGAGCTAACCTATTTTTACCCGATTGCATATTTGATAGGTGATTGTCTCCCTTATTTCTCACTATTATTTAGCGGCTGTGGAATTTTATTATATGAATTAATATCCTTGAACATTTATGTATTCCCCCATCCAGTTGCTTCTGCATTCGTATATTTTGTTTTGGTTAAGTTTGGTTTGATTTGACATGTAGTTAGGTCATCAACATCGAGATATTAGAGTCGTCGCTGGTTGACTCAAATTTGGATCAGTGCTCATAAACACGTACATTTTTTTACATAAAGTTTCAATGCGATACATAGAGGATAATTGTTGGTTTCAGTGGAAAATCATGTTTAATGCATCGAGTGAGGAGGAAAATCAATATTTTCAGGAGTGGCGCAGCTATTGTTGTTTCTGTTGTTGTATTTTCAGTAAATTCATCAAAAAAGTGATTAACATCAAGTAAATTATAAAAAAGACCTAAAATATTCATTTTCGTCTATTTATTCCATTGCTCTTTCTGTTAAGGTAGAGGACCATAATGGGCTCGGCAAATGTCGGCAAATGTCGACAAAGATCGCCCAACTTCCGCTATTCTTCCGATATTCTTAACACGCCATGATTCGGAATGCGATTCTTTTTCATTAAAAAGTGTCAGTCAAGGTATTTTATACCATTGTTACTCAAATGTAATAAAGTTGGTTGCTATTCATCTATTTTTTCAAAATGGAGAAGAAAAACACCACCCCGAATTACTTCCGGTGACGTCATTTTGGAATTCCCCTAGATAATTGTGATAATTGATTATTGCAAGTGTGTGCTCATATTGTACCTGAAAGGAACTTAGGAAGCAGATAAAAATCTAATATTCTTTGTTTTTACTTATCTTAAAAAATGGGGGTTCAGGTAATAAATACTGTTATAAATAGATATTTTTTATGGTTAACATATATAAAATCGTGCATTTTTATGTTTTATATAGTAATATTTTTTAACAGCTTGTTCTAAGAAATTTTTATAAAAATATGGTCTTTACCCGGAATTGTCGTGTTGCTATTTTATAAATGGGGAGAATTTAAAACTTTAATATGAAGACCTTCTACATAAATTTATAAATATACATTTTATCAAGTTTTCCTTATGTTTATCAATGTTTTCCATTTGATATATGCCTTAGGTATATAATAAATCAATTCATGAGAAATAATTGGAAATTTGATGATTTTATAGCAGTTTTTATGCGTATACCCACCCAATTTGCGAAAGCATTTCAATACAGGGTTAGAGAGACTAAAAATAACTAATCTTTACAATCTGTTGTTAGAAATTTCTTGTATCGCACAAAATGTTTTCTTTAAAATATATAGAATAGAAAAACACCAAAGAAACCAGAATTTCAAAATGCATGCACCTTAAGACGACAGTGATATTGTATAATCACAGGGAGGTAATCACGCAAGAATTTATAACATGACAAGGGAAGTAATTTTGGGCCACCATTAAAGGGGAAAAAAATAGTCCCGTTTACTCAAGAGAGAAAATTATAAAAATGGTAATATACACCATTTCAAACAGTGAAATTATCATTTTTAATTCGCTGATATTTCCCTATAATCCACCGAAAAGCATTAGATAAATAGAGGATAGTGGTTTCAGTGGAATATCAGTTTTAATTAATCGAGTGAGGAAAAAATTAGCCACACTTGAATATATTGATTTTCTCCTCACTGGATCAATTAAAAATGATATTTCACTGAAACCAACACTTTTTCTTTTCATTTAATACTTTTCTGTCATTTTTGGGACTCCATAAAGGTAGAACGTAGTCCGTTACAAAACTGTTTGAAACAGTGAATATTTACAATTTAATCCACTGATATTTCCCTGAAATCCACCGAAAAGCATTTCATAAAAGTGTTACTCTACAATGTAAATTTGACAGAAAAGGTTGTACATGATTATCATATTATTTGTACTTGCTTCATTCTGTTGAACATTTCACTGATTATCGCCGGCCCAGGGCGGCGATATTATACTATCGAGCAAGAAAGCAACTTTTTACTCCCGCACCGCTGACGTAATAGTGAAACAGGTTCCTTCTCAGTCGGTCGCTGAAAGATTAACAGATCAGATGGCTGGGAACAAGCTTTGAGAAACTGATTTTGAATGCTGAGAAATACGGACTGGTTTATAGTCTACCGGAAGTACATGTTGCTAGACTGAGTTAGACTGGTAGGCGCATAATCAAGGCAGTAGTCATTTTTTAGCTCACCTGAGCAACGTGCTCATGGTGAGCTATTGTGATCGCATTTTGCCCGTCGTGCGTCCGTCCGTGCGTGCGTGCGTCCGGCGTCAACAATTTCCTTTAAACAACATCTCCCCCTAAACCGCTGAATGGATTTTTACCAAATTTCACAGGATTGATCCTTATGATGCCCTCTATCAAAATGTTCAAATTATTTTGATTGGTTAAAAAAGTAGGTCACAGGAGCTAAAAGTAGATTTTAAAAATGCGATCTTTGAAAATCTTCCCCTGTAAAACTGCAGGGCCTAGAGCTTAGATATTTGGTGTGTAGCATTGTCTAGTGGACCTCTACCACGTTTGTTCAAATCATGGCCCTGGGGTCAAAATTGGCCATGCCCCAGGGGTCACTTTATTTTACATAGACATATATGGGAAAATCTAGAAAAATCTTGTTGTCAGATACCACAAGGCATGAGGTTAAATAGTTTGGTGTGTAACATGGCCTTATAGACATGTATCAAGTTTGTCCAAATCATGGCCCTGGGGTCAAAATTGACCCCGCCCCAGGGGTCAATTGATTTTACATAGACTTAAATTTGAAAACTAGAAAATCCTTCTTGTCAGAAACTAAAGGGCCTGGAGTTTATATATTTGGTATACAATATTGACTAGTGGACATCTACTAACTTTCTTCACATCATGGCTCTGGGGTCAAAATTAGCCCCGCCCCAGGGGTCAGTTGATTTTACATATGCTTATATAGAAAAATATTCTTGTCAGGAACTAAAAGGCCTGAAGTTTAAATATTTGGTATGTAATATGGACTAGTGGACATCTTTCAACTTATTCACAATTTTGCCCTGGGGTCAAAATTTGCCCCGACCAAGGGGTCACTTGATTTTACATATAGGCTTATATTGGAAAAAAAAACTAGAAAAAATGGTCTTGTCAGAAACCACAAAGCCTGGAGTTTAGACATTTGGTGTGTTACATGGCCTGATAGACATTTACCAAGTTTGCTCAATTCATGGCTCTTGGGTCAAAACTGGCCCGCCCCAGGGGTCACTTGATTTTACATAGACTTATATAGGAGAACCTTTAAAAGTTCTTGTCAGAAACCACAAGATCATGGGTTTGGATATTGATTAACAAGGCCGTGTGGACATGAACCAAGTTTTCAAATCATGGCTCTTGGATATAGATTGGTCCCGACAATCACCTGGGGTCACTTGATTGTATAGCTATGACCATTAAAATTTGGACCGCAGGTACAGTTTTTGTGTGGAATTACAATTATTTTGCTGTACTTCTTCGTGGATTTTGTATTCAGTATGACTGTTATATAAAAAGCAATGAAGACATTATTTCGCAGGTGAGCGATTCAGGGCCATTATGGCCCTCTTGTTTTATCTATATTTTTTTTTTTTGATGCTGAACCAAACAGACATGTTTTGATCTGTCATTATATGAGTAAAAGTATCATGCAATTTAAATATAAGGAACTGGGTTGTTTATGTCATTGTCACAAGTATATAGCACCATCAATACTTTCTGGAGTTTACGGTATGGGACTAATAGCTTTTCTGGTACGGTATAATATATTTGCAAATCAATATCGTCGTTAATTGATGCTGAACCAAACATGATTTCCTAGGTATGAACCTCTCCTTCAACTGCAAGGTACTTCGGCATGCAGATTTTAGCATTTTTTGAAATGCTAATAATTGTAAAGTTTATATAATTATATTCGTCAATAGCTGTGCCAGGGAACCAATTCACGCGCGTTTTCAACCTCCTATATTATTTCCGGTTATTCACTGCTTCTTAACGAACTCGTTCAGATGTTTATTTCAACATTTATGTTTAATGTTTTAGCAAAAAAATATGATAAAGACTATTCGGAAAAGATTTCTTTAAAGAAATTAGTCATATATTCAGAGACATCCATTGTCTAAGATATTTTTTCTATGATGCATATCTGAGCATTATCTTACCTGTATGATTTTAATAACCCCCACCACCCCCGCCCTCCGACACACACACAAAACTTTTATCCTTGGCCATAACACGGAAGTACTTCCACCCAGCCTCCAGACTTCACAGGTGCACCTTGATGAGTTCTACCCGCCAGGTGACCTTGACCTTCAAATGATATTGACCCAAAAAGGTCTAATTCTCCCCCCCCCCCCCGTGCGGGGGCATGACTTTCATTCGAACGTAGCGCTTGTTTTTAGCACAATTTGCCCAAAGTGAGCTATTAGGATTGCGTTCGTCGCGCGTCGTCGTTCATCGTCCGTCGTCAACAATACGCTTCAAACAGCATCTCCTCTGAAACTGCTAAGTAGAAATTGATGAAACTTCTCATTGGTCATCCTTGGGTGAACATCGAATAAAAGTTGCTAAAATAAACTTGATCCATGCAGAACTCATGGCAGCAAACAGAATTTTACTTTAAAAAAACTTCAAAAATCTTCTTCTCTGAAACCATTGGTCAGAATTTAATTTCCGTAAGCACAAATGGTCACCTTATTCTGCTTTACCATAATGCTAAAATGAATATGATCCCTTAAAAAATGAAGCCCCTAGTGGGGTGGCCTATTACCTTATATACTCTATATAGAAAATTTCAAAATGTTTCTTCTATGGCGCCATTGGTCAGAATTTAATTTCATTTATCACAAATGATCACCTCTTGGCTGTCTACCAAAACTGCTAAAATTAAGTTGATCCCGTAAAAAATGAGGCCCATGTAGATTTCAAAAATCTTCCTCTATAAAACCATTGGTTAGAATTAAATTTTAGAATTAAATTTCGTTTGTCATGTATGGTCACCTCATGGCTGTCTACCATAGTTGCTGAAATAAAGCTGATCCCTTGAAAAATGTGTCACATAGGGGTCATCTAGTTTCCTTATAATTATACTCTATATAGAACATTTTAAAATTATTCTCTTCTGGAACTAATGTTCAGAATTAATTTTTGTTTTCCACCATTGATTACCTCAAGGTTTCATACCATAGTTGTTTAAGTATTTTCGATCCCTTGCGAATTGAGGCCTCCAGATGATTGACTAAACTAAAATTATTTGTATCTGAAACTGGAATCTGGTTGCTGCTAGAAACCAGGTAAATTCAAGTGACTTGAATCGTTTTAAATAAGCTGATGTATTCTGGTGAGCGATCTAGGGCCTTATGGCCATCTTGTTTCAATATTTCACTGACTAATCTTTTTAGTCAAGAAAAAGACAGTTTGTAAGTTACCTGTGTACATTTATATGGATTTTTTCTTTCGCAGATTGGTTCACCAACCGCCATGGCGGAAGAGGAGGTTGAGCGGAAGTTGCGTGCTGCTGCAGTAAAACATGGTCTCTACGTGCCGAACGGTGCATTATGGGGCGGATCTGACATCCGGAAAATGGCGGACCAAGGGTCATTACAGGTATTTTATATTAGACTGTATGGGTCAATAAAATATTTGACTATTTTAACTGGACGTAGGACCGCTTTTCGGACCATATCCTTTGGCTCCATTATCAAAATTCGAAATTCGAGACCACAAATAATGTCTTGCTTCATGGGTTCTAATAGTTGAGTGACAACAACAACAATTCATAGTATCGGGGCATATTATTAAAAAAATAAATCATAAAATTAAAAAAAAAACGTTTAAAAAAATGTTTTTCTGCAAGAAAAAGTCATCTCCTTCTTTGTACAGGTATATATACATGTACTTAATTTAATGGTTAAACGGTTCGAAAAGTTTCAGCATACTTGTCTGTGCTCTATAATGAACATTTCCTAAAAAATTGTTCAGTCCACACCGTTTCCTTTTATTTATTCAAATTGAATATTTCTTTCTTCCCCTTTTAATTAGTGAGCCAACGTATCACGTGGGTTAAAATGTTTATAGAAGTGATAAAGTGACATAAATAAAAGAAATGTCACTCATATAAAATTTGAATTGAAGATATCGGAAACAGATTCAAGTTTTGTAACCATCTCTTTACAGGTGCTGGAAATGAAGTTATTTTATATAACGTACATGTATACACGAATTTTGTTAAGTATGGAGACCAAATTGACGCAATAATATCTTAAATAATTTGATAATTAAAGAGGATGTTGTATGGTTAAATAAAATTCTGATTCCAGCATATTTCAGAATGTCAGATTTTTTTGATTGAAATTTGGATTCAACTATACTTTGCGTCAAGTAATGCTTGAATACTGATGGGTGAATTTCATCAGTCTTGCTTCTATTATAAAAAAATATCCTTATGATTAAATTCTTAACAAAAAAGGTTAGTTGTTGTTAAGATAATTTATATCACCTTATTCGTGTACTTGAAGAGTTCGTGACACAGGAATGGTTGAGCACGTTTATATATCATATTTATGAATTTAAGAATTATTTAGCGCTAAATGATCTTGGTGGAATTCGAGCCAGATATATCTTTTGTTTTTTCTTTTAGTATACCGTGGCCAGGACAATATTTCAGTCATATCGTGACGTACAATGGTCCTTCCAAAAGCTTTAAATTCAAATTAACTTACAGACTATACAATAGCTACTCCGACAGGAAGTCAGTAGTTGGGTTACACAAAACACTTAGTTTTGGTTGGAAAGACTTGGCTAAACTTTTCACAGCTAAAAACTAGAAAGGTGAATTGAAAGTATTTGGAAGAAGATCAGAGTGTTTGTTTATTTATTTGGTTTAACGTCCCACAGACAGTATTTCAGTCATTTGGAGATACAGATATAGTGCTGCCACACTGCAGTATCATGCAGTATACATGTGGCATGACACCACACCTAGTCACATTATCCTGACAACGGGTCAGCCAGTCCTGGAACTCCCCTTATAGGAGGGTAGGAGGGAGCTACCGGTATCATTTTTAACGACTTTGTACGTGGCGGTCGAAGATCAAATCCAAGACCCCCGGCTCCCGAAGATCAGAGTGTACCAATGTATCGACCTATTCTAGCAAACTGAAGGTTTTTTTTTTTTTTTTTTTTTTTTTTTTTTAACTCAGAAGTTACTATGTCTGTTACGTTATGTGTATACTAATGCAGCATTAAGTCATTTTAACAAATTGAATGTAATTTTTTTTTGTTTATAGGCTCTGAAAATTACCATGAGTAAACCACCCCATTCTTTCAAACTGGAAGAACCCTTGAAAACTAAGAATTCCGAAGTTAAAGACAAAGCAGTTGTCTTATACGATGGTAAGTCTCTCATTCAATCTCATTTTAAACACAGAGTGGACAACTCTTTGTTATATTTATCATCATTATCATCATCACCAGCAGTATCAGTAGCATAATCGTTATTAGCAGTATAAGCATCAACAACATCACATTCTTTCAGCAGCAAACACCAACGAATATGTCAGTTCCCTTTTTCTGGCAATAACATTTTTTCACTTGATTTTAAAGTCCCATCGACAATATTTTTTTTTGTACTTTTGTTAACATGAGACTCTTTTAAAGTTCTGCCTGCCTGTGATATCACATCATGCACCAGAGCGTTGATACCACACAGCCGGAATTTCCCATATTTATATGCTGAACACCAAGCAAGTTGTAACGACATTGGTATGTCACCGTCGGGGATCGAACCCTCAATGTTCTGGTAGGTCCTGCCGAGACCAGTTCATTTTGTCATTAAAGTGCAATTATGCAGTGTATATTCTTCGGAAAGAAAAACAAAGTGTGTGCTACAGATTTGTTACGAGATGCAATCTGTACATACTCGTTGACGTCAACGTCACTACAATGTATAAATAAGAAAGAATCTTTTACTCAAGATCAATCATTTGTTTACTAAAATAACTAATTTGCATATTCCGCATATCCTCGTTTCAAGATTTCCATAAATATTCCGTACATTTAGAACCAGAAATATTTTTTACCAGTAGAAGTAGGTAGTTGGAATAACATCCAATATAATGATAGAAAATGTCCGTCATGTACATCTAATGCCATCGGAGATGAATATCATAATACTTAATATGTTTTTCAAATAAAAAATTTTAAGCAGTTAATGCAGTCCTCTGATATGAATGAGTTAAAATATAGCAAAATATGTAGACTTGTTAAAGAAATTTTGCTAAAGTTTCAAAATAATGGAATGTTAATGAATCTATATAATATATATTGCAGACTGGAACTATGTAATACGCAATGTTTATAGAAGACTTGTCACTCTATTACACTAAGTCATTTTGTTCTTTTATGTTGTTTTTTTTCTTTGATTTGTAATCATTCTGTCATAAAAGACATGGCATATTTGCAAATAAACTTGTATAAACGTATGTCTCCGTTAAATAATCACGGATGCATAACTTGATGACGTAGCAGATAAACAAAAAGTGATTCCACGACGGTTTTTCAAATTCAAATTATCTCCGATTACAGACTGTCTTCGGGAATACTTGCCAATGCAAAATGTAAACAATGAGAACATTTTGACATCCATCCAAAATACTAAATTGCGTAACTTGATCAACATATTCAATGTGTTTCAGTGTTATGTTACAGAAGATATTTGCACGTTATGTTCCATTTGTGTTAGTCTACAATATGTAAATATTATTATCCTTTTTCATGAAAATTGAATCATTATGAAGTATAATGGGCCTTTAAAGATAATATATTTGATAGAGTATGGACAATAATTGAAAAAGTTACTACTACCACCACCACCACCACTACTACTACTACAACAAATACCTCTACTACTACTATACCACTGCTACCACTACTACTACCACCATCACTACCACTTCTACAATTACAAGCACCAATTCTACTATCACATCCACTACTACTACTGCTTCTACTACCACTTCCAGTACATCCAGTATTATTCATTTACATGTTCCTTTGCTACTACCACCACTTTCCTTGATAGTGTCCGCCTTGGGAGCGGGAGGACACGAGTTCGACCCCCATCTGCGACATACCAAAGTGATAAAAATAGTGCGTGTATAGCTCCCTTGCTTGGTGCTCAGCATATATACAGGTTAGTTCCAGGATTGGATGACCCGGTGTCAAGAAAATATGACCTGGTGTAGTATCATGCAACATGTCTACTGCATGATACTGCAGTGTGGCAGCACTATACTGCCTTAAGCAGACATAGTCTCCCAGTGACTGGGAAGTAAATCTCAATAAACAAACAAACTACTACCGCCAATACTACCACAACATCTAGAACAACAGCAATTTCTACTTCTTCTACATTTACTATCACCATGTCATCTACTTCTGTTATGCTACCCCACCAGGTCCGGTCCGGCCCCTATGCAGTCTGGCTCCTAACAACGTGAACACAATGGCTGCTGCGGTCGTAGCAGCTCACAATCTCGGGTTCGATACTGTCCAGGGCTCCATAGTCTCTGATCCAAGGTACTTTAACACATTTTAGCTCACCTGAACACATGAGTTAAGGGTGAGCTATTAGGTTCGATGATTGCCTGTTGTCCGTCGTCTACAATTAGTTTGTTTGCACTCTAGCAGCTTCATTTCTTAAGCAATCATCTTCCAACCTTATGACAATGTTTATTGCTATAATTGCTTAGGCAAGCTCGATTATGGCTTATATCGCCCAAAGGGTCAGAAGTAATGGCCCTTTTTAGCTCACCTGAGCACGAAGTGCTCGAGGTGAGCTTTTGTGATCACACTGCGTCTGTCGTCGTCCGTCGATAATAATTTACTTTAAACGGTATCTCCTCTGAAACCGCTTGGCAGAATTTGATTAGATTTGGCAGGGATTTTCCTTAGGTGAAGCTTCACAAAAGTTGCTAAAATATACTTGATCCATGTGGAACTCTGGTTGCCATGGCTACAGAAAGAAAAAAAATACGAACACTTTTAAAGCCATCTCCTTCGAAACTATTGGCCAATTTTCAAATTAATTTGATACAGATGTTCCTTGGGTAACTTTCTACCAAGATTGCTAAAATTATTCCGATCGAGAAAAAAACATAGCCGCCAGGGTCGGGGGCTAATTTGCCTATATAGTAAAATATTTAAACGACATCTCCTCTGAAACCGCTGGAGAGAATTTGATTACATTTGCAGGGATGATCCTTGGGTTAAACTTCACAAAATTTGTTAAAATTATTCCGATCCGTAAAAAAAACATGGCCGCCATGGGCGGGGCTAATTTGCCTTATATATGTATAGTCACAGACATATGCCTATGGTATAGTGAAATCTCTAAATGACATCTCCTCTGAAACCACTGGACAGATTTTAATTTAAGTTGGCAGGGCTAAAATAATTCCAATCAGTAAAAAAAACATGGCCGCCAGGGGCGGAGCTACTTTGCTTTATATGTATATAGTGAAATCTTTAAATGACATCTTCTCTGAAACCACTGGACAGAATTTAATTAAATTTGGCAGGGATGATCATTTGGTGAAGCATCACAAAAGTTGTTTATCCCGATTCATAAAAAAAATGGCCATCAGGGGTGGGACTAATTTGCCTTAAAAAAATTTTTGCTAAAATTATTCCAATCCATAAAAAAAACATGGCCATCAGGGGCGGGGCTAATTTGCCTTATATGTACATAGTTAAATCTTTAAACGACATCTCCTCTAAAACTGCAAGACAAAATTTGATTACATTTGGCAGGGATGATCATTTGATGAAGCTTCACAAAGTTGCTAAAATTATTCCGATCCGTTAAAAAACATGGCCACCATGGGTGGGGCTAATTTGCCTTATATGTGTATAGTGAAATCTCTAAATGACATCTTCTCTGAAACCGCTGGACAGATTTTGATTTAATTTGGCAGGGATGACCCTTGGATGAAGCTTCACAAAAGTTGCTAAAATTGTTCCGATCCATAAAAAATATGGCTGTAAGGGGCAGGACCTATTTGCCTTATATGTATATATTGAAAACTTAAAATGACCTCTCCTCTGAAACTGTTAGAATTTGATAAAACTTTGCAGGGATCATCTCCTTCTAAACTACTGGCCAGATTTCAAAATATATTAATACAGACTGATGTTCCTTGGGTAACCCTATACTCAGGTGAACGACTAGGGCCATCATGGTCCTCTCGTTTATATAAAAAAGGCCAGATTTTACTTCGTTTGCACTATTGCATCTTTATTTCTTAAGCAGTCATATTCAAACTTCATGACAATGTTTATAGCCATAATCATTGGGCTAAGATTGATAATGGTTGATATAGGTCAATTCGGTCAGGAAATATGTTAATATAAAAAAAAGCCAGATTTCACTTTCTTTGCACTCTAGCATTTTCATCCTTTAAGCAATCATCTGCAAAATTTATTACAATGTTTATTGCCATAATCTCTCGGCCAAGTTTGATTATAGATGGTATCGCCAAATTAGGTCTTGAGTTCTTTTTAATAACAAAAAAACGCCAGATTTCACTTTGTTTGCACACTATCATTTTCATTTCTTATGCAGTCATCTTCAAATTTAATGACAATTTTAACAGCCAAAATCCCTCGGCGAAGTTGAATTATGGCTTATATCAGCCAGTAAGGTCAGGAGTTATGTCCCTTTTAATATTACTTAGGATTTAATACAAATTTCAAATTTGACTACATATACTGTTTGCTTTGTAAAACTGAAATGATTTTGCTGTATTTCTGCATGACTTATGTATTAAGTACAACTATGTTATAAAATAGTAACTGTGCAGGCAATCAAGAATCAAGACAATAATTCTCAGGTGATCGTCTTCATGGCCATCCTGTTCCTCTTGTTTCTTGAAACCAGAATATTTGTAAACATATACAAAATGTTGTTACATGAGTCTTATCTACATACACATATGTTCTGAAATAAGTCTTCCCGGTAAAGTTTTTTTTTTCTACACCATGTCTATCAGTTATTGGTAGCAATATGTATTGTTATTTAGTTAATGTTATTACATAAATTAGATTAATATTTATGCATGTCGGTTTATCTCCTCGTATACATATTACACAAATGAATATATTTTCACTACACAAAAATACATCAATACCATGGAAGGATTTAAGGGGTGTGGGCGGAAGTGACGTATGCCGTCCTACCCTAAAATGAATCAAGATGTGTTTATTTATATTTCATTCCACAAATTAACTTTATATATGACAATAAAAATCAAGTGCATTTTGCTGCCCCCTCCCACATACGGCAAATTTCTTTGTTTGCTCCCACGAATGTTTATTTTATCTTTTGGAAATATAAAATGTTCGCCCCTTTAGCCAAAATCCTGTATCCGCACCCATTTGGATGGAATTGTTATAAAACCAAAACTGAGTACACATGTAAATTTGAGGGGTGAGAGCTCTCACCCCTCGCATTTTGTATTATGACGAACCGTCAAGTCTCCTTCGATTTATAATTTCTCTGTTCGTATGTTGCATTCACAAGGTATGTCATTGGCTGGTTAATGGATAGGGGTCACAAGGACCAGCAAGTGAAGTTGCTGGAAGAAGCACAGTTTTATTTAATTCGGTAAAATACTGCATAACGCATGAATATTGAACGACGTAGAAGCAAATGTGTAGAAGGAAGAGCTAATAGTAAAGGGAAGAGAAGGTGACCTTTTGCCTCAAGCTCACTGAATTGACCTCCTCCGAACCCTCCCACCCGCTTGTGCCCCCCACCATTCTCCCGAGTTGTATATCCCTGGATCCGCTACTGAAGGTAGTGACTCTATAAAGTAAAGTAGCACTGTGTCCTGTCTCTACCCTGTCTTTACAACACCGTTTTCTTCAAGTCTGTATATATTTAAAATTGTTGTTGAGTCAAGGCAGTGTATTAGTGATATTGAAGCAATTTGAGGTCTCCTATTAAAATACAACAGAAACTACAACAACAACAACATCAACAACAACAAAGCAGCAAATGCATTTTGATAATCAAGTACATCTGTGTTTCAGCCACGCTTTTACCCACGTGAGTGACGGTATATTTTTCTTTAACAATGGTTATCTTGATATTTTGAACAAGCGCTAAGTTCGAATGCTCCGTAAGGGCCTTAGACCTTAGGGGTCAAGGTCACTTGATGAAGGTCAGGGTACCTGGCTGGTAGAGCTTATCAAGATGTATGCACCTGTAAAGTTTTAAGGCTGTAGTTGGAAAGATTTCTGTGTTATGGTCAAGGTTAAGTTTTGTGACAGACGTCAGACAAACAAACAGACAGATCAAAACAATATGCACCGATCTATCGATGCGCTGGCATAAAATAAATATTAAAAGGACCAAATGATAGGACAAAAAACACCATAGTAATTTTCTTATTTAAATATTATACAACCAGACAAAAATGACGAATCGTTGTATTGACCGGTGTTTTGCTATCGCTTAGTAACACAGAACTGGATTTTCCGCGGAATACACCTGCCCAACTCTCGTTCTGGCACAAGAACATACGGTATTTCGCCGAATTACTAATCTTTTGGTTTATGTCTTTGAGTGAAACAAGTGCAATTATACCGGACTCCTTTCTAATTACGACAGTTTAACCGGCCCGGGGGGGGGGGGGGGGGGGGGGGGGGGTTAGGGAAGTTTTCATTGTGTAAATTATTTGTTAATTAAAAGTATGTATAAATTCCTAACAATTGCTGCACTGTATTATCAGCCTTACAGACTGGCACGTGGTCCAAGTTGACGTTTGGGGGCCGGGCAACATTGCAGACGACACTGCCTTCCATTGCCGAACTGTCAGGAGAAACCCCGCCAAAGTTGGTCAGGTGACCGGATCTGCAACATACGCCTCTTTCCTTCGTAGCATTCTGGGTAAGTATCATAAATACTTGAAAAACGTTTGTAATTTTTCGTTTTTACAAAACTGATGAATGCTATCATAATAAATCCAAATCTGCCTTCGGGTCCCACGAGTGTTGTTTATTTCTGCTCTTCTATAATAGTCCATTCATTTAAAATCTGGTGACATTCCGGTTTATTCTTGTCAAAGATAGATCCGTATAAAGGATGGTCAATCAAGTATGTTTACATCCACTGGCTTAGTGTGAAGCACATGGTGAACAGGTTTACCTACTTTACTCAAAAGAACATGTGCTTTTTGTTTGTGATACTTTTTGTGAGCACTTGACCTAGGCATGAATAATAACTGTCAAAAATTATAAATAGTGGCAGGAGTTACAATTTTAGGAACCGTCCATTTGTACCATGATCAATCGTGCTAGTATGAAAGTTCCTAGGGCATGGTTTCGTCCTGTTTTCTTTTTTCTTCACATTCTTTCTTGTTTACACTATTTGTTTACTCTAGTTTGCTGACCATATTTGAGGTCAATATTTACATATTCTTGCACCAAGTACGAACTCCACCAATAATACTTCTTGGGTTCGATCCCCAGCTGCGATGTACCGAAATCGTAATAAAATGTACTTTTATAGCCCCCTTGCTTGGCGCTCAGGATATAAGGTAGTTCCAGGTCTGGTTTGCACGGTGTCAGGATACTGTGACTGGGTGTGATATCATGCCACATGTCTACGGTGTGATACTGCAGTGTGGCAGCACTATATCTCTCTCAAGTAGACATCGTCTCCAAATGACTGAAATACTGTTGGTGGGACGTTAAACCCAACAAACAAACAAACCAACCAATAAAACTTAGTGCTTTTTAATGCTTAAATTAGACACGCATTACACATTGCATTCTACGTATTTTTCAAAGTATGTTATTAAGTTGACATGAATAAGTCTAACCATTAACTCAAACTTTCCAATATAGGTTAAGAAATGACATGTTTGAGTATTTTGTATCAGAGAACAACAATAATGGCACTCACCACTAAGTATTTAAGTATTACTTAACGCTAAGTATGGTTGGTGGAATACTGGATACTTAAATATGATCATGCTCCATTTCCAGGTGCCAGGGACAAAGGACCAGGTGTCCATCTGTGTTGACCATAACTGAAAACCGTTACCATGGACACCAAATGATACATATGAATAGACAAAAATGCCTTTAATTGCCAAATCGATTTGCCTGTTTTATAATGTTTTGTTTACACATGTATATATATATATATATAATTTGTAAATGTCAAATAATTTGAGTGACAATAACAGGGATGAAGTCAAGGAGGATTTAGAGGGGGCGAAAGTGGTGTACGCCCCCCACCCCCCTTAAATCGACCAAGGTGATTTTTTTATGAGTTTATCCACAATTTTTTAAAAATTATATGTGACAATTACAGTCAGTCAATTTGATCAAAATTGAAATGTCATTTTCAGTTTGTTTTTTACTTAAGTTTTCTCGAATCAGTTTCATTTTCGCTGGTTTGTCACCTTTCCGCCATTTAAACAAGCAGTAGCAGTCGATACATTGAATATTGTCCAGTCCATCGAAGCGGAAAAGGCTGGAGCCATTCAGTTATACCTGTCTCAGACAGATTTGAGATGTTTATTCTATTTTATTATTTTTAGCTCACATGAGCACAACGTGCTCAAGGTGAGCTTTTCTGATCGCCTTTTGTCCGGCGTCCGTCGTCCGTGCGTGCGTGCGTGCGTCCGTGCGTCCGGCGTCAACAATTGCTTCAAACAACATCTCCTCCTAAACGGCTTGGCCAATTTGAAAAATATTTTGCAGGAATGTTCCTTGGATGAAGCTCTACTAAAGTTGTATAAATGGTTCTGGTCCATTGCATAATTAGGTCACAGGAGCTAAAAATAGATTTTAAAAATGAAAATTTAAAAAATCTTCTTCTCTAAAACCACAAGGCCTAGCCTTTTGATTTTTGGTATGTAGCATGATCTTATGACTCTCTACCAGGATTGTACAAATTATGACCCTGGGGTCAAAATTGGCCCCGCCCCAGGGGTCACTTGATTTCACATAGGCTAATATAGGAAAAACTTGAAAAAATCTTCTTCTCCGAAACCACAAGGCCTAACCTTTTGATTTTTGGTATGTAGCATCATCTTATGGGCCACTACCAAGATTGTACAAATCATAGCCCTATGGTGATAAATGACCCCGCACCAGGGGTCACTTGTTTTACATAGAGTTATATAGGAAAATCTTAAAAAATCTTCTTCTATGAATCCATAAGGCCTAGAGCTTAGATATTTGGTATGTAGCATCATCTTATGGGCCACTACCAAGATTGTACAAATCATAGCCCTATGGTGATAAATGACCCCGCACCAGGGGTCACTTGTTTTACATAGAGTTATATAGGAAAATCTTAAAAAATCTTCTTCCATGAATGCTTAGATATTTGGTATGAAGCATCATCTTATGGGCCACTACCAAGATTGTACAAATCATAGCCCTATGGTGATAAATGACCCCGCACCAGGGGTCACTTGTTTTACACAGAGTTATATAGGAAAATCATAAAAAAATCTTCTTCTATGAATCCATAAGGCCTAGAGCTTAGATATTTGGTATGTAGCATCATCTTATGGGCCACTACCAAGATTGTACAAATCATAGCCCAATGGTGATAAATGACCCCACACCAGGGGTCACTTGTTTTACATAGAGTTAAATAGGAAAATCTTAAAAAATCTTCTTCTATGAATCAATAAGGCCTAGAGCTAAGATTTTTGGTATGTTGTAGCATCTAATGGTTCATTACAAAGATTTTCAAAGTCTTGGCCCTACGGTGATAAATGACCCTGCGCCCAAGTCTTCTCTGAAACCATATGGCCCATTGCTTAGGTATTTGGTGTGTAGTATTGTCAGGGGTAAAATGTTTTAGATTAAGTTATATCAGAATCCTTGTCTGTTTAAAAACCTTGACATCAGTTGAAGCAATGGTACTCAGGTGAGCGATTCAGGGCCATCATGGCCCTCTTGTTTCTTTTTCGACAAGTGCGAAAGAAAAGAAAATGATTGTTTTTGCTTTAAAATATATTCTAATAGTAAATTACAGAATTATCATGCGTGCCCATACTAAATCGGATAAATGAGTTTTTAACACATAATTGGTGCCGCCGATTTTCGGTTTTAGGCAGCGAAAGTGTTTATAAAGTATATAAATGTAAGAAAAGCAAAAATATGCAGAAAAAAGAAAAAAGGAGAAAAAAAAATGTCAGTGGAATATAAATGAACAGCTTATTGAAGTTGTGGATGAGTTCTGTTACCTGGGTATTAATACGTTTTATATTGGCAATATGTCCATGCAATTAAATCATTGTCTGAACAAGCAATGAGAGGGATGTCGGTTTTGTTATATATTGTTCAACGTTTAAATTTTGATATACATGTATCAACAAAACTACAGTTATTTGACAGAATGATTACACCTATTCTAACATATTGTTCAGAGGTGTGGGAAGTATATGAAATTGATGAAATTTAACGTATACATATAAAATATTGTGAATTTATTTTAGGCGTTGAAATATGTTCGGCCCTCTAAGTAAATACAAAGTCAATTTGATGTTGAAAATCAATAAAACAACCACTGGCGTAGCCTCTGTAGGCACAGTAGGCACGTGCCTACACATATTTTCTCACAGATGGTTGTAAAGCGGCTTTCTAATAGTGCTGGGTATCATGCTTATATTTCTTGGTGTTTGAATTTAAAAATATAAAACAAACAACATGGCCGCTGATGAAGACTCTATATTTCGTGGAACTGGGGAGAAGACAAACGAACGTAGGCTCCTGAATGATAGATTCGTTTCGATTTTGTCATTTTCATAATCGGTATCCCACCGGATTAATAATTATATGTATCTTATAAAAGCGTCATCGATGAACATCCACGAGTACCAATCGTTCTTCAAACAATGTATATAAGCCATAACAAGCTATATTCATGTTTGAGATTATACTATGTTGATAATTCTTTTGAGGGACCTCCGTGGCAGAGAGACTGACTTAAACACTCACTCAGCTCCTCACCGCGTGGGTTCGAATCCTTGTTGGTGACTTGTTGCTCCCGATGCAGACGCCCTCGAGTATAGCCAGTTTTTTTGTTTTTTGTTGTTGTTTTTTTCCAAGTGGATAAGTTAAGATAAATATCCAAGCCAGTTTTATAGCAGATATTTGCTGAAATAGTGATAGAACACTAACAAGTGTATTCGAGTTATAACACACATTTTTAGGTGTAGAAGTTGTCCAGTTTTATTGCAAATACCGAAACTAATAGGTCTTCCAGTTCAGTGAACTGGAAATTGTCACAAATCAGTCAAATTTATTGTAGAAGTAATACACACAAATACAAGATTCATACATGCGCAAAGTTACTATCAACAGATATACTATTATATTTAATTATCTTTTAATGGCGCAGTGATTAAATGGTAACACACGACTGAAGATCCGACGGTTTTTGCTTTATTTAGAGAGTTTTTTTTAACATTTTTTTTTCACGTAAGTATTCACAGACATGTCATAACAAAGAGAGAAACCTGAAGTATTCAGATTTTTTAACAGCTACACCATTCCTTTTAAAGACACGCATCAGGGTTATTTTTGTGTAATAAGCGTTTAAATTTGCTTTACGGCAATGAGTGAGATTCGTGAATTTCAGTATTTAAAGTGTTAAAGTTCAGTCAGTAATAAACTCAAACTGCACACAGTGATCGCCCTTGCAAGCAAAAAATCACTGCCGTCACAAATGTCACGTGATGATTTTAAACTAAAAAGATGGCGTCTCCGTCTGCTGTCACAACAACAAAAATATTTTTTTTAATGATTTATTTTTTACCACGAGGCGATATTTGATGTTTATTAAAGAACACATACTTAGGAAAATGACACTCGAAGTAAAATATTTTTTTTAGGGAAAAAAAGAAAAATTAGCTAAATTCTGTTAATTTTTATTTGTGGTGGCAGAAGTTATCTACAACTGTAAGGGGAGATAACTACTGCGTGGAGTTTGTAATAAACTAATTCAAGTATTTATTGCTTGAAAATCCGCACAAAATGGTTATTTTCCGATCGAAAAGGAAACCTCAAAATCGACGGCCTTGGAAATATCAAAATTTCACCCACGGGCCAATCGTGCCTACACATCCAGTTAGGTAAAGCTACGCCCCTGATAGTTCCAAATCTTCATATGCGTAACGCAACATTATGACTCTCGGTCCTTTGATACAGGTTTGTTCTTCTTTTCGGTATACAGTCAAACCTGTCTTAAGGGGTCATTCAAGGGAACAATACAAAGTTGCCGCTTAACAGAGGTGACCGCTAAATAAAGTTTATATACATACCAAAAATGCTACTTCGGAAATTGTTCCTTCCCATGGGAAGGAACATCTATAGTCATACATTTCAACTTGACAGTTTCAGATTCGCTTCCTGCGGAGATGTTATCCCGCTAAGTATCTGATTTGCCTCATGATACCTACGATGAGACGGGATCCAATCGGAAGTGACGTGATAGCAGAAACCGCCATTTATCCGCCATTTTATTTCACGTGATGTCCGCCATTTAACCGCCATTTTATCGGCCATTTTAGTCAGTCTAGCAGGTGCGCGTAGGTTTAAATTACGGCTTCGGGTTGTCCCGTTTAAGAAAATACGATGTCAGCCTAAATTAAACTTAGCCCTATTTAAGTCCTTGAATTTCTTGTTTCATTTCCTGTGCTACCATGATTTAAAGAAAAAAGAAGAACTTAAGAAAGGTTTGACTTGGAGAGAAATGTTCAACCACCAATACAGTTTGTCCTTTTCGTACTCTAAGGTTATCCCTTCCATATGCAAATGCTGAAAAACAGCTTTCACTTCATACTTCATAGTTTAGAAATGCCCTGGAAGGAACTTTTGGTAGGCTAAAACTTGTATTAAAAGTGACCGCTACATACAGGTTGAACGCTTAGTACATGTGGCCGCAAATGTAATTTAGGTTCAACTGTATTCAGTTTATAACCGTTTTATATCGTTTTTACAACGTGTCATAGTAATTTATTGACTGTATCGTTGATAATTAAACTGAATAGTATCCGAGATGAAACATCGGTGACATTGCTGGCTAAATCGATATACATGTACGTTTGTATTCGTTATTATACACAGAATTGAAATTAAACTTTTGGTAAAGCTTGTGTTGTATCAGACGAAGGGCGATTAATAAGTTTGGGTTTTTCGATACGAAACACAAAACGAAACAAAACAAAACTATTTTTTATGGTGGCACATTTCTTCCATATAATGTGATGGTTTTCGGGGCGAAAAAAAAGTAGTTATCTGTAAATTTTGAACTGGATATTTTTTTTATATATAGAGTATGGTTCAGGGAGCAGACGCCTGATGATGCATAACAACGTGTAATAAATGAACTCGTTTGAATGTGACATACAGCTTTTATATTTCGACTTTAGACCTTGAATTTAGCAGTCGACTCTCATAAATAAATTGCCTCTGTGGTTTGAAGGAAAATAACTCTACGTAAGTTCTCTTTTTCTCTATCTTCCTTGGTAATCTATACATGTATTCGGTTGTTTTTCTTCCTTTAATGTATCCGTAAGCTAAACAAAAACGGTATAGTAGTATACATTAGGGATCCCCTTTCGAATTTATCATAATTTGTAATTTATCTTATCACAGTGAATATATTGTCTAGATTTGTGTAATGCACGTTTGTTCAATTAAGAAACCTTATATTAAGTGAACATTTCACAATAAATCGCAATTCTCGTAAAAAAAAATCAAGAATACTATCATAAACTATAAAATATGAATTCATGATATCTGAGAGGAACTGATGGCTGCTGTGAGCGGTACCATATCACTTGTCTGTGGAATGAGACCACATTGTGAAAGTCCCCCGATGACTAAAATACTGTTACTGGGACGTTAAACCAAGGTATAATCAAGGAGATATAAACCAAGGCTATTTAAAATGAATCGGACACGCAAAAGTAACCTATTGTTGAACTTGCTTTTGCGCATGACTGTTCAAAGATGTCGGTATGTTCTAATTCGTCCGCTGTCAAAATGATATTATATAATTATTCTAGTACGCCTTATATTAGCCTCGCCTTAATTATGACATTACATAACAATTTAAGTACCCCTGTTTTAATTATGACATTACATTACAAGTTTAACTCTAGGTACTCCTGTTCTAATTATGACATTACATTACAAGTTTAACTCTAGGTATTCCTGTTCTAATTATGACATTACATTATAAGTTTAATTCTAGGTACTCCTGTTCTAATTATGACATTACACTACAAGTTTAATCTAGGTACCCTACATTCAAGTTTAATTCTAGGTACTCCTGTTCTAATTATGACATTACATTACAAGTTTAACTCTAGTTTAGCAGCCTCGCACTCCTGTTCTAATTATGACATTACATTACAAGTTTAATTCTAGGTACTCCTGTTCTAATTATGACATTACATAACAAGTTTAACTCTAGTTTAGCAGCCTCGCACTCCTGTTCAAATTAGGACATTACATTACAAGTTTAATTCTAGGTACCCCTGTTCTAATTATGACATTACATTACAAGTTTAATTCTAGGTACTCCTGTTCTAATTATGACCGCACTCCTGTTTTAATTATGACATTACATTACAAGTTTATCTTTAGGTACTCCTGTTTTAATTAGGACATTACATTACAAGTTTAACTCTAGGTACTCCTGTTCTAATTATGACATTACATTACAAGTTTAATTCTAGGTACCCCTATTCTAATAAGGACATTACATTTCAAGTTTAATTCTAGGTACCCCTGTTCTAATTATGACATTACATTACAAGTTTAACTCTAGGTACCCCTGTTCTAATTATGACATTACATTACAAGTTTAACTCTAGGTACCCCTGTTCTAATTATGACATTATATTACAAGTTTAACTCTAGGTACCCCTGTTCTAATTATGACATTACATTACAAGTTTAATTCTAGGTACCCCTGTTCTAATTATGACATTACATTACAAGTTTGACTCCAGGTTTTCTTCTTCTAATTATGACATTACATTACAAGTTTAACTCTAGGTACCCCTGTTCTAATTATGACATTATATTACAAGTATAATTCTAGGTACCCCTGTTCTAATTATGACATTACATTACAAGTTTAATTCTAGGTACCCCTGTACTAATTATGACATTATATTACAAGTTTAATTCTAGGTACCCCTGTTCTAATTAGGACATTACATTACAAGTTTAACTCTAGGTACCCCTGTTCTAATTATAACATTATATTACAAATTTAACTCTAGGTACCCCTGTTCTAATTATGACATTATATTACAAGTTTAACTCTAGGTACCCCTGTTCTAATTATGACATTACATTACAAGTTTAATTCTAGGTACCCCTGTTCTAATTATGACATTACATTACAAGTTTAACTCTAGGTACCCCTGTTCTAATTATGACATTACATTACAAGTTTAAGTCTAGGTACCCCTGTTCTAATTAGACATTACTACCCCTTTCTAATTATGCATTACATTACAAGTTTAACTCTAGGTACCCCTGTTCTAATTATGACATTACAAATTTAACTCTAGGTAACCCTGTTCTAATTATGACATTATATTACAAGTTTAACTCTAGGTACCCCTGTTCTAATTATGACATTACATTACAAGTTTAATTCTAGGTATTCCTGTTCTAATTATGACATTACATTACAAGTTTAATTCTAGTACTCCTGTTCTAATTATGACTCTACATTACAAGTTTAACTCTAGTTTAGCAGCCTCGTACTCCTGTTCTTATTATGAAATAACATTACAAGTGTAACACTAGTTTAGCAGCCTAGTACTCCATTTTAAATTTATTGTCTTCTTACGGCAAGGTTTAACATCTTCCATTCAATACGTACGAAACTCTAGGACATATCGAAAAAGATTCCTGGGTTGGACCAGTACTTTGCGCCTGGGAAGGTCATAAATGATGCTTGCCCTCGACGAAGTTCGAACCCACAGCCGTCGGAGCCGCCGTGATGTACGCTACCGCTGCACCACGGCGTCGTTTCGCGTTATTTGTGTAGTACGATGAAGTACATTCATGCAAACAAAGTTTATGTGTAGGTCCAATTGTCTATCGGCCTGTAGATCAATCAAGCGGAACGCCTGTTTGTTTAAACTTCATGACACGATTAAGTTATAAAATGACAGATATAGCAAATAAAATCGAACACATGTTTTTTACTGGTTATACCTATATAACATCAGTATCCCAGGTCTTTTTTTTCTGAGAAAAGAATTTATCTCGTGGGACCGGAGGTTCACGAGCCTATTTGTAGCAGATACGGAACTCTTTTCCAATCAATTTAAAATTGTGAAATGTGTCAATAAGTCGGAATTACCTGTGTGAAAGTTCTCAAAAGATTTTGGGTAATTCATTGCTGCCAGTGAAATGGATAAGAATCGTAAATTAAATTAATGACATCACTGAGTTTTTTGTCAACAGTTTTATAGCTGGTAATATTGATTTGTAATGACAGTGAAGTGTATTTTAGCATTTCATGACATTCTGCGTGAAAAATACGTACCTGCAACCAAATATACACGACAGGTTTTTCCAAAATTCTTATGTGAAATAATGCATGCTAAAGTCACTAACCTTTCTGAATGGTTTTACTACGCGGGGTTACCTGGTGATGTCACAGTCGACTCGCCATGGCTTTTGTAAACTTCCGGTACAATGAGAATGTTTAACGGATGTTGCTGCTGCTCGGAGTGTTATTGTGTCAAGGTTTAAAGAGATATTTTCAGGTAAGAAACTAGTATCAGCAAAATGAACCATTCTCAAAAATGAGGAAACCAGGCCAAGTAAGCGAGCCGGTTATAGCAGTTGATTGCATGACCTTGCATTTCTAGTATAATATATATATGCTCTTAGTCGAGTTTCACTCTCACGTCTCGGTAATCAATGTGTATAAACATTCAGATGCTGCCTCAAATACACACAGGGCTTTCTGTGTTGTTACCTGTGTGTATGAATTACACTTGGAGGAAAGTATGGTGGTTAATTTCTGCCATGTCGCTTGGTCGGTTTTGCGATTGTTGAAGCTTCGAGGCAAAAAGACACAGTAAAGTATTTCTCTTGCCTGGGCGAGTCTTTATCTTTTCGCCTCGAAGCCTCGCCCTTCGACCAGCCCTCACGGTAACTATGGGTTCTCAACTGTTCGCCCCGCCAGCCCTCCACATGACGATGTTCCGACTTGTCGTTCTCGACTTTACGCCCTGAAAACCCGCCACACGAGAAAAAAAAGCTTGTTGTCTTTTGGCGGCTTAGCAGAACAAAAAATTGAAAGCGAAAAGTCGATACTCTCTAAATCTTAATTGTCGAATTACAAAATATAGGTCTCACCAAGCGAAACGACGAAAGCGACCCCCCGCCACACACACACAACACGATTTCTTTAGCCACTTTTCTTGCCACCTTTCATTTCGCCTCAAAATCTCTCGTTTTTCGCTTTCGACTTTTTGCCCCTTTAAATCCATCACCGGACGACACAACTTGGCCGCCATAGATTTAACATTTAAACGCCAAGTTTGTACTGTTCGTACAAAGGCTATTTGCACGTTGATTGAATATGATACGTGTACACGAAAACGGCAGTGCATTTCATTTAAGACATTGGTACATTTTCAATACAGCGGCATGTGGTTATGTTTAGAGATAGTCAATGTTTATGTCTTAACTTCTTCGTGTTCTTATCTATAAACATTGAAAGGATTTATCTATTGTTTCACTGTTAGACAAATTATGTTTGAACTTTAAGGTAAGTAACAAGGTTCAAATCCATGACCTTTCCACTCAAAACACTTGGCTATCGGGATCGGCTATACAGCTGTACTTTTATTTATGTACATATCTGTATTTTAATTTATTTCATGAATGCTTTTTTGTACTATTTACATCGAATTGGTTTCTTTGTTTGTTTGATTTGGGCAAACGTCCAGCCAACATTATTTCATTCTGTGCCAGGACGGATATTTTAAAATTCTGAATTGAACCCACAATCTTTAGATCCGCAGATATGTACGTTTCCACTTGAGCAAGCCCGCCACCCCCCTGCTTGGCGCCCTACATATATACAGGTTAGTTCCAGGACTGGTTTGCCAGGACTCGTAATAGTACAAATGAACCTGTACTAGCCGTCACCTGTATTAAGCGGTCACCCTGCATTTAGCGGTCACTTGCAATTTTGTCAAATCTAGCATTTTGTTATAGGTTTAACCTCCATTTAGTGACCACCTCTGTTAAGCGGCCACTTTCTCTTGTTCCCTTGACTGACCGCTTAAGACAGGTTTGATTTAAGTTTGTACTTTAGTATGATTTTCATAATCAGACTCAAACTATGACCATTACTTTCAATAAGGATTTGATCACGATGTTAATTTGAGCTTGAGGTCGTACTTTGGGTCCGGTGTCAGGATAATGTGACTGGGTGTGGTATCATGCCACATGTCTACGGCGTGATATTGCAGTGTGGCAGCACTATATCTTTCTCAAGTAGACGTAGTCTCCAGTTGACTGAAATACTGTCGGTGGGACGTTAAACTCACTTAAACATAATTGGTCTGTGTGACATAGGACAAATTGTTAACTTAAAAGCCATGCAAATTATTAGTTTGAATTATATATAACCTATTTGCAGTGAACTGTCTTGTTTTATCTATGTCTTAAGAAAACCAATTCCTGATATAGAGCACGTTCATATAAAAAAGACTCGTTGCACATCTTATATATTCTCTTTTCAACAGTATCTTTAAGTAGGGACTTTAACACAAGCGAAGAAGACAAGATGGCGGAAGCCTTACGTTTTAAAGACATGGTAACCATAGTGACTGGAGGCAGTAAAGGAATTGGGCGGGGCTGCGTAGAAGTGTTTGGTAAGTGATGTCATATCAGTGATTATAATATATTTATTACATGTTTATATGATATCTGTATGTAATGATAACATACATACATACATACATACATACATACATAATATAATACAATACCATAACAGTTCTAGAATCAATTGTCATTTTCTGTTACATCAAACTATTAAGCAAGTTTAGGGAAAAACAAATAATAAAATGAAGTATAATAAATTGTTCTATAATATATTAAGATATTATGTAATATGATAGGATATACTATTAGTATAATGTAAAATAGTGTAGTATAATACAGTATGATGCAACTATATATTTATATATAGTATAATAGGATATATATAAAAACTCTTATGGGGCCTCCGTGACCGAGAGGGTAAAGTCGCTGACTTGAACACTCACTCAGCCCCTCACTGCGTGGGTTCGAATCCTGGCAGGGTCATTCGGATTTTCATGTGAGGAAGTCTTCCAGCTGGCTTTCGGTAGTCCGGTGGTTCTACCCGGATGCCTCCGTGCATTCGGGGTCTTCCTTCACCTGTAATTATGGACGTCGCTATATGACTGAAATACTGTCGAAGCGACGGTAAACTCAAATAGTCAAGTCAAGTCAATCAAAACTCTTATATGTATGTATACACCTTTCATAATAGAAAGTGCCCCAAACAGCGTACACCGTTTATATTAAATAAATGAATTGAAACCAAAATACATATCAATTTCAGTGAAAGGATAAAAACCAAATTCAGAAATAAAATATATGAACAGAAATAATATATGTGCTTCTGGCAGGTGAAAAAGTTTAAGCAGATGGTTTAACAAATTGAACTGCGAACAATAAAAACGCATTTTAATATGGCAAAACAAAAGTGAATCAATTGTATATTTTCAGTGAATACTTTTGAAAAACAAACAAACAACAACAATATTTCAAAATCTATACATGTATATGTACATAGTTTGATCATACATTAATTAAAAATAGCATTTAAAACGACTTATACCCGAATATATCCAGATGTTTGGTCGACATTGCTTGCAATAATCTTTTATAATATTTTCAGTTCAAAATGGCTCAAAAGTGATAATTGGAGACATTGCCGGTAAGTAAAGCAAGATTATTCCCACAATAGTGCATGAACAGTAACGTTGGCCGAGTGGTTATACGAAAGTGTGTCAGTCGTGGATTCGTCTTCATGTCTTAAGACATATCCCCATACCACTTTGTCAGTTCGTCTCTCTCCCTCTCCCTCTTTCCCCCCTCTCTCTCTCTTCATTTATTATGTTTGGTTGTTTGCTTATGCCTTTATATCACCAAAATTCCGTCATTTGAGTAAACAATCTAAACCTTTCTTACTAAATATTATTTTCGTTGCTTTTTGCGTATGGATACTTAAAACGGAGGGCGCACGCAATGTGCAAGATAAGGCCATTTCTCTATTTTTAGTACATATTCATGTTTGATAAGTGTCAACCTAGTTTGTCATATGACACAATCTTCTCCCAACCTTTAACCCAACCCAGTGATAAATTATCATTTTTTTTATCATCAATAATGAAAGTTAAGTAATTTTCGCTTTTCACGCAGGTGTTATTAACAGGAAATCAGAGTCATCGTGTACAGTGAAGTAATTTCAATTCATTGACTCAAACATTCGCTGATTCCTTATGGACCCTTTGCCTCATGAATATTCATTTACACATTAATGACTTAATGAATATCGATTAACTGGATTTTAATTGATGACTATTATTTAATTGAACTTTAACTTATGAAACAATGGCTATTTCTTAGTTTAGCAAACTGTGTGAAATCTCTAGCTACAATACAGTATGAGCAGACAGAGGAG
>CM037795.1:31627085-31677085 GCA_021229015.1 Solen grandis | reverse complement strand
AAACTTTTAACAAAATTTCTAAGTTCAAAAAGGGACCATAATTTGTAATATATTCCATCAAGAGTTATCTACCTTGAAAGTATGATACATATACTGTACATATTAAAGATGTTTCAAATCAAATGCATGCCTGGATACTCAGATACAAACATGAAAGAACCTTGCATGCCAATCTTTAACTAGAATTTCTAAGTTAAAAAAGGGGCACAATTTTTAATAAATTCCATCAACATTTATCTCCCTTGGTTGTCTGATGCCCCTAAACATATTCATAAACTTTCAAGTTAATAACATAAATGGTTTTTGAGGTAAAAGCTGGATAGTAACTTGCATACATCATAACTTTAACCAAAATTTCTAGTGCAAGCAAAACTTTAAAGGGACCACAAAATGCTTTTTAAAGTTGTATTTATATGAAGCTATATAACTAGTTAAACATAATCGTGTACTTCTTTCCGTTAAATTTTGCTCGATAGAGTTGTACAGCACAGGTAAACTTCAACTGTTCACAAACCGAAAGTGTGAACTTTACCCTTTATGGGTTAACCCGGAAGTGACGTCATCGGGGGTCAACACGTTTTGTTATTTACATGCGCCATTGTTGTAAGGAGAAGCTGTTGAACAAAGTTTTTACCGTTTCTGTGCGTATTTGAATATGATCGATTACAATGGTGAAAAAGTGTGTTGTAGGAGGGTGTAGTAACTATATAGAAGATGGATTTAGCCTGCACAGGTTCCCGAGTGACTCTGATACGTCGAGGCAAAGTTTGTGGTTCGGGTTCGTAGACTACACGAAAAGACACATAATGTGTAGTCGGCGCTGTAAAGAATGCTTGTGTGTGTTCTGCTCATTTTCGTCATGATTGTTATGTTGCGCGATATACAAACAGTATTTCTATGAATTTGGACTTAACTGCCATGCTGAAACCCGACGCAATTCCAACGTTGAAAGCGAAAAGAAAGTTGGAGTACATGCAAGATGGAGAATCGGTGTTGAATGGAAAATCATAAAATCATTATAATTGCTCCTTGATATATAAATAATTCATTAATCAGACTTAACAACATAATATAATAAGTAATGAATAATAATAATAATAGTCTCATCTCATGAATGGCAGATACATGTTAAGGTTATATTTAAAAGTGCTTTTGTAATTATATATATATAATATATATATATAATATCCGCATGTTAATTTAAATGAATGTTTGCATGTTAATCCCCTACGTGCTGAATTAATGTCGTAATACGTTTATAAATCTGTGTTTTTGTGCGTAATTTTACCCCTTGTTAAAAGTTTTTTAATATAATTTTTGTTACTTAAAAGGACCCATTCACAATGTATAAGGGACCCAAATTCATTCGCATTTCAAAAGAGTATTTTTGATAGAGGCATGACTTAAAAACCCTTCCTACCCAGCTGATTAATTCCTCTTCCACGTCTAAGTTTCTTGAATATATAAAACCATTCCCCACCATTTTGCAGATAAAATTGCAAGGTATAAATCTCACATTTTCTTCTCACAATATCAGCAGAAACACTGCTATTTCTATTTTCACAATTTTGATAAACTGCTCCCAATTAAGGAAAAATTTTTTTTCTTCAACCTCATATTTTAACAGTAGATGAAAAGGATAGTACATTTAAATGTCTGGTGGGAATTCTGAAATTTAGTAAAACAACTGATTTATTATACTTTTGACATTTTTTATTATTATTATTTTAATTTGAAAATAAAGGTCAATAAGCTAATGCAAGATATGTGTCAGTACTGATCAATTACTAAGCTGTTATCCACAGTTCAAAGCCAAGGGAAACATGCTCTGTGGGTCATTTAGAAAGACTGGTTACATAACATTACTTGACAGGGTCATAAACCACCAACTGACAGCTGCACCTTGCTTACACTACCACTACCAGATGGCCACTCATAAGAGTCATAAAACATGCAGTAAGAGACAATATGTCACCATGACAACGTCCATTATGCTTGAATACTGAAAACTCCTTCCTTACCTTATTGTGAATTGAATAATTTATATTTCATTTCGAGTTAAATCAGCATAACAGTAACAGTAATAAAAAAAAGTATTTAAAATATTTCTTTTTATGAAAATTTAGTTATATTTAGTTTAGTTCACTAACGTTTATAAAAAATCTTCTGCTGAATAAAAAATATTATCTAGATTCTAATAAAAATAAGAATTATAAAAAAATGTACCAGTATGGAAGAAGTCTTGTTTGATATTTATGTTGTTTATATAATTCTAAATTTTCAAGGTATAATTGTAGGACATTATTATTATTGGTTGTATTTGAGACAATTTAAATAACAGTAAAAAAATTAAAATTCATATTAATTCATATAATGATGGTACTGGTGAAAATAAAAATAAAACATAAATAAACTTTGACAACAGGAAAGATAAGCAACATCCATTTATTGAGTTTATTATTATTTTATTTCTTTATTTATTTAATGCATGAATTTTTGTTACACAAATCTGTTGACCATTTTCATTATGACTGATTGAAAGTTTGAGCTGAGAGCAATGGTGAATACTTACCTTACTTTGTATGAATTTTTTGAACTCATCTATTGGTAAAGGTTTATTACAAGACATGAGATGACAGTATTAATGTTGAATGCAAGATTGCTTTGATAAACAAAAGGAAATGTGGCCGAGTGGTTAGAGCGTACGCCCTGGAATTAGGAGGTTGTGGGTTCAATCCCAGCTGCGACATACGAACATTGTAAAAAGTTGTACTGGTATAGCTCCCTTTCTTGACGCTCAGCATAGGTTGTTTGTAACGCGTCATTTGTTATACATTATATACCGTTTCACCAGTGTTCAGCTGATTTAAGTTCTATTTCCTCTTTCTTAATTAGGGAATAATCTTTAGAAATTTTAAGTTGATATTTTTTATGAAACACATGCCAAGTCTTACAAAAAATAAACAGTGTTAAATTTATGATATGAAGGTATTTTTTTTACACATAATTATGTAGTTCTAAGCATTTTTGAGGACACGTATCACATACATAGGCATGTTACGTCGGAAGGAATCGAAATAAAATTTCAATAAGAATATTCTTCATTCTCCAGTTAAAAAATAACCTGAACCTTCCCTTTTTGTGGAATTTAATTTCAGGAAAAACTGGACTTTGTCTTTTGTTGATCTTATTAGAAGCTTTTCATGACGTTTAGAGAATAGAACATCTGTTCACTTTATTTTTTCTTTATTTTCAAGTCACATGTACATACATTATGCAGTATTTCTCCGACCAGTATATTTAACCAGCAAAATGAAAGTTTGTGTAATTGTCTGAAGGGAAAAGTCTCCCTTATCTTCACCACTGCGCAAACAGGCAAAACCACCCGAACTTGTTTCCCAAGAAACCCCCAGCACTACATGGATAACTATCTGTATGCTGTGTATCTGTATTGCCTGAAATAGAAATGATGTAATATGGTAAACATCATTCGCAATCATCATATGAAAAAAGGCATAGGTTTGATACTGAAAACTTGTTTCCTTTTTTCTTCTTTACCTCAGTTTCACAAAACTCAAACGGAAATTGGGAAGTTACACTTTACATATTAAATATATTGCTTTTCTTATAATCTGCGTATGATCAGAACTTCTGCTAGACGAAAGTATGAAAAACTTTATATTTAGCTTCTTCAAAAAGAAAGGGGAAGGTTGCCTTTTTTTCTTTATAGATATAAGCTCGAGACCACATAAAGGAAAACATGGTTACATAAAAAGGTCAGACAGTCGAGAGAATATATTTTACATTAAAAACTAATAACTAAATTGAAGTTGAAATGAAAGTATACTCGTACCATTCTGTACTGTCTCGTCGAAGTTTCGGTTCATCATCGCCGTCTTCTCCAGCTGAATCACTTTCAGCATTTGAACCTAACGGTTCAAACTGATACGGCATTATTGCGTAATTCACTTCTGAAAGTTTCTTCCTCTCCTGAATCGTCGAAACATGAAGACGACGAACACTCAAGATCACTTTCACTACTACTATATACACTACTATATACGTCGTCCATTGTAAACAAATCCCACGAGACCCCCGATGACGTCACACGCTCGGGTATTTCCGTAAATTAGTTCAGCCGTTTCCGTCACAAAGGTAAATGTGCGTTATGGAAATCTGAATTAAACGTCACCTGAGCATCGTAGAAAGTTGGGACATGCGCGGAATCTTTTCTTTAATTGTTATCTACCAATGCAAAACTAATCTTTTTCTCATTGTGTGGTCCCTTTAACCAAAATTTCTAAGTTAAAAGGAGCTATTTTGGGCCAATACCATCGCGGCTATGCAAAACGTAGCTTTTTTGAAGCCCATCCCCATCCCAAATGCTGCGTTTTTTTTCTGTTTCAAAAAAAGCTTGACAAAAGCTGTGTTTATTTTGGGCTAATACCACTGGATTTTAGCTATGCTTTTAGCTAAAAGCACACCTAATGCACAGCTTTTGCGAATCTTTTTTTGACACGGGTCGTTTCGTCCAAATACTGATCTTACTTTCCAGGCTTTTTCCTGTTTTTCACAGGATATCATAACAAGAGGCCTATGAGGCCCTAAATCGCTCACCTGAGATAAATAGGTTGACCCAAGGAACATCTGTACCAATTCATTTTAAAATCTGGCCAGTAGTTTTGAAGAAGATGATTTTTAAAGTTTTCATTTTTTTTTTCTTTTTGTTGCCATGGCAACCAGAGTTCAGGAACTTTTGTGAGGTTGACCCAAGGATCACTCCTGCCAAATTTAATCAAATTCTGTCAATTGGTTTCTGAGGAAATGTTGATTAAAGTTTTCCCAATATACATACAGTAAAATCTCACTCTGCAACCAACTCATTATCACGACCAACTCAATATTATGGGCACATTTTGTCGGACCCGAATTTTTCTCTATATATTTCAATGGTCGCTCACCTCATTAAAGCGGGCAACTCAAAATTGCATAAAAAGACCACTAAAATCGGACCAAATCGTAAAATTAGTCTTCTTTTGACCCCAATAATGCGAACTATGGTCCTGTGAAGAAGTTGATTCAAGTTGTCATTTTACGACATCTGGTTTCCAGTACAGGTGAAGATCGCACGTGCCGTAATTCGGATGTTTTGATAACACTGTAGATAAGATTCGATGGAGAGTGAAAACAATGGGTGAGATGGGTAATATTACGTAACAGAGAGTAATCTTGGGATCTACGGATGTATTTCCTGTCAAGCTAACGAGTATTTGTTATATGTCCAGATGAGCTGCCCCTGATTAGCAGTAACAATCACTGTGACGCGTTTCGATTGACTAAAGTTTTGACAGTCGTTAATTGGCACAAAGACTTTCCACGAAAACTAGACTAAAATAGAATAAGATATCCCGTCATATTAGTCAATCAATCACTTTCATAACTACTTTCCAAAGACTTTGATTTAAAACTTAAATCAAACGTTAAGATCTTTAAATTCAAAAGAAATTGTCTTGAATCAAAACAGCACGGGGAAAAGTGGAGGCAACTGGATAATTAGAAAAAGCTTATTACTACAGCAATTGAATAAGCAATCACTTTGATAATTATAGGAAAATTAGAGAAATTTAAAATGGGTAGACTTTTAATCGGCATGATATGACCATAGATTTTAATTTTAAATGTGAAAAAAACTTTTATAAAAATAATCAGGATTATATTTCATAACAAAACTTTTTAAAAACATTAAATTGATTCAAGAGATATTATTTTCATCTATCAAATTAAAACAAGTATTGAATTTGATCAACATTGAAATGAAATATTTATGAAAAGACCAAACTCAATAATGAGACCAACTCAATAATAAAACCACTTTCAGATGGACCCAATAGTGGTCTCATTATCAAGGTTTTACTGTATAAGGCAAATAAGCCCGCCCCTGGCGGCCATGTTTTTTTACGGATTGAAATAATTTTAGCAACTTTGGTAGAGGTTGACCCAAGGAACATCTGTACCAATTTATTTTAAAATCTGGCAAGTAGTTTTGAAGAAGATGACTTTTAAAGTTTTCATATTTTTGTTTTCTTTTTGTTGCCATGGCAACCAGAGTTCTACATGGATCAAGTTTATTTTAGCAACTTTTGTGAAGGTTGACCCAAGGATCATCCCTGCCAAGTTTAATCAAATTCTGTCCAGTGGTTTCAGAGGAAATGTTGTTTAAAGTTTTCCCTATATACATATAAGGCAAATAAGCCCCGCCCCTGGCGGCCATGTTTTTTTACGGATCGGAATAATTTTAGCAACTTTGGTAGAGGTTGACCAAAGGAACATCTGTACCAATTTATTTTAAAATCTGGCAAGTAGTTTTGAAGAAGATGATTTTTAAAGTTTTCATATTTTTGTTTTCTTCTTGTTGCCATGGCAACCAGAGTTCTACATGGATCAAGTTTATTTTAGCAACTTTTGTGAAGGTTCACCCAAGGATCATCCCTGCCAAGTTTAATCAAATTCTGTCCAGTGGTTTCAGAGGAAATGTTGTTTAAAGTTTTCCCTATATACATATAAGGCAAATAAGCCCCGCCCCTGACGGCCATGTTTTTTTATGGATCGGAATAATTTTAGTAACTTTGGTAGAGGTTGACCCAAGGAACATCTGTACCAATTTATTTTAAAATCTGGCAAGTAGTTTTGAAGAAGATGATTTTTAAAGTTTTCATTTTTATTTTTTTTTGTTGCCATGGCAACCAGAGTTCTACATGGATCAAGTTTATTTTAGCAACTTTTGTGTAGGTTGACCCAAGGATCATCCCTGCCAAGTTTAATCAAATTCTGTCCAGTGGTTTCAGAGGAGATGTTGTTTAAAGGTTTCTCTATATACATAAAAGGCAAATAAGCCCCGCCCCTGGCGGCCATGTTTTTTTACGGATCGGAATAATTTTAGTAACTTTGGTAGAGGTTGACCCAAGGAACATCTGTACCAATTTATTTTAAAATCTGGCAAGTAGTTTTGAAGAAGATGATTTTTAAAGTTTTCATTTTTATTTTTTTTTGTTGCCATGGCAACCAGAGTTCTACATGGATCAAGTTTATTTTAGCAGCTTTTGTGAAGGTTCACCCAAGGATCATCCCTGCCACGTTTAATCAAATTCTATCCAGTGGTTTCAGAGGACATGTTGTTTTAAGTTTTCACTATATACATATAAGTCCCATTAGCCACGCCCCTGGCAGCCATGTTTTTTTACAGATCGGAATAAGTTTAGCAATCTTGGTGAAGGTTTACCCAAGGAACATCTGTACATAAACATTTTGAAATTGGCCCGTAGTTTTGAAGGAGATGATTTTTAAAGTTTTCATAATTTTTTTCTTTCCGTTACCATGGCAACCAGAGTTCTACATGGATCAAGTTTATTTTAGCAACTTTTGTTGAGATTCACCCAAGGATCATCCCTGCTGTCCAGGGGTTTAAGAGAAGGTGTCATTTAAAGCAAATTGTTGACGACAGACAACGCACGACGCCGGTTGATCACAAAAGCTCACCTTGAGCACAAAGTGCTCAGGTGAGCCAAAAAATTTCATATTGACAGTCCTTGTGTGTTTGATTTGCTTTGCTTTATGTAGCAGCAACAAAATTTGGATCCTCAAGAGACAGACGTGATGCTGTGTCTTTGAGATATCACACCAGACACAAATGGCATGATTGTTTGATGATACCACAGCTAGTCACACTATCCAAACCTGACACTACCTTACATGGAAGATATACAATGTACCCGTTTCTGTTATTTTTATTGATTATGGAAAGTCTCAGTCAGAAATTGAACAAATACTTCCAATTAACCAGACCTTAAGACTGGTTCCTTATTAAGTCTGTAAAAGAAAAACAGGGCTCACTCTCTACTATGGAGGAACAGTACCTCTAACTTCAGAAGGGGGAATTTTCATGTCATTTTCCCCCGTAGGGGAATTTTAGGCCATTTTTGCTGCATATATTAATAAAAATGTACAAAATAGTTCCTGTCTAGTAGCTTTTAATACTGGTTAAAGGTGAAATGGAAATCAAATGGTATACAGTACAGCTGTATTGTACAACAATGACTATTCTTGTTATTTATATGAGCTCTTCCAAGTTTGATTGTAGGGGGAATTTTGCTTGAAAATGGGGGAAAAAACATACTTTTTTAACAGGGGAAATGGTGCCAAATAAAAGCACTGAATAATGGAGAACAAGAGCACTGAAAAACAATTTAATATGGTAATACCTGAAGGTATTTGCTGTCTTGTGTCAGCAGTCAGTGACCCGGCGCTAGAGCTTGCTCCTGGTTAGATTAAAATCATAGGAAACATATACACTCAAAACATATTTCTAAATGCTTCATTATTAAATTTATTTTATGCCTTTCAAAAATGTGCTTGATGCACCAACATCATACAGTATTAATCTATAGACATACACAATAACATGGTTATGTATATCCAGGGTTAATTAAGTTACCCAGGTGATTGGAATCTAAATATCTATTTACACTACACTGACAGAAAGTTCTAACCTATCACGTTTTAAATGATCCATTTTAAAAATATACAGGGAATATTGAAGGAACTAGAACTGCCATTGCAAATACCCTCCACATGCGGCTTTGTCACAGGGAATTTAAAATGATGCAAATAGGGGTTACAGTTCTTGGGCACTGCACTTCCCTTCAATGAGATCTATCCACATATAAAGTTTCATCTGGAAACTTTAATCCTTTCTATGTTCCGAACAAAAATTAAGTATAAAAATTTACAAAGGGCAATCATTCCAAAATTATGCACATGAGAGTTACAGTTCTTGGTCACTGCACTTACCCTCAATGAAATCTATCCACATATGAAGTTTCATCTTTATTTTGATACCTTTTATACTATTTCAGTCATGGCCCGGACAAAAATTAAGTATGAAGATTTACAGAGGGCAATAACTCCAAACTTATGTGACAGAGAGTTATGGTTCTTGGTTACTGCATTCCCCCTCAATGAGATCTATCCACATATGAAGTTTCTTCTTGATACCTTTATACTTTTTGAGTTACGGCCAGGACAAAAATTAAGTATGAAAATTTACTTCTTTAATCTATGTAAAATCAAGTGACCCCTCGGGCAGGGCCAATTTTGACCCAAGGGCCATGATTTGAACAAACTTGGTAGAAGTCTACTAGGCCATGTTACACACCAAATACCTAAACTCGAGGCCTTGTGGTTTCTGACAAGAAGATTTTTCTAGTTTTTCTTATATAAGGCTATGTAAAATCAAGTGTCCCCTGAAGCGTGGCCAATTTTTGACTCTAGGCCCATGATTTGAACAAACTTGGTAGATGTCTACTAGGCCATGTTACATACCAAGTATCTTAACTCCAGGCCTTGTGGTTTCTGACAAGATTTTAAAATTTTTCCTATATAAGTTTTATGTAAAATCAAGTGACCCCTGGGCGGGGCCAATTTTGGCCCCAGGCCCATGATTTGAACAAACGTGGTAGAGGTTAAATACTTGGCCATGTAAAACATCAAATACCTAAACTCCAGGCCTTGTGGTTTCTGACAAGATGATTTTTCTAGTTTTTCCTATGTAAGTCTATGTAAAATCAAGTGGCTCCTGGGGCAGGGCCAATTTTGACCCCAGAGCCTAGATTTTAACAACTTTGGTAGAGGTCCTTAAGACAATGCCACACACCAAATATCTAAGCTCTAGGCCCAGCGATTTCGGAGAAGAAGATTTTTTTAAGATTTCACTTTAAAAATCTATTTTTAGCTCCTGTGACCCAGATATGCAATGGACTGGAATTATTTGAACAACTTTGGTAGAACTTCACTCACTGAATATTCCTGTAAAGTTTTATCAAAATTGGCCCAGTGGTTAAGGAGGAGATTAAAGAAAATTGTTGACGCTGGACGGACACACGGACGCCGGACAAAAGGCATATTGAGCTCAGGTGAGCTAAAAATCAATAAAACAGCCAGACTGACAGAAAGACAAACTCAAACCAGTATACACCCCTTACAACTTTGTTGTGCAGGGCGTATAAATTTGACAATACGTTACTAGGTTAATTAGGCATTGAATCGCATCATTAAATTTAACCACTTTCAATGAAATTTTGCAAATATTGTTCACTTTCACATACCCGAACATGAAATAAAATTTGATTCTTACAATTCCCAAGGTTTTGAGATGTTTCATAAATTTAAAGTGATCGGTTAGAACTTTCCATCAGTGAAGTCTTGTACTTAGTGCTTGGCATGGCATAAAATATAATCCATAGCAATAGGCTTTTTTTTTTAAAAAAAAACCCCTTGAATAATCTTAAGCTTTCAAGGAAGTTTCATTAAAAACCAGCCAGAGCTTGTGGAGAAATAACTCTGTCAAGAAGCAACAATGAAAGGCTAACATAATTCTTTCAGGCAGTACAAAAAGTAGTTTGTAGATTAGTAACTATATTGATGCATTTTCAAATTCAATCACCAACTGCTATTGATATTGTGAATAAAAATCATAACAAATATAACATTAATGTATTGTTTTTTTTTATTAAAATTACATGCAATGACACAGCACCAATGTGCCCTTAAATGTTTCAGCACATAGTACCTCCAAACATTAGAGAGTATTCAAGGGATGTGGCAAAGTACAAGTTCCTTATTATACGGGTGAAAACACTTGTAATGAAAAGAAGCAAGTCTTACCAAGTTTGTGTGAAGTCCCAGAACTGACTAAGCCAGAGTCAGAAAAATGCTGAGGCTGGGTTTGATTGGTTGTTGCAGTGGACGGCGTCCTATCTGAAATTTATCCAGTAATTATTTAGAAATAGTGTGGACAAAGAAAGCTACAGACCAACCGACCGACCAGCACAGTGACTCCAATATTCCTATATACCCTCCCCCCACAAACTAAGTTTATAGGAGATATAATCAACTGAAAATATTTCATTCATTGATGATTTCTTTCAAAACCACAGAAGCAAAGCTAAAATTATCTGAAGAAATAAGCTACAATACAGTATAATGTACTACAAATATTTTTACTACGACTTTTTGTTTTACAAATCAGAACTTGATTATGTTTTGCTGGTACAAAAAGTCCAAAAGAGATAAAACTGCTTTTATTATTTTGACAGATCAATTGTACAGATAAATAGGGCTGACCATTGACCCCAAAAATGACTATTGCGATACTATCGATAGTCAGTATGTTGCTATTGCAATAGTTCAACTATTGCAGGATTAATATTGCAATGCATTGCGATACTATTGCTTTACCAATGATCCTTTGACTCATGTCTTATAAAAGGGAAATAAATGTATCAGTTAACTATAAACAATTTTTATCTTTGTTTTTATTTTCAAATCCACAACTGACAGCTTTGTCAAATATATATATACATGTATATATAATCTCAAGTAAAGAAAAATTAAACTTATTCAAAAGTAAAAACAAAAATATCCAACAAATTGTGACTTTGCACTTTTGTTTTCAACTATTTGAAACTGAATGTCACGCGAGCGAGTCGCCATGATGTTTATTTCAGGTACGGTATAATTCCAGAACCATAGCATGCTCACGTCAGCAATAAACGTAATGTTTATTTTCAGCTATAATGTTAATCATGTTATATAAACATACGAAAATAAAATGTGTTATACTTTATAGACAGTTCAAGAAAACGTTATTGACTTGTAAATTGAGATTGTTTTGATTTGTTGTTCGAACTCAAAAGCTATAATTATGAGTCAGTTTTATCGTCATTCGTCAGTGATTTAGCCATATCCATCCCTTACATGTACATTAAACTGGCAACAAATCCTAAAAACCGACACGATATGAATTACTCTTTTAACTGCAACGTTAGGGAATGTTTGTTGTTTTTTTTCTTTTGCTTAACAGATAGACTTTGTGGTCAGGTGTATATATTACTGAACTATCGATAGTCTGGAACACTATCGGCGATATTATCGACGGTCAGAAACCACTATCGATGCAGTACTATCGTCCTCATAACCATTGCAATTAATCGATAGTCCGATCCATCGGCCCAGCCCTACAGATAAATATACACAAGGATTTTAAAAACACCTCACCTAGGAAAATGTTTTGGTGTTTTTAAACAATTTTAGATTATTTAGAAAAGTAAAGAGGCATATTTTAGCAATACATTGGAACATATTATATGCCCTTCTTAAGAAAATGTAAAGAGATGGTAAAACAAAATGACATGAAATACCGAATTTTTAGACATGAGGTGTTTTTAAAGTTCTCAGGTATAAAATATATTTATGAATGCAGATAGAAGGGAGGCAACCCTTACCAAGTTCTTGTGAAATTCCAGAACTGATTGAGCGAGGATCAGGATCACGTGGCCGCTCTGTTTGATTGGTTGTCTGCAGTGTTAAATTTGGCGTCCTCTTATACAAGGGCACTCTGGATGTTGAGTTTGGAGAACTACTAAATCTCGAGTTACCTCCCCATGGTGACTCTCCAATGTGTGGAGACCCACTTGGGTAACCCTGACTTTCTGGACTTCTATGGAAAGAGCTCCCATGCCCTAGTGAACTGTTCTCCTCTGAAGACCACCTTCCAAGTGATGAGTCGACAACTGAGATACAAATTACAACTGTTTTAATAACTGATTCAAAATAGTTTAAGAGTCAGTCCATTTGAGAATTGCCTGCTTATACTAGTAAAATTGTGAGACAGTCAGTGTCAACAGTTAGTAGTATTGCACATTGAAACTACAATATTTTTTACTATATATGTTTTTTTTTTAATTTTCACAAAGAGTGGATATGCTGAACTTGATCCTTGAAATAACTTTCAAAATATGTTTTTATATGTAACAAAAGGGCCAAAGAGGCCCTGAATCGCTCACCTGGGTATAGGATTACCTAAGGAATATCTGTACTAAAACATTTTGAAATTGGGCCAGTAGTTTTGAAGGAGATGATTTTTAAAGTTTTCATATTTTTTTTTCTTTTTATATCTTTCTATATTCTTTTTATATGTAAAAAATTTCATATCGGCAGTCCTTGTGTGTTTGATTTGCTTTGCTTTATGTAGCAGCAACAAAATTTGGATCCTTAAGGGACAGACGTGATGCTGTATCTTTGGGATATCACGCCAGACACAAATGGCATGATTGTTTGATGATACCACAGCTAGTCACACTATCCAAACCTGACACTACCTTACATGGAAGATATAATGTACCAGTTTCTGTTATTTTTATTGATTATGGAAAGTCTCAGTCAGAGATTGAACCAATACTTCCCATTAACCTGGCCTTAAGACTGGTTCCTTATTAAGCATGTAAAAGAAAAACTGGGCTCTACCTTCTGAAGGGGGAATTTTCTCTCGTAGGGGGAATTTTAGGCAATATTTGCTGCACAAACATACAACAATTATATTAATAACAAGAGGGCCAAGATGGCCCTGAATCCCTCACCTGTGAAATATTGCTTTCATTGCCTTTTACAACATAGTCATACTGAATACAAAATCCATACAGAAGAACAGCAATATAATCTTAATTCCACACAAAAAGTTTACATGTTGTATTAAAAACCAAGTTAACCTAACGTGGGACCAATTTTGACCCCAGGGTCATGATTTGAACAAACTTTGAATAGATCCACTAGACAATTCTACACTCCAAATATCTAAACTCCAGGCCTTGTGGTTTCTGAGAACAAGATTTTTCTAGTTTTTTTTTTCCATATAAGCCTATGTAAAATCAAGTGACCCCTGAGGTGGGGCCAATTTTGACCCCAGGGCCATGATTTGAATGAACTTTGTAAATGCCCATAAAGCAATGTTACACACCAAATATCTAAACTCCAGGCCTTGTGGATTCTAAGAAGAACATTTTTCTTTATTTTCCTATATAAGACCATGTAAAATCAAGTGACCCCTGGGGCGGGGCAAATTTTGACCCCAGAGTCATGATTTGAACAAACTTGGTAGAGGTTCACTAGACAATACTACACACCAAATATTTCAGCTTTAGGCCTTGCAATTTTGCAGGAGAAGATTTTCAAAGTTTGCATTTTAAAAATCTATTTTTAGCTCCTGTGACCTACTTTTTCAACCAATCAAAATAATTGGCCCAACTTTGATAGAGAACATCATAAGGATGAATCCTGTGAAGTTTGGTCAAAATCCATTCAGTGGTTTAGGAGGAGATGTTGTTTAAAGAATATTTATGACGCCGGACGCACGCAAGCACGGACGGATGCTGGACGCCAGACAAAAGGCAATTACAATAGCTCACCATGAACACTTTGTGCTCAGGTGAGCTAAAAATGTACAAAATAGTTCCTGGTTAAAAGTGAAATGGAAATCAAATGGTATACAGTACAGCTGTATTGTACAACAATGACTACCCTTGTTATTTATATGAGCTCTTGCATTTTCAATTGCAGGGGGAAATTTGCTTGAAAATGGGGGAAAAACATATTTTTTTAGCTGGGGGAATGGTGCCAAATAAAAACACTAAATAATGGAGAACGAGACCACTGAAAAATAATTTAATATGGTAATACCTGAAGGTATTTGCTGTCTTGTGTCAGCAGTCAGTGACCCGGCGCTAGAGCTTGCTCCTGGTTAGATTAAAATTATAAGAAATATATACACTCAAAACATATTTCTAAATGCTTCATTATTAAATTCGTTTTAGGCCTTTCAAAAATGTGCTTGATGCACAAACATCATACAGTATAATCTAAAAACATACATCATACAGTATAATCTACAGAAAAACATCATACAGTATAATCTTTAGACATACATCATACAGTATAATCTAAAAACATACATCATACAGTATAATCTATAGACATACATCATACAGTATAATCTACAGACAAACATCATACAGTATAATCTTTAGACATACATCATACAGTATAATCTATAGACATACATCATACAGTATAATCTACAGACAAACATCATACAGTATAATCTATAGACATACATCATACAGTATAATCTTTAGACATACATCATACAGTATAATCTATAGACATACATCATACAGTATAATCTATAGACATACATCATACAGTATAATCTTTAGACAAACATCATACAGTATAATCTACAGACAAACATCATACAGTATAATCTATAGACAAACATCATACAGTATAATCTACAGACAAACATCATACAGTATAATCTATAGACATACATCATACAGTATAATCTATAGACAAACATCATACAGTATAATCTATAGACAAACATCATACAGTATAATCTTTAGACAAACATCATACAGTATAATCTACAGACAAACATCATACAGTATAATCTATAGACAAACATCATACAGTATAATCTATAGACATACATCATACAGTATAATCTATAGACATACACAATAACATGGTTATGTTTATCCAGGGTTAACCAGGTGATTGGAATCTAATTATCTATTTACACTACACTGACAGAAAGTTCTAACCTATCACGTTTTAAATGATCCGTTTTAAAAATCTACAGGGAATATTGAAGTAACTAGAACTGCCATTGCAAATACCCTCCACATGCGGCTTTGTCACAGGGAATTTAAAATGATGCAAATAAGAGTAACAGTTCTTGGGCACTGCACTTCCCTTCAATGAGATCTATCCACATATAAAGTTTCATCTGGAACTTTAATCCTTTCTATTCCAAAATTATGCACATTTTTGGGTTTCACTAACCCTCAATGAACTCTATCCATATATGAATTTTCATCTTAATTTGATACCTTTTATACTTTTTGAGTTACGTCCCAGACAAAAATTATGACATTTTACAAAGGGCAAGAGTTATGGTTCTTGATCAATGCACGCCCCCTCAATGAGATCTATCCACATATGAAGGTTCAAAAAATTAAGTATGAAAAATTTACAAAGGGCAATTACTCCAAAATTATGTGAGAGAGAGTTATGGTTCTTGACCAATGCATTCCCCCTCAATGAGATCTATCCACAAATAAAGTTTCATCTTGATATCTTTTATGCTTTTTGTGTTAAGGTACAGACAAGAAAAAAAAAACAGAGCCAGACAAACAAACAAGCAGAATCCATTATACACCATTTCACGGTGCATAACCATATCGGCGGGCTCTATGCGGAAATCGCTATATCGGCAGTTTATCTGCGTTCACACCAGTCATTCTCTGCCATAAACACAAACACACGATGGACAGATGGCAGAAAAAAGGATCAATGGTCACTTTTAACAGGTGAGTTGCTCGATATTAAGTAGTGCATGGAATATTAGAATAAATTTTTTATGTATATGCGTGTTAACTTTTCAATTATCAGCTACTGCGCACTGAAACTTAGACAAACAAGTTTAGTGATGTACCAACATAGAACACAACCTCGGTACTTTCTACAGGCTTTAGCGAGTTGTTGCTTTGATTACATCCATAACATGAACATCGTACGTATTCTTTTAGGTATACTTTTCAAAGAGATATCGATAAATTGGCTGATATATATGTATATTTCTTGATAAGCCCCTACTTTTGGTTTTGTTGGTGCATGGGAGGTCTCTCTGCATATCACTTTTTGAAGCACATGCAGACTTTCTGTATTTCCCACAGACAGGTTCTCTTTAAGCCATGTTCTTTTATTGTTTACGGAAAAAGGATAATTTCATGAGTCCTTACACCTTCTTTGTGCTTTCACTTTTCGTACTTTATATGCAATTTGTATTGTTTTCGTTGTCAGAAACAAATCTATTAAAAGTATGTATGTGTTACTTACTTTTTAACTATCTTAGCTCATATTGTCGATAAAAATATATAAGTTAAATTTCCTCTAGAGTACTGGTTATTACAATAATTATCAATGTTTTAATTGCATTGCTTATTCCTAAACACGCGCCAAAGAAACAAGTGCCATACTAACATGTTACTTAAAACAAACAACTGAAATATAAATAAAAATGATGTATCAATAAGTCCATTAATTTTAAGCACACTAAGTGCTAACGTTACCAGTTTACACATTAACATGCTTGACAAAACGAAGGTGAAGCCATACATTGACTTACCAACAGTATTCGGTCTTTTTAACTGAATCATGCTAATCAACAGACATCTAATAATCGCGTTATAGAATGATGCAACAATCAGGAGTCAACAACAGAACTAAGCCCCTTAATAATTACATGTGATTGTGAATGGAAGTTGTTATTGACACAAAAACATTTTCCAAGACACTGGGTTTAATGATGGAATTGTCATTAATTGTTACTGGAGAAAAAAGGGAAAATAAATATAACTAATAATGGTCACTTTTAACCATGGTCAATATAATACTGAAAACATAATTAAATGTTTTGTAAGGACAATAAATAAAATTTTCAAAGATGTTGCTCTGGTTAGTAAAAAGAACTTACACTTTTCTTGATAAAAAGGTGAGAATTTGATATTTAAATAGGATAGTTCTATGGATAACGAAATGTAAAAGAAAATTCCATGCATATAATTTTCAATACCAATGGTATTTATATTTTTTACGAGTAAAATCGATGTTAAGTCATTAGATTTACAAACACCCGTTTTTATTTCAAAACATCAGAGTATTTATGCAGCTATGTTTTATGATGACGGATTTTACAAGTTTGGTAGGACTATGTCACAGAAGTTTTCTTTTTTTTTTTTTAGGAAATAGATATTTACTTAAATATCACTTTCAGTTGCTGTAGCAATGTGATAACGCCGATGTTTTAGTTTTATTTCTGTATTAATGAACGATAACATGCATGAAGTAAGAAAAACCTTATATTTCAAGGATATTTGCAGCCACAGAGTGTTAATACCGATCGAATGTGTAATAACTTGTTGACATATATTGTCACAAAACTGACAAGCTATCCTGCTTCTTGCATAAGAGAGAATGAATGGTGTGTTTTGAAACAAATGAAGGACCAGAAGCATGAAAATGTTATTTCACAGCAATAAAATACAAAGTACGTTAGCAGTATGCTTTTAAAAAACAATCACTTGCAAAATGCAGGGAGCCTGTCTGTGGCAAATTAAAAGAGTCTGCCTGTGCTTCAAAAAGTGCTGTGCAGAGAGACCTCCCATGCACCAACAAAACCGAAAGTAGGGGCTTATCAAGAAATTTACATAAATATCTGCCAGTTTATCGGTATCCCATTGAAAAATATACCTAAAAGAATACGTACGATGTTCATATTATGGACGTAATCAAAGAAATAACTCGCTAAAGCCTGAAGAAAGTACCGAGGTTGTGTTCCATGCTGGTACATCACTAAACTGTTTGTCCAAGTTTCAGAGCGCAGTCGCTGATAATTGAAAAGTTTACACGCATATACATAGTAAATATATTCTAATATTCGGTGCACTACTTAATATTGAGCAACTCACCTGATAAAAGTGACCATTGATTCTTTTTTCTGCCATCTGTCCTTCGTGTGTTTGTGTTTATGCACCGTGCATTTACAACTTTGTTGTGTGTGGGGGGGGGGGGTGGGGGGGGGTATACAAATTTGACAATACGTTACTAGGTTTATTAGGCATTGACTCGCGTCATTAAATTTTACCACTTTCAATGAAATTTTGCAAATATTGTTCACCTTTTACATACCCGAACATGAAATAAAATTTGATTCTTACAATTCCCAAGGTTTTGAGATATTTCATAAATTTAAAATGATCAGTTAGATCATCAGTGAAGTCTCGTACTTGGTGCTTGGCATGGAATAAAATGTAATTCATATGCAGTAGGCAATTTTTAAAAAACAAGAGGGCCATGATGGCCCTAAATCGCTCACCCGAGTATCACTGTTGTAACTTATTTTAAGGGTTTAGGTTAATGGATGGTTCCTAAATTTTCAAGATACTCCTCCCCCTATTTTATTTCTATTTATACCTAGTTCAAGTGCACACAACATGCTCATTTTATGTAAAAAAGGTCAACAATTCACCACATGCTTCACATTTTCACTGACTGGATAAGCCTGTTAAACATACTTAACAGTATAGGAACTGTCCATTAACAAACAGAAATCCTGATAGAGTTTTATGTACGTAAAACATGACCGCTTGGGCAGGTCTAATTTTGGCCCATGGGCCATGATTTGTACATACTACACACAAAAAATAGCAAAGCTCTAGGCCTTATTGTTGCAGAGAAGAAGGTATTTTTTCCTATATTACTCTATGTAACACATGTGATCATAGGGTTGGGTCATTTTTCACCCCAGGGCTATGATTTGTACAATCTTATCAAATTTTGGAAAGAAAAATGGATATAGGTGACATATCTAATGGGCCAGTAAAATTGACACTGATTCATATCTTAAACATATATCAGGTATGTAATTTTAAGTAAAAAGTGATTCAATAGAGGGATAAATTTTAACCATAATCTAATCATAATCTCTCAAACTAGTAATATTGGAGAAGATTTTTTTTTTAAGTTTGGTCTATATAACTCTATGTAAAACATGTGACCCTGGGTAAGGACCACTAGACAATGTTTCATATCAAATCTCTAAGCTCCAGGTCTTATACTTTCTTACAAGAAGATTTTTGAAGGTTTTCCTATAATAACTATATGTAAAATAAAGTAACCCCTGTGGCAGGGTCAATTTTGACCCCACGGTCATAATTTTCACAATCTTGGTAAGTGTCTATAAGATGATGCTACACACCAAATATCTAAACTCCAGGCCTCATGGGTTTTGACAACATGAATTTTGAAGGTTTTCCTACATTACTCTATGTAAAATAAGTGTCCCCTGGGGCAAGCCTAATTTTGACCCAGGGCTATTATTTTAACAATCTTGGTAAGGGTCCATAAGATGATGCTACACACCAAATATCTATACTCCAGGCCATATGGGTTTTCACAAGAAGAATTTTGAAGGTTTTCATATATAACTCTATGTAAAAAAAAGTGACCCCTGGGGCAGGCCTAATTTTGACCCCAGGGCCATAATTTTAACAATCTTGGTAATGGTCTATAAGATGATGCTACATACCAAATATCTAAGCTCCAGGCCTTATACTTTCTTACAAGAAGATTTTTAAGGTTTTCTTCTTATAACTCTTTGTAAAATCATGTGACCCCTAGGGTGGGGCCAATTTTGACCCCAGGGTCAAAATTTAAACAATCTTGGTAGAGAGTCATAAGATCATGCTACATACCAAAAATCAAAAGGCTAGGCCTTGTGGTTTTGGAGAAAAAGATTATCAAAATTTTCATTTTTAAAATCTATTTTTAGCTCATGTGACCTAGATTTTTGACCAATCAAAATAATTTTAACAACTTTGGTAAAGGGCCCCATAATGAACATTCCTGTGAAGTTTCATAAAATCCAGTGAGTAGTTTAGAGGGAGATGTTTTTTAAAGAAATTGTTGACGACGGACGCACTCACGCACGACGGTCAAAAGGCAATCACAAAAGCTCACCATGAGCATGTTGTGCTCAGGTGAGCTAAAACTGACACAGTGCAAGTGACCCCTGATGATAACAGTTTTTCAAAAGATAAAATTAGAGAAATAATGTAGCTTAAGCTTCCAAGGAAGTTTCATTAAATACCAGCCAGAGCTTGTGGAGAAATAACTCTGTCAAGAAGCAAACAATGAGAGGCTAACATAATTCTTTCAGGATGTATAAAAGTAGCTACTGGTAACTATACTGATGCTTTTTCAAACTCAGTCACAAACTGCTATTGATATTGTAAATTAAAATTATAACATATCATAACATTAATCTATTAACTTTTATTTATATTACATGCAATGACACAGCACCAATGTGCCCTTAAATGTTTCAGCACATTAAGTCTACCATAGTACCTCCAAACATTAGAGAGTATTCAAGGGACGTAGCCTTGTTATACGAGTGAAAAAGCTGTTGTAATGATAAGAAGCAAGTCTTACCAAGTTTGTGTGAAGTCACCGAACTGACAAAGCCAGGGTCAGAAAAAGGCTGCCGCTGGGTTTGATTGGTTGTTTCACAGGACTGCGTCCTCTCATATAAGGGCAACCAGGATGCTGAGCTTGAAGAACTAGCAAGTTTTGAGTTACTTCCCCATGTTGGCTCTCCGGTGTGTGGAGGTACAGTTGTGGGGTAACCCTGACTTTGTGGACTTCTCTGGGAAGAACCCCTTTGCTCTAAAGACCTGTTCTCCATTGAGGACCAGCCTCCCAGCGATGAATCCACAACTGAGATATGAAATTAAAACTGTGATAACTTCTTGTTTCAGAAGCAGTTAAAGGCCCTTTATATTTCGTATTGATTTAATTATCATGAAAAAGAAAATATAAAATAACAATGAAACATTGAAAATGTTGATCTAATTACACAATCAAGTATTTTGGATGGATGTCAAAATACTTTCATTGTTTACATTTTGCATTGGCAGGTATTGCCAAAGAAAGTCTGTAATTGGAAATTATTTGAATTTGAAAAACCATCGGCGAATCACAATTTGTTTATCTGCTATGTCATCATTATATGCTCTCGTGATTTGTTAATGGAGGCATACGGAAGATACTATGTGGAAAACATCAGAAAATTGATGAAGATATGCGGCATATGCAAATTAGTTACTTTTGTAAACAATTGAATGATCTTTAGTAAAAGTTTATTTTTTTATTATACATTGTAGTAACATTGTTGTCAACAAGTATGTACAAATTGCATCTTGTAACAAATCTGTAGTACATACTTTGCTTTTATGTATGAATAACATACACTGCTTTTGGAAATATAATGGGCATTTAAAACTGAAAAAGGCAAATGCAAGAACACTTTAAGTGTGATGAGAAACTGTCAGTTAATTCATACATATGATTTCCTTTGACTGTGAGTGATTTGTGGTGTTTATCATTGTCAACATTTAAAGTTGGTAACTTCAGTAAACTGTTAACTGCAAGAGACATGGCTCTTTATTACATTCATTTGAGTTTTACAAAAAGAAGATAATCCTAGTCTTTCCTATTTGACAGAAATTTCCAATCAATTTACTGTGTAAATAAATGACACAATTTCCAATTTGTTTTTCTTATTAGAAAATATCCCCGTGAACATTCCTACCATGTATCAAGTAAAATAACTAGAACTATCACTAACAGTGATTAATACCCCCACATCCCACCTTGTCGTCAGGTAATGTGAGAATATGACGGGACATGACCAGCGTGATTCTGATATAGCCTCATTATCAGTGGAGTAGGGGCATAATGAATGAGTCCATACCTGTTGGTATAGGTGGTCTTGCTTCATTCAAGGATCCAGTGTCAAGGCTTAAATCTAGGTAGATTAAAGAAATACAGAAATAAACATGAAGTTTCTGCTGGCTTAATCAATATTTACTGATTTAAAATGTCCAATTGCAACACTTTTTTTCTTCAAATCTTGAAAATGATTAGAAAAGGTTTCTGAACATCAAGACATTGTCCTTAAATATTCTAAAGCATTATCTATATCAACCAATTTCTCTGACTCACTTCACTATGAAAATTACTGTGGTCATGTAAAGTCTTCGTCTAAAGTGGATAACATATTTGGCAAGATACTGTGGTCATGTAAAGTCTTCGTCTAAAGTGGATAACATATTTGGCAAGATACTGTGGTCATGTAAAGTCTTCGTCTAAAGTGGATAACATATTTGGCAAGATACTGTGGTCATGTAAAGTCTTCGTCTAAAGTGGATAACATATTTGGCAAGATACTGTGGTCATGTAAAGTCTTCGTCTAAAGTGGATAACATATTTGGCAAGATACTGTGGTCATGTAAAGTCTTCGTCTAAAGTGGATAACATATTTGGCAAGATACTGTGGATGTAAAGTCTTCGTCGTAAGTGGATAACATATTTGGCAAGATACTGTGGATGTAAAGGTTTTGTGTTTGAACCCCAATGGAGGGGCAAGGATTTTTCAGGGTTTTCCCAGGCACTAAGCAAATTTTCAATTACGGAACTGTCAAGAGAGATTAGCATAATCTGTAAGAATTTGTTTCCCAACTTAAGAATTGTCTCCCCCCACCTCCATCCCTCACATACACACATACACTGAGGCACACAGTGACAAACACTTTGTATGTTTTTAAAAAGTATGTCTACCATGATTTCAGTTACCAAAATGTTGGCTCACTTTTAAACAATGACTTTAAAAATAGGAATACATTATTACTTTTCACATGTAAAAGAATAATTAGGAGGACATAAATGAAATTTAATTTCAATGAATTGAACTGGAGTTATCATATAATAATAAGGACACAAAATTGTTTAAAAGGGGAAAAACTCCAACAAGAAACCTTGCAAATGGATTATGCCTTTTGTGTACTGCAATTCTCATCCATAATGGCTACCAACCTATGAAATTTCAAGGTTATATGGTTCATAGTGCTATGCTCCAGGCAAAACCTAATTGAATATGAAATAAAACAACAGGCAATAACTCCAAAAAAAAAAATTTGCAGAAATAAGGTTCTTTTGCACTGCAATTCTTCTTTGCGAGGTCTATCTACCTATGAAGTTTTAAGGTAATATGTCTCATAGTGCATGAGTTATGCTCCGGACAAAAAATTAGTATGAAATTTAACAAAGGGCAGTACCTCCAAAAATATGATATATGTTACAGTTCTTGTGTATTGCATTTCTCCTCCATGTGATCTATCCACCTGTGAAGTTTCAAGTTAATATATCTGATACTTTCTGAGTTATGCTCCTGACAAATATTTAAGTATGAAATTTAACAAGGGGCAATAACTCCAAAAATATGATGTGCAAAGTAATGGTTCTTGCGCATGTCACTTCTCCTCCATGGTATCTATCCACCTTTTTAAGTTTCAAGTTAATAGCTTTGATACTTTCTGAGTTATGCAATGGACAAAAAGTGTGACGGCGGACAGATGGACTCACAGATAGCTCTGACAAAAACAATATGTCTCTCCCATATAACTATGGGGGAAGGGGGAACATAATTTAAGTAAAATAAATATGTTTCAATAGAAATACAAATTTAAAAGTTTATAGAATCTTTACCTTGACTGTCCAATTTTTCTTGCAAAATAAATTTATCTCCGTCTTTGTGGACGATTCCTAATTCACAAAATTGTCTGACCATGCTCTCTATTTCATCTTTCTTTTTACTCATGCCTGGTATCTTGTCCTGCAGTTCCGTAAGGGTACAGCATCCCTTCATCTCTTCAAGGGCTGTAAACACTGCAGCCCCTACGTCTTCTGGAAACATAAAACTTGAGTTTTACATTGGTTATATCAGATTCTGTCAACTACTTTCTGTAACACTTATCAATTCAGTTCATGAAGTCCAAGAGATTTTAAATGTCACACTACCAGGATTTACAGCTGGTAGATTAGTAGAGCATTCCCCCTGAGACTGACAGGCACCTGAGGTCAAGCTGTACATTTTTCTCATCCTGTAAGTATCAGTTCAAGTTAATTTTTATAAAGATGTAATTTTCAAAAATGTTTTTCTTTTTATATATTCTATATAACACATATAACATTGTTGTTTTTTTTTAAATTAATTTTGTCTTCTTTTTTGCCAAATTTACTCTATAGTGATGCACAGGTGAATAAAACAGTAAACTTTAAAACAGAACAGTGTTTGAAAACCGCCAATTATTTAGTCTGGAGGCTTGTACATCCATCTCAGTACAGTAAGTTATAAGTCGTAATGCTTAACAGAAACAGGCCTGTATCAGGTTATGGACAGAAACCCATGAACACCTATTCATTTACTCTTTATATCGCCTATGTGATTATTAGTTACCATTTGCACATTATAGATTATTTTGTTTCCTGTCCCTTCAGTTTGCTAATCGACTGGTTCTCCTAGTTATGGACATGTTCGCTAAGTTACATATTCTGCTACCTTTCATGCCTTGCTCACAACATCAGCTTCGGTTTGCTGTGTTTAGTTAATCTTCTTTGCTGACTGCATGATTTTACAGCATGTATTCATTTTTGTTCCAACAATGGCTTTTTCTCCATTCTTTTTGGCTTCTGTAACAAACATGGAGACTCCTCTTGAAACTGTGTTTCTTTCTTCATCTGTATTCTCTTTCAGTCTCTGTATACAAAAGTCAAACACATCTACTGTACAACTGATTATCTTCCTATTGCTGATTACTGGTACATTTCTGTAGCAAGTAACCTTACACTTACAAGTACTCCCAGACCGTCATACACATTCTTTTCAAGAGATGTTTCAAAATAGTTTATGGTTGGCTGTTTTGTTAAGACTGATATCTCCAAAGGCTTTCCTCCCTTTTATATATTGTGCTGTACATCCATTGGTCCACTCATGAACCTCATCTACTTTCACAAGAACTTCAATGGCCTTGTTTTCAAAGGTGATTGCTTAGTCAGCATCATGCTTAGTTTCATCACTTGTACCAATAATGTCATGCTTTACTTTTCATCTCTTTCTCCTTGCTTCCTGTGGTAACACAAGCTGGGATGTACTTCCCCTTGAAACACACAGCCATAACTCTTACCTAAATCCATGACCATATAAACAGAACCTTCTCTGATTTTGTCAACACAGATTCCCTTTTAGAAAATTGGTTTACAATGCCAAATATGTTATCCACTTTAAATAAAGACTTAACTACTTTATTTATCTGCTGCGGTTGCCATGTGGCCCTGAAGATATGTTCTCTAAATATGTCATGACATGTTTAAATGTCTGCTTCTGTACACAGAAGACACAATGTTTTACTTTGTAATCTTTGGCAATTTCTCCACTTCCCATTGACACCAAGATACCATTTTATCCCTACATCTTTAGACCAATAGTCCTATGTAGTTTCTAAGACATTTCACCCCACATTTCTCATATATTCTCTTCTTAAAAAATTATGGTTGGACTGTTCTCATACTTAAAAAATGAGGCATCACTCAAGCTTTTCTTATTTTGTTGGTTTGTCATTGAAATTGTCATCTTTCACCACCTTCTTTATGTTTGTCGATGTCTTTATTTTACATTCACAAAAAAGAAAAAAACAAGAGCTGTCAGACGAAAGCATGCTCGACTATTCAAAATGCTTGTTGGTAAATCAAATGAAATCTATTTCAATTCTTATCCTTCATATACCTTGTAATAATAGTCAAAAATGACATATCTTGATAGTCTAATACATTTATAAAGTCTAAAAACAATCCCATGCCTAGTTACTGAGACATAAGCATAAGAACACTTTAACCAAGCAAAACTTTAACCAAGTATCCAAGTTAGAAAAGGGCCATAATTTGTATAAAATTCAGACCAAGAGTTATCTCCTTGGTTTTCAGATGCCCCTGAACACACTCCTAAACTTTCTAGTCAATACCATTAACAATATCTGAGATATAACCTGGATAGTAGCTTGCATGCAAAACTTTAACTAGAAAGTCTAAGTCAAAAAGTGGCCCTAATCTGAATTATATTCAGTCAAAAACTATCTGCCACTATAGTATGATACCACTGAAATATTTAAGAAATTTCAAATCTAACCCATGCCTGGTTACTGAAATATAAGCATGAAATTCCTTGCATGCAAAACTTAAACCAAAATTTCTAAATTAAAAAGGGGCCATAATTTGTAACATATTCCATCAAGTGTTATCATCCTTGAAGTATGATACCCCTAAACATATTAAAGATGTTTCAAATAAATCCCATGCCTGGACTCTGAGATATTATAAGCATGAAAGTACCTTGCATGCAAAACTTTAACCAAAATTTCTAAGCTAAAAAGGGGCCATAACTTGTAATATATTTCATCAAGAGTTATTTACCTTGATAGTATGATACCTCTAAACGTATTAAAGATGTATCAAATCGATCCCATGCCTGGATACTGAGATATAAGCATGAAAGTACCTTGCATGCAAAACTTTAACCAAAATTTCTAAGTTAGAAAAGGGGGCATAATTTGTAACATATTCCATCAAGAGTTATATACTTTGGTTGTCTGATACCCCTAAACATATTCATAAACTTTCAAGTCAATACCATCATGGCCAATGAATGGTTATTGAGATACAAGCTGGATAGTAGCTTGCATGCAAAACTTTAACCAAGTTTTCTATTGCATGCAAAACTTTAACCAAATTTCTAAGTTAAAAAGTGGCCATAATCAAATTAAATTCAGTCAAGAGTTATCTACCTTGGTTGTCTGATGCCCCTGAACATATTTATAAACTTTCAAGTCATTACTATAAATGGTTATTGAGATATAAGGTTGATAGTAACTTGCATGCAAAACTTTAACTAAAAGCTGCAACGCCAACGCTGGCGCCAGGGCGACTACAAAAGCTCAAGCTAAAATGCATCTCACAGAATTCTTTAAGCAAGAGACTACCAACTCCATTCTTCTTTTTTTTTTTCTACAATGTACCGGTAGATCAAGCCTTAGTTCTTACTTTAAATGATACTTTGAAGTACTTGTATGTGCCTTCAGTATTTCTTCAATACTGATCGAGTCACAGATGACCTTGTTTGCAAGTTTCTTTCCATCACTTTGCCTGGTTTTCACTTCAGAGATGTTATCTGTCACAGAACTGTATCCAATCCAAGTTTTTTCTACAATGAAGTGTCATGATTATTTTCTCCTCAGTGAGCACTTTACTACTTTATTCAATTAGTTCACTTATTAAAATCGCATTACTCCCAGGGGTTTACTTAAGGATTTGACTTTCACTTGTCCAGGGGGCAAGTTACTTTGAACATCTACTAACCCCCAGTGAAAACAGGTTGCCCGATCTTGAAGTTTTTTGGTGTTTGTTAATGTTTAAAACTAAATATGTGTAATATTAAGGTGGATTTTAGTTAAAATGTATCAAATACAATTTGCAAGCATTTCACCCCTGATATACTGTAGAAAATAAAAAAAACTGAAAGATTTCATTTACATAAATAAGCCCGCCGGGCTATCTTCTTTGAAAAATCACTTGCCCGCAGTGATTTTAACCCAGTGTGGGCAAGTGGGCGTCCACTTAGGAAAACCCCTGTACTCCTGGGTGTACCTTATTCTCAAACCATTACAGTTTGAATTAAATACTGTGATGTTAATCATTGAATTGTGTATTTGAATCGGTCATCAACGATTGTACCAGTTACTTGAAGTCTAAGATTTTGAAAACTATTTTTACTACATTTACATTCACAATTTTGGACAGTTACTATTAATGATTTTGCCTTATGGATCACTGGACTATAATTTGTATTCATCCCATACAAACTGGAGGAAAACAGCCATTAACTAACACTCAAGAGGATTTTGGTTATGAACACTACAAATCACAGTGTAACATTGAAAAGACAAAAGAAGCATACCTGGATCATTACCAGGGGTTTGTTCTTTTCTTTTTCCCCTATCTTTAGGCTGAATATGGTACAAAAGCCAAGAAATAAAGGGATGAATTCTTCTAAGGCAAGAAAGGTAGATCACATTGCTATTTAGTGAATGCCACAAGTATGATGCAATATTTCATCACAGGAGCTACTTCATCATCTTTTTTGCACTTAACTAAATTGTTCAATGTATGATGCAATATTGCATCATGAATGGTTTAACTTTTTCTATGGTCACAAATAAGGCACTGCCAATGGACAGCATCATTAGACTGTTTTACCTTAAATCAGCAAACTCTGACACTTCTCACTAGCAGCACTGTAGCAATTAAGCAGTGGCAGCTGAAGGATTACCATCCATCAAAAATTTTGGAACTACTTAACAGTTAACAGCAAGCAGGCAAATTTTTTTCAGGGTCAAGGAGGTCAAAAACATGGGGTACCATCAGATCACTGGATGGCATTTGCTTGAACTGGACACTAGCCATACAAATTTTCTTCTATTGAAATTGTCCAATTTCATTGGGGACCGTGTGGGCACCTAATTGGCATCTGTAAAGATACTGCTCAACATTATTAAGGTGGGCATCAAGCCATTCCTGTTTTGTCAAGTTGAGACTGGCCAGCCAGCTTGCATATACTCAATACCGCTTTCAACGAGTAACTGGTATTGCAAGCAACACATGAGTCCCCTACTCAGAATCTCCATACTGCCATCTATTCATACATATACCAAGTTTCATAATATTATTTTTATATATAATAACATTTTTTAAGTTATTGCAGGATCCAGATTTCTAGACAAACAGACAGAGGGACAGACAGATGGGCAAAGCTCTAGTCCCCTCCAGTATAAACACCGGCAGGGGACTAATAAATTTTAATTGCACATGCATGCAAAAACCAAAAGTTGTCTGTGTGGTAATCAGCTAGTCCATACGCAGTGGCGGTCTGATTCATAACTTCACCACATTGTCTGGTCAATCGCCTTGTACTCCGTCAGGGATAACCATCTGATGCTCACTTCATCATGACGAGAGGAAAGAAAAATATAAATCGCGAGGCGCCTGTCAGATTCCAAAAATCACCAATTCTGTACCTTTCGTTAAAATCTGATGGTTCCCATAGACATTACTCATGAATATCACAAACTGTTAGTGTGATGGTTCCCGTAGACATTACTCAAGAATAGCACAAACTGTTAGTGTGATGGTACCCGTAGACATTACTCAAGAATAGCACAAACTGTTAGTGTGATGGTTCCTGTAGACATTACTCAAGAATAGCACAAATTGTTAGTGTGATGGTACCCGTAGACATTACTCATGAATATCACAAACTGTTAGTGTGATGGTTCCTGTAGACATTACTCAAGAATAGCACAAACTGTTAGTGTGATGGTACCCGTAGACATTACTCATGAATAGCACAAACTGTTCGTTTGATGGTTCCCGTAGACATTACTCAAGAATAGCACAAACTGTTAGTGTGATGGTTCCTGTAGACATTACTCAAGAATAGCACAAACTGTTCGTTTGATGGTTCCCGTAGACATTACTCAAGAATAGCACAAACTGTTAGTGTGATGGTTCCTGTAGACATTACTCATGAATAGCACAAACTGTTAGTGTGATGGTACCCGTAGACATTACTCATGAATAGCACAAACTGTTAGTGTGATGGTACCCGTAGACATTACTCATGAATAGCACAAACTGTTAGTGTGATGGTACCCGTAGACATTACTCATGAATAGCACAAACTATAAGTGTGATGGTACCCCGTAGACATTACTCATGAATAGCACAAACTATTAGTGTGATGGTACCCATAGACATTACTCATGAATAGCACAAACTATTAGTGTGATGGTACCCATAGACATTACTCATGAATATCACAAACTATTAGTGTGATGGTACCCGTAGACATTACTCATGAATATCACAAACTGTTAGTGTGATGGTACCCCGTAGACATTACTCATGAATATCACAAACTGTTAGTGTGATAGTTCCCGTAGACATTATTCATGAATATCACAAACTATTAGTGAAAAAAGTGATTTCTTTCTGTAAGTTTTTTTTGTGAAGTGTCAATAACCTTTCCTAATACACAATTCTCAATGATGATATCTATTGTTGGGACAACGATATTTGATAACTTAGACATTTCATGAATACATTAGCCTATGTAAGATTTTTAATATTGCAATGTGAATTAAAGAAAATATTGCAACATTAAGTTGCCATGGTTTATACCGACTCGACTGAATTTTGATTTCATCATTAACCAAAGAGTTTTTTTATCAATTACTGATAGATAACAAAGTGTAGCAAAACCACTGATGATAATATTTTACGAATAAAATCAGACATTTTTGGCCGATTTCTTTAATTCAAATACCAACATTTACAGGATGCATGTCTTACTTATTATCCTCAGAGCATGATAAGTATCAAATAACCATTAGGAATCAAGAGCTTTTTGTATTTCAAATTACATTTTTTACAAGCGAGACAGAATATCACAAGAATGGTTTATAATAGCTAGACACTTGAAGTTTACAGGAACTCAGGATCTGTCACAGCAATGTTAAACAATCTTCAAAAGAAGTTCCTATAACATATATTTTAACTGTATCATGGATATTACATATAACAAATCAAATCAACACCAATTAAACAATGTTTAGTCCAACATGAAAATACTTGAGTACTTTTATCAAGTACTCAGCATATAATTAAATACAATTGTGACACAGAGAGCAGCTATATTTTCTAATTTTCAGAATTCAGAGACAGTGATACTCAATCAAATAATTTACTCTAATATACGTGAGTCTTATCAAATATACGCATAAGCTCATAGTACCAGGTTTCTGCTATGGCCTAAGCAATGTTACACAAAGCTCAGAAATGAATTCAGTATCCCAAGTTTTTAATTGTGTTTAGTTAACACTTATTTAGAAAATAATCTGATATTTGTCCATTTCTAATGAATAATTACACAAACACTCAGGCTATCTATTCCTATTTTTTTAAAAACTTAGCTGGGTAACAGAATTCCTATACGGGCAAAGGTAGACTGAAACTTTAATATTTGAACAAAATAATATGATAAACACAATATAATTATATTATTATTATTTGATGAATTAACACTTTTGAATAAGGAACAAGCTCATAAGGAGAGGGAGGCATCTAATTGTCTATTCTATTGTGGGGAGCAGTGGTCCAATGGTAGAACACATGCTTCTGGATCAAGAGGTCCCAGGTTCGAGTCCTGCCAAGGACACTGCTAATTTCCTTGAAGTTGAACAAAAACTTTTTCCCACATTGTTTCACTTCACCCAGGTGTAAATGAATATCTAAGTGGAGTGAAAGACTCCCCAGGGAGATGTATAGATAGATACAAGTAGCCCGATGACCAGGAGTAAAAGCTGTCAAGTCGGTGAACATGCCTGAGGTATGAAACTTAGACTGTAAAACGCATTTATTATTATTATTATAATTATTTATACAAAACTTACCTACCCTCTGAAATAAGTAAGGATCACCTCACCTGACTATCTTAAGAAATAAATAAAAACAATAACCCACTAAACTTTTGTTAATTTAGAAAATAAAACGTGACTTACCTTCACTCATTCTTGAAACTTTGTCAGTGGCAAACTCTGTGGAATATTTGTCTATACCTGAACAGAGAGAAAACAGTTTAGTGATGTGTTCTCACTCCCAGAACGTTTGTATGTTAGATCAAATTCAAGTTTAGGTAGTGACAACCCAGTTAAAATAAACATCATTAAGATATATTTTGGTGACATAGGCCCACTGGGTACTGTATGATAAGTGTGCATTTTTTGTATGCAAGCAGTCATTACAAAATATATGTCACAATAAACAAGATACAAGATATCTTATGTAACCTAAAATACATGATAACACATAAAATACATGTACCTATTTCAGTTCTATTTTATACCCATCCATATTTAAAATGCATAAAATAAATATAATCACTGTCTCATTAAACATGCATTTGCATTTACTTTTTCAATACTTACTTTTTTAAGATTGAAGCACATTTGATTCAAACTTAAGCAAAGACTTTTATCTCAAGTTACTACAAACTTAAAAAGACAAACATGAATGAGTACAAGGAGAAATATACGCTATATTACATGAATACTATTGAAAATAACCACGATTGCATAGTTTGAAATCTGTATGTATATTATTGTGCTGTATTTTTCTTAACGAGGGTCAGTCAAAAATAATGTTATGTGACTTCATATACATGTGACGTCATTTATTGTAACATCATGGAGGAGGTTGCGTTCACGTTGACGCATGAAGAACAGATTGTGTACGTTAAGATTGAAGCTAGAATTTCTAAAAGCTCTTGAGGAAGTTAATTCAGAGTCTATACTCAGATACAGTACTATCGCAATGGGTGCGAGAATAAAATAATGGACAAACTGTCGTTAGCAGCAAGCACCTATGCAGACGGACTTTGTCAGCAACAAATGACGAAATTGTTGAAAATGTAGCAAAACTACTTGAGCCTGATAGAAGATATACATGTGATGAGATAGCATATGAGTTGGACATAAGTCATGGGTCAGCATATCACATTCTGAATAATGTTTGCAAATGAGGAAGATCGCTGCTAGGTGGGTACCCCACATGCTCTCAGAAATGGAAAAACACCAACATGTAAATATTGCCTGATCACTCCTACAAAGGTACGACACAGAAGGCGATGAAATGCTGCAAAGAATCAGTGCTATTGATGAAATTTGGATGCAATCGTTTGAACCTGAATTGAAGCGACAGCTTAGCAAATGGCACACCAAAAACTCACCGAGACCGGTACTGTCCCAAGATGATGATATTTGCGTATGATTGCAGAGGCGTACTGACCTGACAGGGTACCGACAGGTGAAACTGTAAATAAAGAAAACAACAAAATGTATCTTAGGACAATACTTAGTCCAGCATTATGCCGAAAGCACCCAGAGCTCATTGACTGCACGCCGCTCATTTTGCAAGACAATGCGTCACCCCACCAAAGTATTGTTGTCAATAAGCTGTTGGAGGGATATGGCTGGGAGGTGCTTGATCACCCACCTAATTCTCCAGATCTTTCTCCCTCCCCCGGCTTTGATCTATTCCCAAAGTTGAAAGAACCCCTACGAGGAACCTGTTTTGCTAGCTTAGATGAGTTGGAGTGTACCGTGAATGGTCCGGTATCTAGGCATTGCCGAGGAGATGAAATTCGGTCATTCAGTCCAAGGGAGATTACTTTAAGGGATGATAAACAAGTCGTCTGTTAAACTTATATAAAAAGTAATGAGGTAGGGCTCAGTTATTTCTTACTGACCTTCGTAAATAAAACTATTTAGCAGTTGCTGAGTTAACAGTTACAGTCAAACCCCACTTCAAAACTTCTTATTCAAAATCCAAAATATTTAGTTGTCCTGTGTGACCATTCCTAGGTAATTCAAATTTTTTAAATGAACAGTGGAAAGGCATGTACATCTTGCTATTAATTACCAAATTGTTTTTAAATGATTTGTGATTGCTGCTTAGTTTGGATTAATAGTTAATTGATTGCAGGCCTTCAAAGTGATAATTAATGGTTTCATTAGTTTCACAGCGATTATCTGTTCAATTGGATGGGGTGTAATCGATAACTTTCCGATTAATAATCGCTTGAACCAGAAGTATCATTCAAGTAATGCGCTTAATTATACAGTTACATAAACTAAATGAAGAAGTTTTTGACACAGTTTTAGCTTTATAATGCTGGAGTTAATAGGTAGGTTTTCCTATAGAAACCTGGGTAAAATCAAGAGATTCCAGACTGATCCGATGAATGGTGTACACTAGACAGACAACACATGAAATGCAATGGTATAAAATTTTACAACAACATCATGGAACGGGATACGATTTATGTAAATCGATTGTTATCACTCTTCATTAAAGTAACTGATCGTCGGTGACTACTGACAATCACAACATCACTTGCTTATATGCTAAAATTATTGGTCATTTGAGTGCATAAATGTGTATAACAGTATAAATAGTTATTCAGTAATTTAGAAAATGTTACCCTATTATATTCAATTTGACTGAGCACAGTATCTTACATACAATCATGACACAGTGGGCAACTGTTTTCAGAAATCATAGTTAAGTTACTCTAATATGAGTGGGTCATATCAAATTTTGGCAGTAGTAGTACTGAATAGCTGCCAGGATTTAAGTGATTTTTTATGCAAAACTTACAGAAATGAGCATTCTAGATTTTACTGGATAACTGAGTTTTAAAACCCATTAAAAAATAACTCAGGATCCTACTTGTGTGTTTAAATTGAATGATTGTGCAAATTACAGAGTTCATTCTAGATTGCCACAGAAGTGACTTAAGTGGCCCATGCCATCTCTGAAAAGGGGCCACCTGTATTTGTATTGGGTCATACTATTGCTTATGGCTTTTTTCAATGCTTTGTATTGCTCTAAAAAAAAGCTAGACTTGACAGCACTACTTATCATTTAATTCATATTAACATGAGACTCATTCGGGATTACTCTTGGGTAATTTACGTTGAATTACATGGGATGTTACAACCTCATGGATCTGGGCTTGACTGTTCATTACTTCCAATATTCTTCGATTTTTTTCGAATAAATCAATTAAACACAACTGCTTGTGTTTTGACATTTTGCATTAATAATTAAGTCATTTGTGTGATGTGAGACAAAGAGCCAACCAATGAAAACGCACCTAAATATATTGCAGACTGCTCAGACTTACATATCTATCAAATGCGTTGAGAATTTATAGAAATAACTTCCTAGATGCACATAGTTACAGTAAATAAACAAACTGTTAGTGCACTGAGTATCTTAGAAAGCGCCTATGGCAAAAAAGATGCACCACAGGGGCGCATACATATTTTTTAAGGGACCAGTAGAATATTAAGCAGGCCTTTGGGCCTTGGCGCAAAAACACAGCATCACTCATCATTTACATCAGACTAGTAAATCATTTCAATTGCAATGTATTTTAATCATAATTTATTGACATCGTTAAATCAAAATAAGATCTAGTGAATAACTTCAAATTCAGTAACATTTTTAGAAACACTGGTCATATATATCCTGTGATTTTTCTGGCCCAATAATCATTCCTGACATAAGAATTTTAAACATGCCTGAAGGAAATGTTCAATAAATTTATCAGCAACCATACCTCTGAGCTTAATTCTTTATTACAGAATATGCTAGCAATAGGGCCGGTCGTCGATAGAAATAATAATTGTTTACCTTTAAAAAACCACTAGTGACAGGCCAGACGCAATTTTTATTTTAAAGTAGATACTATTTATATAATTTTTCATTGCATAAGATACTGCTGTTCACAAAGAACGAATTGCAGATAATATTCAATCCTGCTACATTTAATAATTCATCACATTTTATAAAGCATATAAGCCAGGGCCGCCGTGGCTGAGCGGTTACAGTTGTGGACTACAAATCTCTCAGCCCCTCACCGCTGTGGGTTCGAATCCCGGTAGGGACTTCAGATTTTTCATGTGAGGAAGCCTTCCAGCTGGCTTGCGGTAGGTCAGTGGTTCTACCCGGGTACCTCTGTGTACTCGGGTCTTCCTCCACCTGTAATTAGCTGGACGTCGCTATATGATTGAAATACTATCGCAGCGACGGTAAACCCCAATACAACAACAACATATAAGCCATAAAGGGATCTTAAAAAAATGTTCAAGCCTGTTTAAAGCTGCAGTTGTTAGAATGCTGATAAGAGTCGTTCGAAAACGAAATTGTTAATATAATTTATTAACTTGATCTAAGAGGCTGCAAATGGGTGTCCGGTGACACTACTGTTGTCCGACCATTGCATTAGTTTGATGTCAATATGGTGTCACGATACAGTGTTGTACCAGCAACCATTATTGTAAAGATAGCTATGTACTAATGTAATACACAGTTAACGCTTCAAACAGAATTGTCATGCATTTTGTATCTGAAATTTTAAGTAAAATTCATCTTAAGTCTTAGTTTTACGTCGCTTATTTATTGCCAAAAATTAGCAAAATCCAAACTAAAGATTCAGGATGATTTCACACGATCTGCTACCAAATTGGCTAATATTAAATGCCGTTACGAAAATATTTTTGAATAATTTAGAATATAAACATCAGTGACATTGTTACACATGGAAACTAATAAGATACCTGAACAGATTTCAATCTACTTTCGTTTCCCGTGTTGTGACGGGCTGTGGGTGCGTTTGCTTCGCTGCCGTTATATTTGAAACTACAAAGATCGAGAATAATTCTACAGAACATGTTCTGAGTATTCCATGCGATACGTAAAATATAAGTATTACATTTCAGATAAAAAAGCATGATAATTAATTCTGTTTATTGAAATAATATGTATTGATAAGTATATTGAGTCATTTCTTGCGTAAAAACCAGCACAAATGACGCTCCAATCATTTTATAACGTAGGGTCGGATTCAAGTTCCAGAGTGAAAATTAGGAAAATGGTAACATTCACTGTTTTAAACAGTGAAATTACATTTTTTAATTCACTGATATTTCCCTATAATCCACCGACAAGCATTAAATAAGTTTTCTCACCTATTTCATGTTCAAATTTGGACAGGTTTTTCAACGAAAAATTCTGTCCTTTAAATTTTTGGTGTCCGGGGATGACCTTTTTTTTAAATCTGCTGCTTTGTCCCTCATTGGATTGCTTCAATTAATATTTGGACAGTTGCTTAAGTGGATGGACCTTTACATAATGCAGTTGACCTTTTGACCATGACCTTTGACGTTAGATACATTTTCTTGACAGACTTACCTTTCGGTTTAAAAACCCACTAAAACTTCTATATGTGCTTCATTGGATTGCTACGACATTTGGACAGTTGCTTAAGTGGATGAACTCTTCATTATGCAGTTGACAGGGCAGGATCCATTTTTTTTTAACTGGGGAGCCCCCCCCCCCCCCCCCCCCCCCCCCCCTGTGTGATGGAGATGCATTCTGAAGGGTATTTGCGGAGGAAAATTGCGTTGTTTTTTTTAAAGTAGTCAGACGTACACATACATAGAGAGGCAAAAATTACTCACAAATGCCTAAAAACTGGAGGTTGTGTGTTCGAATCTCAGTAGTTGTCAAACTTTTTCTTTCTATTCTACTCGTTGGTCATTATACCTGCATTGGTGAAAGTTGGAAGTTAAAAAAAAATATTTTGTAATTTGTATAGGCATTTGTTGGATAATTTATGCTAAATTTAATAACAAATATGGTACCTGGTATATTATATTGAAGGACTGAAAAAAGGATTTTTAAGTTGTCACTTCAACCGGAATAGATCTATTCGGGTATACTTTGAGTTATGTCTCTCAGTTATGTTGATTTTAGCGACAGGGCCTATTTTGAATGTCAAAAACAAAAGAAAAAAAAACAACAACAAAACCAAAAACATTAGACCAGTGTTTTTTTGTTTTGTTTGTTGTTGTTTTTTTTTTTTCTGGCAATAAATTTTGTTTTGATTTTAGATAGGCCCAGATTCTGTAAATTACATCATATACCTAATGCAATATTTAATTTTTAACTTTGAGTCAATTATAAACAAAGTGGTATTTTAAATTATATAATAGAAGTAATACAAACATAAGATAAAGAAGAAGAAGAAAAAACAAAAAGTTCCCTTTCCTACATAGAATTATAAAGCAATAAAAAAAATCTATATTGGTATACTTATTTAATTCTATACAACATAAGTAAAGTAAAGCATCTGTACCTTATTATGTCCGTGTTGAAAATACTGTTTAAGATTTAAACAGTATCTAATGTGTTGCTTAGAAGTTGTTTCCATTGGGAATCAAAGCGGTTCCTATCCTCTAATTTTAATGTATTGGCGTATATTGTTTAATTGTTGTATAATGATTATAAAACTACAGCTAAATCAGATGTTAATTTAAATTTTATAATCCTACTGTGATATAAGAATTTTTTAGTAAATAATATTAAAAAAATCCCACCATGCATGAGTCCGTTTAATACACCATGCAAATAAGAAATCTACTTTCCCTATATTTGTTATTTTTGGATTTACTTGTTTTACTGTGATCTTTTTTATAATACTCTGGCTAAAGTGACACTCCCATAGTAGATGAACAATAGTTTCTTTATCAGTTCTACAAAAAGAACGTCTATTACTATATAATATTTTCATTTTGTTAAGAAGGTCGTTTGTTCCAAGGATTCTGTGATTAATCCTATACTGAAACCATGGTAAGTTTGAAGAAATCGCATTCACAAAAGGATGTAAATAGATCTTTTCCCAATCATTTTTTGCTAGCTTTATTTTTAATTCATTTTCCCATTTTGTTTGTCTTGTTGGAACATCCGAATTGATATTAAGACTGTTATATATTGTTTTAGCACCAGATGCGCATGTAATAATTACTTTCATTAATGGTGGTAATATTGGTTTATATTGCTGTATTGAAAGTTTTTCTTGCGAAATATTACTTCTTTTAAGAAATATTCGTTGTAAAAGATAGGATAGTTTAAAATTTCAGATTGAATATACTTATGATTTGCACACATATCAATGTAAGCTGCAAAAGTGTATTTCCAAAATTTGTTTTTTAAACTTGAATGTAATGTTATAGCATAATCTTTGCCCAATGTTAAGAGTTTATTAAAAAAATCCCTAAAAGTTACATTTTGCCATTTACCACCTACACTGCAAAGTCTTTTCAACCACGTAAGTTTTTGAGCTGATATAAATGACCTTACATTTACCATTTTAAGACCACCTTCATTGTATTCTTTAACCACAATATTAGATTTATTTTTGTTAACACCATTCCATACAAATTCAAGAAGTAAACAATTGAGACGTGTAATAAATTGGGGAGATGGATTTAGTAAGGACATAAACAAGTAGTTAAAAAGAGTAATAATAAGTGTTTACACAACAGTAAATCTACCTATGGGAGTGAGACAATTTTCATGCTGACTGAAATTGCATTTATTGGGTAAATGTTTGTGGTAAGTAGTGGAAATCCCCATTGTGAACCCCTTACTGAAATAAAAGTTAGCTAAATGACCAGTCACCCAGGCCGATCCCTGCTGTGAGAGCATCCGCTGTCACACTTATCTCCACTGTCACCTTAGCAACGTCATTTGTGTCTGCCCTAATCTGTCTGCCTGTGCATGTCACAGACTGATAGCGATTAGTGTAAATTTAAGTCGTATTTATCGTGCAAATTATAGTAAAATTAATAAACGAGGATCAAACTCAATGTGATATATATACACACACACAACACAAAAAATGATCCGGACATTTATTTTATAAATTTGTGGACGGCTTTAGTGCTTTCTCTCTCTCTTACATATTATAAGGTGAACATAAATATGTGTATTTAAATAGGAATCATATTTAAAACAACAAATGACCCAAGGCTTAGATTTCAATATATAATTCATATATCTAACTATAAAAAGCTACCATATATCCCCAGATACCCATCATAATGCATCTCCGTCATCCTAGAATCATTTTTTCCGGGGGAGCATGCCGGACCCCCTAGACATCACAATCATGTCTTTAGCCCCGCCCCCCGTTGAAAAATTCTCGGATCCGGGCCTGTTAGAGGTGAACGTAAAGGCATACAACACAACGATATTGTTTATTAGTGACCATTAGGGTGTGACTCCGTTAAAGTTAGATCATATATATTGAAATTTGAAGGCAATGGATCTAAGCATTGAGCGAATAATATTGATTGGGTCTAATTTAGTGCTACCTACAATCTTTTATGCAGCACGCTGCAAGGCTAGCTTGTAAGTTCGATCGATTCAAGCTAGAGAACTTAGTAATATTAAAATTTCATTTCAATATATCTATTAAAATAAATGAATAAAATGGAAAAGGAAAGAAAATACCATACATAAATAAAAGTAGTTGATAAGGTAATTATTTCCTTGGCACAATGCAGTGATGAATATTACATTTATATTTTTGTGCTCTATTTAAAAACAACACAATATTATTTGGTTATATTATTATTAGAGATTTAAAATACACTGATTAAACTATGATTGTGCATTTGGTATTTCAAATTTGATTTTTTTTTCATTTAAAATTCTTAAAAATTGTAGGTTAGAGAGTGGGGCAATGTGGTTATTGTAATACCGAGGAAAATATGTCAACATTTTTCTTTAATACAAAAACATAGACATACCCAGTAAAAACATTAAAACAACCTGTCGGGCTTTAATCTACATCTATGACATTCAGGCGCTTTATTGTTATATACACAGTTTAAAGCTGAAAGCATCCGAGTGATTCGGATTTAACCAGTCACAGTCACTATGTGATGTTGCCATGTGACAGCGGATGCTCTATCAATAGGGGGTCTCGGAAACAGCAGGGTGGTGGTGGTGACTGCTCTGGTGCAGGAAAAGGGGCACACAATGGGGATTTCCACTACAGGGCACAAAAATTAACCCAAATCACAGCTTCATCGAAATATAGACTAGAAAATTGTATGACTAAGCCAGCTGGGGATGTGCCCCCCGTGCCCCTCCCCATGAATCTGGGCCTGGTTGACGTTGATCCCCCCCCCCAAAAAAAAACCATCCATAATACCATCAGTTCTTGTTTATTTTACTTTTATGTATAGAAGAAGTTCCCTGAAAGTACCAGTACTTAATATTCAGGAGGTTAAGGGCTAAGCAAGATACAGGAAAGGGCCAATGGTGGTAAAATAACACTAAAAACCAAGCAAGTATTCACTGTTTATTCATAAATAGCACCACAGATTTCTGTGTTAACACAGTACATGATAGGGGCATCATTTTGATACAAAAAACAACAACAACACTATACAGTACAACTCCATTATATTGGTATGAGAAAATTTGGAATCCATGTCTACTTACTGCACCATTTTGGACCATAATATAACGGATTTAAATGCACCATAAGTCATGCAACTAAACAAATTTTAAAAAAAAAAATGAGGGTTCAATGTCAGATTATGTTTTATTGGACTTTGCGTGCTAAAATGGACTGACTTGACTATTTGAGTTTACCGTCGCCTCGACAGTATTCCAGTCATATAGCGACGTCCAGCTAATTACAGGTGGAGGAAGAACCCGAATGCACGAAGGCATCCAGGTAGAACCACCGGCTTACCGCAAGCCAGCTGGAAGGCTTCCTCACACGAAAATCCGAATGGCCCTGCTGGGATTCAAACCCACGCGGTGAGGGGCTGACTTGAGTGCTAAAGTCAGAGACTTTACCCTCTCAGCCACCTCGCTAAAATGGAGTGCAGCCTAACGGATCTCACAATCGTCTATGTATAAATGTACAGCTGAACCTACCTTAAGTGGCCAACCTGTATTTAGCAGTCAGTTTTAATATTACAAAACTAGCATTTTGTTATACGTGTGTAACTTCATTGAGTGACCACCTTTTGTCATGCTGACCAACCACTTAGGCCAAGTTTGACTGTATATAATTATGATATTTTTATTTAATGCCTTTTGATGGATTAACAAAAAATAACAGTGGATTAATATATCCTGATAATTTCACTGTTTTGAACAGTTAAATTATCTGGAATTTGAACCTGACCCTACCGTATAAATTGATCGGAGTGTAATTTGTACCGGGTCTTACGCAAGAAATTATGTCATAACTATCGTCACGCACGCGAGGTAATCCCACCAATTTTGATGTCTTTTGTGAATAATACAGCTAATTTCTGGACTTTAAAGCACTAAATAAAAATTAAAAAATGCTTGTTTTGGTGAAAGATGGATGTATAATTTCATTCATGAACATAAAAACATGCATTTTCACTCGTGGCTTTGCTACTCATGAAAATATCACTTTTTATGTTCCACTCAGTGAAATTATTAATCGATCCTTACCCAAAACAAACAATTATCCTCTATAGTATACAAACATACCAGTACTTACTATAGTGTGTATATCATATACAAGTACAACTATATTTTGAGGGCTGATAAAAAAACTGGGCCTTCTCCTTCTACATGTATTCATATATTCACTCAGAATATGGCAGGTTTTGGTCAGCCCTTGCTACATGTATGTACATGTCTGTAGTCAAAATGTTTATATAATCTTTTACATCAATTTAGGCACAAAGTAAACCAAATTAGTCTAGTGTAGCAATTTCCACATTTTTTTCATTTATAATAATTAACATGATGCCAAAACAGGTATATCCCCGCCCCGAATGTCTGTCGGAGGTTGTTAACCCTTTCCCTCATATTGACTCATTTTGATGCACTCAATAGGTATCACATAAAGCCTAACCTGCAGAAAACCACAGTTAAACCTTACCAAATTTAATTACAAAATCCTCATTTCCAGACCACTGAGGAGCAGCGAACAGCATAAAACCTGATCAGCCTGCGAGTTACTCGCAGGCTGATCTGGTTTTATGCTGTTCGCATAGGTCTTTTCATGGTGTCCTCTATGAGGGAAAGGGTTAAACAAAGGTAACTAAAGATAGCCAGGTTCATGTGTATTTGTTTGTCGGAGGTTTGTTCAGCTTGTCTCTAGTTAAACCAATATGCATATTCATTTTGAGGCAGTTGGGCATCAAGTTAATTATATGATAAAGATATGTATACAATATCATTAGTATGCATTCTCAAGAAAAGATTATACATTTTATGTACTATTTCAAAATGTGTAAAAATATATAAAAAATTATATATATACATATATATTTACTGACATTTATTTACTATATACATATACATAATTACTGCTATGTTTAAGAACTAGAGTACTTGTTTTGAACTAGAGTTTACTGTTACTGCGATAGTATTTCAGTCAAACAGCAATGTCAAGCTAATGACTGGAGGAAGAAGGCCCAGTGTGCACAGAGACACCAAGACCGAACCTACAACCTAAAGCAAGCCAGCTGAAAAGCTTCCTCACATGAACAAGAGAATCGGTAGAACCGATGGATGCTCCAGACAAAATTATGACAGACAGACAGGACGGACAGATGGACAAAGCAGCAACTATATGCTCTCCCTTTGGGGAGCATAAAAATCCAAGTGACCTGGCCAGGACTTGAAACCACTGAAGTGAGGGTTAAGTAATTGGAAATCAGTAACTATGATCACTCAATGATGGAGGCCCTCAACTAAATGTTTGTCAATCAGTATGGTTAACAATAGGGATGCAGCATTTAGAGAATTGATTTAAATGTCTGCTTATTGTGACATTAACATAATAATTTCATTTCTATATTGTTCATGGGTTAAATAGTGATTTCAAAGGTATGCTACCACATGCCTGGAGTTTTAAACAGTGGAGAAAGTAAAATATATCATAACTTGAATTTTATGGCTATGTAGATACACAGTGTTGTTAAAACATTAGAGCTATGGCAAATAAACTCTGTGGTCTTGCAGAACTTGTCTCCCATCATATGCATGATATTTACAAAATTGGTCATTTCATGGAAACAGTAGGGTAAAATTCAGGAGCATATTTCTCTATAAAAATAAGTGCTGGGAGAAAGTTTGAACCATTCATAGCTAGTCTTAGGTATGGTATCAAATTGAGCTGCTATCAATAAATTATGCAGGTAAATTGAAAATGTCAACCTATTTCTAAATCTATCACTATACACATTTATATACACAAACATTTGCTTGATTTCAAATACAGACTGATACAAATTTGTATAAAAATATACTGACTGTACAAATGTGCATAAATGAGGAAAACACAATTCAATATAGCACTCTAAATTCAAGATACAAATACTGAAAAAAAGTTTTGATTATAAAAGCTTTATCACCTATAATAATAAAAAAATATCAAATGAAAAACAATACATTATCTTTCACATATATGCACATGTGCCTTGGCTTTTTCTATGAGACTATCTACTGACAGTATATGTTTATCATGATCCAAAAACAGTTTCCTTTGGACCATTACCTCAAATAGACATGATTTAATGTTTTATCAATTAGAGCAGACACTGATCAGACTGCTCAAGGAATGTGCTATCTGATCAGGATCTCTTATGTTTGCTTGTGGCAGCTTGGGTCCCACACAATCTGTACAGTACAGAAAAAAAAAAAATCCATTGCTTCATATCTGATTTGAATACAGTAAAATAACCCTTTACTCCATATAGACTCATTTTGACACATTGGCAAACAGAGGAGACCCAGATCAGACAGCTCCTATAGAGGTAGTTTGATCAGGGTCTCCTTTGTTTGTTCATACAATATTGTAGCTCAGTTTTTGCAGTCTGTGCATCGTAAAAAAAAATCCATTATTTCATGTGTAGTTTTAAGTTAATTCAATTACCTAATATTATTCAAGTTAAATTTGCAAATGAATATTCATGAGGTACAGGGTTAAAACCGTAGGGGAGAGATTCTGAAAAATTGCAGAAGCCAAAGTTGGTGTTAAACCAGGGACCTCCTGGTTACCAACCTGGTCCTTTCCAAAGTGACACCACCTTGGCCGGTTGTTCTACTTAAAGTCAAGGATGTACTATGCAATGATAAAAAGCAATAATACTATAAAATCATTAAGTTTCGTAGGACAATGATTTTCGTTGATTTCATTGGGGAGCCTATCCATATCAATCTTAAAATGAATACCATTCTATTAATAGACCTCATGTTGTTTAGAATATGAATCCACAAATAAAGGTATCCAAAAAATTCCCTTCAGTACATAATCAACAAAATCAAATGTCATCGAAAAGTAATGATTTTACAAGACTCATACAATTGACTTGTTTTTCTTTCAAATTACTACCGGTAAGTAGCAGCTAAAATATATCAGGGCTGTAAAGCATTGATCTCCTGGGTTATAACTAGTGATTGGAATCAGTCGAAAAAATATTCGTCGATTAATCAGAGACAAAAGTCACTGATTAATTGATTAATCATGATTAAATACCAAATAAACCATGTTTGGAGTAAATGCCTATTAAAACTCTCTTACTGTACAACATGAAAATAAAGTATTCTGTACTATATAGATTATATAGATATGTATTAGGTATAGATGTTAATTTCTCAAATATTCAAATACATGTATAAACATTGAACCGAGATAAAGTATAAGAGGTTACAACCAGAGGCCAACAATGTGCAAAGTGCAACTTTGCAAGTATCAATTTATCAAATTAATGAAATTACCCAATCAGATGCACGTTGAAATATTAACAACACCCCCTTTTTTGGTCAATAATTCGTCAACGAATTATTTTCGTCGTCATCGTCACGTCAACCAGTAGCTCGTCACCGATTCGTTGACTTTATGATTAATCAGCTCACCACTAGTTATAACTGTAGACTCAGGAGACTGATAAATTAGGACACAGGTCAAGCATTTGTAATTTACTTACAGGTTTGTTGGATTATACATCAAGTAGAGCAAATACCAAAAATGATTCAGATACCTACCACATCACTTTGCCTAACCTCACATCATAAAAATCTACTTCCAACAAAAAAAATATCAATTTCAGTTTTCTAGGCCCAAAAAAAAAGAGTTCCGTTTCTGGTCTCCAGCCAGAAAAAAAGAGGGTTGGTAGATAGGGATATGTTTTTTTTGTGTTCTTTTTTTTCCCCCATGAATGATGCAAAAAGTAAAATAAAAATTAAAGGAAAGATTTTTTAAAGGCGGAAATGTAAAAAAAACTTTAGGGTCGGTTGTGAAAATTAGGGTCGATCGGGAGACCAGAAACAGAACTATATTTTTTTTGCCCTATTTTCAGAAACAGTGACCTTGACAGTGACTCTGCCAATCCAAAGTAAACTTTGATGACACTAAAGGTCTGTTACAAATTTCACTGGTCTACCACTATCAAGACATACTGGGTCGATTTCCAACATTTCTTAGCGCTAAGTAAAACATAAATATCTAAGGGGCAAATTTTAATAGTTTTGTTTCTCTAATAAAAATACCCAAATATTTCAATTCTTATTAATTTTTTGTTAGTTACTATGGTAATGATTCATTTAAGCTTAGTCATATACTTAAATATTTCATAAAATAGCAATGGTGGAATGTGTATCTACCTAGTTAAAAATTTAAGTTTTATTTAGCACTAAGTATTATTTTTGGCATTCAGGCCTGATATGTGCAAGAAGTATGTCAAAAGATGGGGAACAAGTATGGAAGTCTAGCCCAAACTTCACATAGAGAAGAAGGGGTAGAAAACACAGTCACGCATGTGACAAATTTAATGCCCGGGATGTTTTAACAATCATGTAAAATCATGTAAACATAATGATGAAGTATTGGTTTTGTACATATAATCTTGTAATAGGATAGGAATCCTTATACAAAGGGTATAATGAATTGAAACCTTACTTGTCTCCAATATTACCTCATTCTAAGAGGAGATCTTGCATGCTGTGTTAAATTTAAAAAAAATGATCTACAAAATCAAATGATGTTAGCTGAGATTTGATAGCATTATCACAGTATCCTTGTTTGATCAGAAGTTATACTAAATGAAGACATTAGATTGTAAGTAAACAAATGTAGGCTGCAAATTAATTTAGATTTTAATAATTAATGAAACTATCAGTTCAAACTTTGAACTTGTGCCTTTTTCAGTGATGTTTTCATATGTACAATATCTTATTTGATTTCACTGAAGCTGAACAATAAATCTGAAAGGATTATATAATTAATCACAAATGTATAGGACACAGACATCTTACCCTGCTTGGCATGTTGACACATTTCACAATGTTTTCTAGAGGACTTCAATAATTTAACCCCCACTTACATATCTGATACCACTTTACTCCCTTTGATATAATTGAGAACTTCTCCTAATGATATACCTATCTGAGGACTTCTGATCCTAACTGAAGACTCCCAATGAATACCACCTAATTATTCTGTCTCCTTTAGATTACTAATTGAGTAACTCTCTCTCCTATCAGATGACCATCCCATAACTAGATAACACCTTATCACCCTCGATACAGACTCTTTTGATCACCTAGTTAATCCTGAGACAATGTTAAACCTTCACCTAATGATGCCTTAGATCACCTAACTAATTATTTCCTCACTAGAGCACCTAACTGATAAAACCTGATCACCTAACTGATACTCCCTTGATCACCTAACTATGACTTTCCCTTAGTCACCTAACTGATGACATCCCTTTAGATCACCTAACTGATGACATCCCTTTAGATCACCTAACTGATGACATCCCTTTAGATCACCTAACTGATGACATCCCTTTAGATCACCTAACTGATGACATCCCTTTAGATCACCTAACTGATGACATCCCTTTAGATCACCTAACTGATGACATCCCTTTAGATCACCTAACTGATGGCACCCCTTTAGATCACCTAACTGATGGCCTATTTACCATATCTGCAGCCAAAATGTTATTAAAAGGGAAGGTCCATTACTGGACAATCAAAAAGTTAAAGGGTTCACCTAAAGGTCATGAGGTCACTTATAGGGCTGCACCAGCACAGGGCACATGGTACTTTGTACATGGTCTTTGGTATGGAACATACACTATGATTCCAACTAGTTTTTTTTTTCTTTTTAACTTTTAGCTTTAACAAAGACAACATCAACCTGTAGAATTAGAAGAGAGAACACCATCTAATATAGGGCTTTTGTTCATGGCCATTTCTCTCCAAGCAAAAATATGCTATTTCATCAGAAATCACTAAAGAATATTTCATTGCTATGCAGCAGAATCATGACTAATCAGATACATTTTTACAATGTTCCTATGGTCTATGCAGATTTGTACTTGGTATGTAATGAAAACCAGGTACCATACTGTACTGTGTCATCCCTAATCCACTAGATCAATCCTGAATACCTTGCAATGTCTGGTGGTAAAGCAGCATCAAATCAGTAGATTCCTACCCAACAGGCTAGGTTAGCTATACAATCACATGCTCAAACTATCACATATAAAAGACAAAATATTAAAAATAAATATCAACGGGCAGATCAGATATATGAAATACACAACTGTGAAATTAATATAATGTTTCTTTCAAACTAGGTATACCGAATCAAAACATTTTATAATTGTAGTATCTATATTGTTCTTTTCATTAATAAATTAAAAAAAAAAAATTTGCAAAATAAGGACTGCGATAGAATCGATTATGTTGAAAATATCAAACATTTAATACGAAAATTTATTTATACATTTGACAAATTTTAGCAAATTCTAACATACTTTACTGAAATGTTCATATAACTGTTTACATGTAAGTTAACAATAAAAAAAGATCAAATATCAGATGTATTAGCTCATACTAAAAACATACATTTAATAACTACAATTGTTAAAGTAATGTGATATTTAACATTTTAAAATCATTGCTTAAATAAAAACTAACAAAACAACCAAAGTAACTATCCTACAACACGTGAATGCATATGGTAAATGATCCATTAATATGGTTCTAAAAGACTGAGTAGGAGATAGGAACACAAATTCTGACTTTCTTCTTGTTATAGCCAGAACATATCATCATGCCTGTTTAAAAGTTGGAAAAGAGAACCTGACTATGTAGTGAATATCCAACACAAGGCAGGCTTAACCCTTTACTTCATGAATATTGATGTGCAAATTTACAACTTGATGAACATTCATTAATTTACTCTGAACTTTAAATGGATCTTCCTTAGCTGTGTAGAATCTAATTTGTAATATTGTAAGCGCACACAGTGGAGAAGCTGAACAAAGCTGCAAGATAAGGGTCTGTTATGTTTGCCGAGGCGTCAAAATAGGTCTATGTGATTGATTGATTTTTTAGTTTACCGTTGCTGCAACAGTATTTTAGTTTTGACGTCCAGCTTATTACAGGTGGAGGAAGACCCTGAATGCACTGAGGCATCCAGGTAGAACCACTGGCCTATCACAAGCCAGCTGGAAGGCTTCCTCACATGAGGGGCTGAATGAGTGTTGAAGTCAGTCTATATGAGATAAAGGGCTAAACTTAAAAAAGACCCCCCCCCCCCCACTACAACTTCATAAAAGCAGTTTTTCTATTCCTTAAATGTTACACTATAAAACAATAAATGAATCTGTGCTATTAGCGGTTTTATATGTAACAGTGAAAATTCCGGCCATCACATAAATTCAAACATCTGTATCAATTTATCTTAATTTGTTTAAAAAATCTTAATGGCACAGTTAATTTAAGAAATGACCAGTGATTCTTCACAACTCCTAATAATTCTAATTTCAGAATAGAGCTTAACAAATTATCAGTGTAAAATCTTTACATTTTATCTTCCTTAAGACACATTTTGAAGAAGTAAACCCTCATCAAACAGACACTTCCAGGAGCTGTCCGATCAATGTCTCCACTATTTGCTCTCAATTTTTTAGCTCAGATTCTACAGTTCTACAGTCTGCTGGCAAAGAAAAATTCATTGTTTCATATACCATTAAAGCTCAGCAAATATTAAAAAATCGTAAGTTTTTACATGGATATTCATGAAAAAAGGGCTAATAATGATA
>CM037795.1:31576985-31626985 GCA_021229015.1 Solen grandis | reverse complement strand
ACATAAAACTGCCATTAAACAATTCACTCCAATTTGAATCTAAATCTACCGGTACTTCTTAGCCTTAAAACAGTATGGCCCTCTTTCCAAAGTTACCTTGATACATGTACAATATTCACCTGGACACATTTTCTGATAATAACACTCCCGGCTAGGTAAATTGCATTGTCTCATATACTGCATATGTCTTTGGGACATTGCAATGTCTCAATCTGAAATACCTTTCGCAATAAATTATTGTAACATAATGACAATTTCATTAAATTCTTGAAATTAATTGAAATATTTTGAGAACTTACTGGGTGACAGTATTCAACTGTCATTAAGTAACTTAAAAGCATTAAAATTTCATCATAAACCATGCTAAAAGAAATATTTATAATACCATCAAAATTTTCAGTTGCAAATAATAACAACTGCACAGACCCTCATTCATTTGGCAAGAGATTTTTGTTCTCGTAGTTTCTTCAGTTACATATTTATCTCCTTATTAAAGAAGAAGTTTCAGAAGGAAGAGTTGTGAGCTGATCTGGTTTGATACTGGTGAAATTAAAGTCCAACAAGTTTTGATGAAGTTCACTTTGTCTAACACAACTTTTCAAGGTCCTTTGGCGTGGGGCAAGGGTCACAACTCTTCAAACAACATAACTCGTGACTTGGTGGTACTTGCAGAAGCCTGAAAAATAAAAACTAGGAATGACTTGTTTATTCAACCAGAGGATCACAGATGCACAATTTTCTTTAAACTAGTTGGGGCATAGTGATTTTAACAGTTACTCAATCTCATTAAAATCATATCCTAATTTACACTCCTCTACTATCCGCGATTAGGATCTGACAACATCACAGTAGAGGTCACGTCAGATTGACCTTTTAAGTAATATATATGCATAAACAAGTGCACGATTTTAAACCAATTAAATAGCGCATATCTAACTGACTTTGGCAAAACATTTGTCACAAGGTGAGAAAAATGTGCAGCTTGACTGGGACTCGAACCCAGGGCCTTTTGCTTACAGGGCAAATGCTCTACCGAATGAGCTACTCGGCTGCTAAGACATCTTTCTAAGCTACAGTGAGATTAATGCGGTTACTTCTCCCTGATATACAGAACAATTCTGTAGCTGCCGATTTGATTGGCTTATACAAAGGTCAATCTGAGACGACCCTCTATACGATGTGGCCAGATCCAATTAGCATACTGAATCTGATTTTAATAAAGGTGATAAATAACCTAATGTAATGTAAGACGGGATAGGACAGAATGAGGTGGGATTTGACAAGTGTTATCCTACATAGCCCAAAACAGGGTGTGTATAAACAGTGATTAGGTAACAAATACAGAAACATATAATATTATACAGTGCAATAATATATATATATATCATACATCATTATTAAAACATGAAATTACAAAAATCAGCAGAAATCATTTATATGTTCAAGAGGGGAATTCTGAGGTTTTATGACTTCATTATATACACTGAATCAAAGTATTCAATGAATAATTCATGACAATAAATACCTTAACATGAATCCAGGAAATGTGTTCACAGACTTGTCAAAATAAGAGGACATTTTCATGCAAATTTTATAAAAAAAAAATGAAAATCAGTATTTAAAAAGAAGTTACTAGAAATTTAAAAAACAAGCAATAGTCATTAATCCTCATGGATATTTTATAATGATTTTTTAAAAAAATTTTGGTTTAAAAGTTTTAGAAAATTTGATTTAATAATAATAGAATACCAGATAGTTCTTTATTCCAGCTTTTGCCTAATATATACAATGTGGTACAATGTGATGTTTCTAAATCTAAAACATCTTGTTTTCCAATGAAAAGCCTGTCTGTCCATCATGAGACACATCAGTTTATCATTCACATATATTCTTCACTGCGGTACCCATTAGCATGGAATAAAACATACCTGTCTAAGTGTAGAGTATTTTGTGTTGCCGAGCTGCAAGTTCTGCTCGTACAGTTGGTCAATCAGACTGCCGCTATCTTCAATCTTCAACACCTCGATCTCCGTCTTCAACTCCTTCAGCTGCTCCGATAATGTCTTTGATTTCTCCATGTATTCCACCCTAACAATCACATAAAATCAGTATTTTGGAAGTTTCTAAATTTATGCATCTAGGACGAAATTAGGGAGTTACAAGGGAAAAGAAGTTTGACCAGTATCTCCTTCCAACCTTGATATGCTATTTTAAAACAAGTTAGACCACTGATAAGGTTTTAAAGTTACGGTATTTCTTTGGTTTAAAGCCATAATTGAATGTCAGACTAGCAAACACTATGAAAATTATATTTAGCTCCCTTAAGAGAAAGAAAGGCATTTAAAACAAGGAGTGTTCCCTGAAACACGTATCACCTGCTGAAATGTGACAGAAAAAGTGTGACAGATAGACGGACAGATGGACCCACGACAGAAAAGTGATCCCTATGTGTCACCTCTGCTTACAGCAGGTGACACAAAACTAACAATTGAAAAGAAAGGAACCTCTCTGAAAAACAAAAATTAGAACTATCACTAAAAGTAATTTATACCCACATATCACTCCCTGTCTTCATGTGATGTGAGTGTAGGATGGGACAAGTCATATCAGGACATGACATGATGGGACGTAACAAGACATGACAAGCATTATTCCAGTGTAACCCACCATTCCATGAAGCAGGGGATATAATAACTGGTAAAATATAAAGCCAAAAGGGTGACAATCTAAGCATGGTTTTTATTAGCCACATTACACATTTTTGAGTGAAAAAAAAAAGATCTGCACCTCTCCTTCTCAAGCTCAAGAGAGAGTTGGTCCATGTCCCCGGGGGTCGTCAGTTCACACCCGCCTTCGGTGGAGGACTCGGTGGGGCCGCTCTCTGTAGCCAGGGACAGGTGGGTGGTCAGGTCAGAGGTCAGGTTTGGAATAGTGTACATGTCCTGCCACAAACCAGGAAGAGTTGAACAGCATAAAAATACATATGTTTAATGATACTGTACTATTGTTAATGTTGTTAATTGTAAGGTTGTAAAAACTTTAAATTTATTTCAAGAATATAAAACCCAAAATTTTTATCTATTGATCAATCTGTAAACCTAAAGAGAAGAGTCCTGTGGCCAAATGGTAACATACATGACTTCAGATTTGATTTATGTGGGTTCAAACCTCACTGAGGACAGAAATCATTCATAACCTTCCCTGGCGATAAGTACTGGTCGAACCCAGTACAAATTAGAAGGATAAATATAAGGGCCTTGTTTCCAAAATAGAAATTAAATAAATACTAGAAAGTTTATGATAAACACAGAGGAGTCCCCCCACCCTCACAACATGCTTCCTTCTCTTATAAGTACACAGTTAGGGAAACTCACATGATAAGATACAGAGCCACGTGAAATGTCCAGCAGTTTCTCCTTGGCAATTCTCTCTGCCATGCGAGCACTCATTAACTCTTCCTTCAGTATTTCTGCTTCTCTTGCCCTTGAATCAAGAATAGCACAGAAAATGAAGTAGCATACAAAATCAGTTGTTGAAATTAACAGCATTTCTAAACAAGAGCTGTCAGAGGACAGCACGCTCGACTTTTCAAAATGCTTGTTGGTAAATCAAATGAAATCTATTTAAATTCTTGCCCTTCATAGTAATAGTAAAAAATGATATACCTTGATAGTCTGATACCCCTTAATATATTTATGATGTCTAAAATCAATCCCATGCCTAGTTACTGAGACATAAGCACAATAACACTGTGCATGCAAAACTTAAACCAAAAATCCATGTTAGAAAAGGGCCATAATTTGCATCAGTCCAAAAGTTATCCTCCTGTTTTCTGATGCCCTTGAAGACACACCTTAACTTTCTAGTCAATTCCACAAGCAATTTCTGAGATATAAGCTGGATAGTAGCTTGAATGCAAAAATTTAACCATAATTCTAAGTTAAAAGGGGGTCATAATTTTTAATTTATTCCATCAAGTGTTATCTTCCTTTAAAGTATGATACCCCTAAACATATTAAAGATATTTCAAATCAATTCCATGCCTGGACTCTGAGATATAAGCATGAAAGTACCTAGTTTCAAGTTGACTGCTCTTCTTTGTTTATTGTTTAATTCAAAATAATTCTCACCTGATTAATTATGTACAAATCAATTTTGTTTGAAAGATTCAAAATATGTGATACTATTCATGTGTTAAGGTATAGAAAAACATACATCCTAATCATGAATTTAATTATTAATGAAAACATACCAAATGGATAGTCTTAATCTTTTTTCTTTCAATTGCAGAGGTCTAAATAGCTCATCCAAGAGAAATGATATACTTAACTTATTTAAAGAAAGAAAAACAGACATTCTTTGTTTACAGGAAACATATTTAACAAAGGAGATGGAACCGATTGTATATTCTGAATGGAATGGTCAATGTTTTTTCAGTCATGGTAAATCAAACGCAAGAGGAGTAGCTATTTTAATTCGCAAAGCATTAAACATTAAAATAAACAAAATTATAAATGATGATAATGGGACATATTTAATACTGGAACTTAAAATTGATGAAATGGAAATGGTAATTGCAAATCTATATGCCCCTAATACAGATAATCCTGTTTATTTCACAAATATATTTCACCTTATAGATTCATTAAATAAGATAAACTTCATCATTTGCGGAGATTTTAACTTAGTTCTTAACCCAGAAATAGATTACAAAAATTATAAATCTTTTAACCATAATGTTAAAGCCAGAAAAAAATTGTTAAACTGTATTCACGACATGGGATTTGTAGATATATTTAGAGAAATAAATGGTGAAACTCAAAAATTTACATGGAGAAGGTATAATACAACCCAGCAGGGCCGATTAGATTTTTTCCTGATAACAAATAATCTAGTGGAGAAAGTTCAAGCCTGTGATGTTGATATTAGCTATAGATCAGATCACTCTATTATTTTTCTAAAATTAAGTTTAAATGAAATTCAACATGGGAAAGGTTTGTGGAAATTCAATAATGCACTACTTAAGGATTTAGATTTTGTTAATATGATAAATAAAAGAATAGATGAAATTATTTTGCAATATTGCTTGCCAGTCTATAATTTTAATGAAGTTCTCCTTTTAGACAGATCAGATATACAATTTATAATAAATGATGAATTATTTCTTGAAACTTTACTGATGGAGATCCGAGAAAAATCTATTTCATATGGAAGTTTTAAATCAAAACAACAAAGAAACGAAGAACAAAAATTATTATCTGAAATACTTCATATAGAGGAAAACATAACGGAAGACAACAAAGACAGGCTAATATTCCTACAAACTAGACTTGAAGAAATAAGAAGTTTAAAAGTTAAGGGGTATTTGACAAGAGCTAGAGCTCAGTGGATCGAAAGTGGAGGAAAAAAAAACAAAATATTTCTTAAAACTTAGAAAAATGTAATATTAGTAAACAAGAGGGCCAAGATGGCCCTTGGTCGCTCACCTGAGAAAGATGATTGCTTAAGAAATAAAGATGCTTGAGTGTAAAAGTGAAATCTGGCTTTTTTTTTATGGTGAAATGGGCATAACTCCTAAATTTACAAGTCAATATCAGTTATAATTGAACCCGATTGTGAGATTATGGGCATAAACATTGTCTTAAAGTTTAAAAATGATTGTTAAAAAAATGAAGTTGGTAGAGAATAAACAAAGTGAAATCTTGCATTTTTTTGTATTAAAAGGGGCATAACTCCTGACCTAAATGACCCATCTCAGCCACAATTGAACTCAATCGAGACATTATGGTCATTAACAATGTCATAAAGTTTTGAAGATGATTGCTAAAATGATGAAGATGCTAGAGTGTAAACAAAGTGACATATGGCTTTTTTTTTATATTAAGGAGGGGCATAACTCCTGACCTAATTGACGGATCTCAGCCATAATCAAACTTTATCGAGACCTTATAGTCATAAGCATTGTCATAAAGTTTGAAGATGATTGCTAAAAGATGAAGATGCTAGAGTGTAAACAACTTGAAATATGGCATTTTTTAATATTAAAAGGGGCATAACTCCTGACCTAATGTTCCGATATCAGCCATAATCGAACTTGGCCGAGATTTTATGGTTATAAACATTGTTTTAAAGTTTGAAGATAATTGCTCATAAAATGAAGATGCTAGAGTGCAAACGAACAAATTGTGGACGACGGACGACGGACGGACGGACGGACGACGGACATTCATCGATCCTAAAAGCTCATCCTGAGCACACGTGCTCAGGTGAGCTAAAAATCCATATTATTTATTGAAAAAGAAGATGGATGTCAAATTTTTAATCAACAGGAAATTTTAAAAGAAACAAGTAAATTTTACCAATCACTTTATGCTGAACACAACACAGATGAAAACTTCACTTTAGAAATGGAATTAGAAAACTGCAGCATAAATAAACTGACAAAAGAACAAGCAAACAAATTAGAGGGGGTTTTGGGCTTTAATGAAGTTTCAGCAACTTTGAAACAAATGAAAAATGATAAAAGTCCTGGCTCAGATGGGTTTTCTGTTAATTTTTATAAAATGTTCTGGGGCAAAATTGGACACTTTGTTGTCAGGGCAATTAATCATGCGTACACTGTTAACTCGTTTTCAAACAATGTGAAGATGGGGATAATTACATGTATTCCTAAAGAAGGTAAACCAAAACAATTTTTGAAAAATTGGAGACCTATAACCTTATCAAATGTTTTATACAAAATAGCTTCTGGCACAATTGCAAATCGATTAAAGAAAGTTTTGGACAATTTAATTTCTAAAGATCAGTCTGGATTTATTAAGGGGCGTTATATTGGGGAAAATACTAGACTTCTGTTTGATGTTATGCAATATACAGAGGAACATAATATTCCAGGATTATTAATGCTAATTGATTTTGAAAAAGCATTCGATTCAATATCTTTTAAATTTATTTTAAAGACATTAGAATTCTTTAACTTTGGAGAAAGTGTATAAAGATGGATAAAGATGTTTTTACTTAATACTAAAGTTGCTGTACAATTAAATGGATTTCTTTCTGATTTTTTCCCAGTGTGTAGGGGCTGTCGACAGGGGGATCCCATTTCTTCATATATTTTTATACTTTGTGCTGAAATATTAGCTGTGAAAATTAGAAATTCTAAAGATATAAAGGGTATTTTGATAGGGAAAACAGCATATAAGATATCACAATTTGCAGATGATACTTCTCTTTTTCTAGATGGTTCAGAAAAATCTTTAAATACAGTTCTAGAAGTTTTGGAAAGGTTTGCACAAATTTCGGGACTAAAAATCAATTATGATAAGACAAAATTAGTTTGGATTGGCTCAATGAAATATAGTAATAGGTCAATTAAAACTAAATGGAAAATGTCATGGGGTGAAAAACAATTTAAGGTGTTAGGTTTGATATTTGATATAGATCTTAAAAATATGTGCAATATGAATTTCAAACTGAAAATGGAAAAAATAAGTAATAGTATAAGAAATTGGAAAAAAAGAAAACTGACACCTATTGGAAAAATAACTGTTATTAAAGCGCTTTTACTGCCATTATTAACACATTTATTTTCTAGCTTACCAAACCCATCAGATTCCTTTCTTCAGGGAGTAACAAATATGTTTTATGAGTTTATTTGGGAAGGTTCACCAAAAATTAAGAGGGCTGTTCTTACTAAAAAATACCGTGACAGAGGGCTTAATATGATTGATATTGATTGTTATTTAAATACTCTGAAAATAAAATGGTTAAAAAATTATGTCTGTAATTCTAATACAAAATGTTATAACTTCATTACAAATATATTTGATATAAGAAAAGTTTTTCGTTGTGGAAAGATGTATTGCGAATATATTATGAAGTATATTAAAAATTACTTCTGGAGAGACGTTTTAAATGCTTACATAAAATATATAGAAAAACTTAAAGTCAAGTCTTATGAGGATTTTCTTCATATGCCTTTATTTTATAACAACCATTTTCAAGTTAACAAAAAACCTTTATTCTTTTCTTATCTATACAATAAAGGTATTTACCTTGTGAAAGACATAATGGATAGAGAAGGAAATTTTGTACCACTTTCCTATTTGGAAAATTTAGTTGGTAGCAAAATAAATTTTTTAATTTGTATAGTATAATTGATGCTGTGAAAAAGAATGCTAAACAAATAAATATAAGCATCAATTAAACAATGCATGATAAATCCTTGTATTAATTTTTATTTTGAGAAAATTTTAATCAATCCAGATATGAATAAATATGTCTACAACATTTTATCAGAAAATGATGCTGTCCCAGCTAGTAGGATAAAATGGAGAAATATATATGGAGAATCGAAAATTGACTGGGAATATTCACATGATTTTGTTTTCAAAATTACAAGAGACACATATGCTCAGTGGTTTCAAACAAGAATTATTCACAGGATATTAGGTACAAGATCTTTATTATTTAAAATGAAAATTCTTGATAATCCTTTATGTACTTTTTGTATTGAAACGGAAGAAACATTAATGCATCTTTTTTGTGAATGTTCGAAAGTAAAACCAATCATTCTAAGTATTAAAAGATCACTTAATGAGCTTAAATTACAACATTGCTTAGAGGCAAAGACAATCTTATTGGGATCTGAAAACAGAAACTACAAGTTAGATATTTTACTTCTTGAGTATAAAAAGTTTATTTATATGTCCAAAATGAAAAATATTACACCATCCTTTGAAAATTTTAGAGAATATATAAAATGTTCATATAACACATACAAAAATTACAATAAAACAGAAGATGAAAGATCTAGGTGGATGTATGTTAGAAAGTTAATATAAAAACTAGATTAATGTAACTTATTTTATATTATTGTACGTTAATTGTGCACAAGTATTTCATACATGTGTTTTTGCACTTTTTTCAGTGATAAATGTGAGTTTTTATTCTGTAAAAGCTTTTTTTTCTATTCTGTCTTGTCTTTATTAATTTTTTTTCATGCAATTAGATAAATTTTTCATCTTTCATAGATTTAAATAAAAAAAAAAAAACCTTTTTTTTGAGACTTCTTAAAATGGATACAAGAGAATGATGATATTTAAGAAATTTATTTGCATACAAAACAATTCTTTGAAAATAAATTGGATTTTTTCCTCAAATGACAATTACTTATACTTGTAAAAAATATTTGTTTTTCAATTCTGTTTTTTTTTTTAAAATAGTTGTTAAACCAAAAAATGAGTTTATTCTTGTAATAAAATAAATTTGTAAGGTGGTCATCAGGATGATGTTGCTACCTATTACGGGGAGAATAAAGAGTATAAACTCTAAAAAAAAAAGAAAAAAAAAGAAAAAAAAAAAAAGGAAAAAAAGGAAAGGGAAAAAAGAAAAGGAGGAGAAAAAGGGAAAAAAAAAAAACATGAAAGTACCTTGCATGCAAAACTTTAACCAAAATTTCTAAGTTAAAAAAGGGGGTCATAACTTGTAATATATTCCATCAAAAGTTATCAACCTTGATAGTATGATACTCCAAACATATTAAAGATGTTTCAAATTAATCCCATGCCTGCATACTGAGATATAAGCATGAAAGTAACTTGCATGCAAAACTTAAACCAAAATTTCAAAGTTAAAAAGGGCAAAAATAATCCCATCCTGATACTGAGATATAGCATGAAAGTACCTTGCATGCAAAACTTTAACCAAAATTTCTAAGTTAAAAAAGGGGCCATAACTTGTAATATATTCCATCAAAAGTTATCTACCATGAAAGTATGATACCCCTTAACGTATTAAAGATGTTTCAAATCAACCCCATGCCTGGATACTGAGATATTAGCATGAAAGTACTTTGCATGCAAAACTTTAACCAAAATTTCTAAGTTAAAAAGGGGCATAATTGTAAAAATTCATCAAAGTTATCTACCATGAAAGTATGATACCCCTAAACATGTTAAAGATGTTTCAAATCAATGCATGCTTGATACTGAGATATAAGCATGAGAGTATCTTGCATGCAAAACTTTAACCAAAATTTCTAAGTTAAAAAGGGGTCATAATTTGTAATATATTCCATCAAGAGCTATCAACCTTGGTTGTCTGATGCCCCTGAACATATTTATAAACTTTCAAGTCAATACCATAAATGGTTATTGAGATATAAGGTTGATAGTAACTTGCACGCAAAACTTTAACCAAAAGCTGCAACGCCAACGCCGACGCCAGGGTGACTACAATAGCTCTCATATTCTATGAATAGTCGAGCTAAAAAAAAATTTAAACATTTTAAAAGAATTTTCCTTATGAGTAATCAACAAAGGGTAATACCTCCACAGTACTACTGTGATTCAACTTCTGTGGATAGAATTCTATAAATAGATACTTAAGTCATACATCATAACTTAAATCACACATCTTCTTTGAATGATACATATTTCTTTTTTATCGAGGATGTATTCACACAAATGATATAGAAAATCATATTTGCAGAGGTTTCATTGAAACAATGCCATCCCTTTTATCAGTAAGCTAGCTATCAGATTCACTAAAACAAAGCCTTACAAGATTGCATTTCTTGAGTCTGATCCTAAAATATAGATTTAAAAGATTAATGATCAAGAGCTATCAATGAAGGTAATACATACCCATGTTACAACAACTTGATTCAACAATACAAAACATTTTCTTAAGACATGGGGTAAAATGCAATGGAACAATGCATCTGAATTTTATATACATGTAGATGTAAAGCCACCCTGATTCTTACAGTGAAGTGGTATAATTTGGACCCGGATTACCTTTGTTCTGAGTCATTCAGGAGCTTGGCTGCGATCATCTCGGCATCCCTTGCTCGAAACTCCATCATCGCCTTCTCTTCCTCTGTCTGTAATAAGAACACATTCAGGACTTCACAATTAATTCATCAGTATCCCTGTCTTATCTTAAAGTCATCCCTGGCTTTTCTTTATATCATCCCTGTCTTATCTTAAAGTCATCCCTGGCTTTTCTTTATATCATCCCTGTCTTATCTTAAAGTCATCCCTGGCTTTTCTTTATATCATCCCTGTCCTATCTTAATGTCATCCCTGGCCTTTTCTTAATATCATCCCTGTCCTATCTTAATGTCATCCTGGCTTTCCTTAATATCATCCCTGTCTTTTCTTGTATCATCTCAGTTTTTTCTAGCTATCATTTTCATACTTGGTTAATCCATTGTTTTATCTATTTCTTGAGTACTCTGACAGGTCACTTAACTGCCATATTTGACTATGCATTGTTAATAATATTTTTATGGATCAAGTATTTCAGAACTTTTTGCCATCTCAAATAAAAAGAAAACATACCAGGACTATCCGGTATAATTATCACTGATGGTGATTAATACCTCCACTTACCACAGAAGAAGAGTGTTCTTTGGAACACATATGTCACCTGCTTACGACACAAAAGGGTTGTAATTCTCATAAAATCCCTGACAAACTTATCTGCTGATTGGACTTATCATGATAAATAGTTGTGAAAGCATTATCAACAGCAGTTACCAAACTCCATGTAATGTGAGTGTTGGATGGGACAGCACATGACCTGACAGGAAAGGACATGATGAGCTTGATTCCTGTATAGTATAAATATTCCAAATATTTAATAGTGAATTAAGAAATGATCTAGTACAGCAGCAAACTCAATTCTGACTGCACTCCTGAGTTCAGGGAACAACATAACATAGCAGAATAGCAGTAGTACAACCTTCATGGCTGATAGCCGTATTCTTTGAATCTCCGTCTCGGCCTCGCTTGCCTTCTGTGATAACAATGAGGCTTCTTCTGTAGCAACTCGCGCCTTCTCCGCCAGTAGTTCTGCCGTCTCCTCTGACCGCATCTGAAATAATATACAGAAAAAAAGTCATCTACAAGCAAATGGAAAACTTTCTACTCTAGAACTAGAATTGAGAAAACAAAATATGAAGTCAAGTCAAATCCAGTATTTAAATATGATTCATAATACATGTCTCCTTACCCAGTTAGAACCCTTGGAAGTAAATACATTATATCTCAAGATACATTACGGGGAGATGAAATAGAATTATGAGGTATTGTCTGTTTTTGTCAAATTCCTTCTTATACCATCTCGTCCATATGATAATTATATAATCTTATGATTTCAAAATTCATCTTGCTCATATCGGCTATGAGGCAACCTGGGCAAGAAAGACAATGGATTTTGCCACCCCTAATTCACACCTTCTCATTCACACCAAAATAAAACCCATTTATTATTCAAACAATAATACTTAAGAAAAGCTTAATTTTAACTTAAATATCTACCAAAAGATTTAAAACAATTCATGTTCACACTGACAGCTATCATTAAAAAATTTTTTCAAAGTGTCAGGGATATAAGTAGGGTAACAGGCTTACAAGAGATTCCTGAGCTATGCGGACTTCATCCTGTAACTGGGAGAGACGTCTCTCTAATTCTTCCTTGTCTCTCAACGCCTCCTCCTTCAACTGTTTCTCCTTTGTGAACCTTGACCTCTCAAGCTGATCATGTAAAACAAATATTTTGTTCATAATTTGAGAATGAACAGGAGATGATTATTAGTCATTGATTTATCTAGATACTAGTCATTAATGTTGGTATTTGTAATTGGGGCCTTCTACTGAGCCAGGATTGTCAATCATTTACTACAACTGAATTTCTCACTGCTGTAGGACCCAGTCCTGGTCTGATCACTTGAACTTTTCATGGGAGAATTGCATACAGAAATTACCTATAATCAGCTGCATGACTATGACTGGAATTCTATTGCAGCAGCTAATACAGTAAATCTAACAAGAGGGCCATGATGGCCCTGAATCGCTCACCTGAGTACCATTGCTTCAACTGATGTCAAGGTTTTTAAACAGACAAGGATTCTGATATAACTTAATCTAAAACATTTTACCCCTGACAATACTACACACCAAATATCTAAGCAATGGGCCATATGGTTTCAGAGAAGACTTGGGCGCAGGGTCATTTATCACCGTAGGGCCAAGACTTTGAAAATCTTTGTAATGAACCATTAGATGCTACTACATACCAAAAATCTTAGCTCTAGGCCTTATTGATTCATAGAAGAAGATTTTTTAAGATTTTCCTATTTAACTCTATGTAAAACAAGTGACCCCTGGTGTGGGGTCATTTATCACCATTGGGCTATGATTTGTACAATCTTTGTAGTGGCCCATTAGATGATGCTACATACCAAAAATCTTAGCTCTAGGCCTTATTGATTCATAGAAGAAGATTTTTTAAGATTTTCCTATTTAACTCTATGTAAAACAAGTGACCCCTGGTGCGGGGTCATTTATCACCATAGGGCTATGATTTGTACAATCTTGGTAGTGGCCCATAAGATGATGCTTCATACCAAATATCTAAGCTCTAGGCCTTATGCATTCAAGGAAGAAGATTTTTTAAGATTTTCCTATATAACTCTATGTAAAACAAGTGACCCCTGGTGCGGGGTCATTTATCACCATAGGGCTATGATTTGTACAATCTTGGTAGTGGCCCATAAGATGATGCTTCATACCAAATATCTAAGCTCTAGGCCTTATGCATTCAAGGAAGAAGATTTTTTAAGATTTTCTATATAACTCTATGTAAAACAAGTGACCCCTGGTGTGGGGTCATTTATCACCATAGGGCTATGATTTGTACAATCTTGGTAGTGGCCCATATGATCATGCTACATACCAAAAATCAAAAGGCTAGGCCTTGTGGTTTTAGAGAAGAAGATTTTTTAAATTTTCATTTTTAAAATCTATTTTTAGCTCCTGTGACCTAATTATGCAATGGACCAGAACCATTTATACAACTTTAGTAGAGCTTCATCCAAGGAACATTCCTGCAAAATATTTTTCAAATTGGCCAAGCCGTTTAGGAGGAGATGTTGTTTGAAGCAATTGTTGACGCCGGACGCACGGACGCACGCACGCACGGAAGACGGACGCCGGACAAAAGGCGATCAGAAAAGCTCACCTTGAGCACGTTGTGCTCATGTGAGCTAAAAACAACAACTGATAAATACTAACAGCGGTTTAACAATGAAACTCAAGGTTCTCAATTCTTGATTTGACCTCCTGGACTCCCATTTTTCTTTTTTGGAAAAGGACTCCTGATTTTTTTCTATTTTCTAAGCATTTCTTGCTATAAGGGAGGATTCCAGTTTTTTTTAAAATCTTTGTCATGGACCCTTATCTCCTCAATCTTAGTGAGAACCCTGGGGTTGTTCTCTCTTGGTACAGAGCTGGGTGGAGCTTGGCAAAGACGGGGAAGTGTACCTGTTTGCGCTTCTTCTCTTCGCGCGCCTGAGCTTTCATCTGTTGGATCTCCATAGAGTCAGCCTTGCGACGTCGCATGAACAACTCGTGGTTACCAACACACAACTCCAGTATCTGACACAAACACACAGCAGATATCATCAGTTAGTGTGGAGTACATAGAGAAATTCAAATAGCAATTAGAGGTACCAATAAAAGTGATACGCCTTAACTCGATAACATATCAAGATATTGAACTTTTTGTAAAATGAGAAGATGAGAATTATTCCTACACAGTGACCACTTCTCTTTCTGAAACAGGGATATAAATATGGTAATAACATATTCATTGGTTAAGAAGTTAACAACCACATTCCACATCAGAGACAAAAACTCCTGTCCTGATTTTCATACAGACTATATGATGACAAACAAGATGATAAAATCTAAACAATGAATAAGTTTACAAAAAAAAAGTAAATCTGTAAGGATATAGAATGGCTTTATATTTTAACGCATTGGCAAAAAGAGCACACCCAGATCAGACAGCTCCTATAGAAGCTGTATGATCAGGGTCTCTTCTGTTTGCTTATACAATATTGTAGCTCAATTTCTAAACAGTCTGTGTGGCAAAGGAAATTCCATTTTTTCACAAACCATTGAAAGTTTAGACAAGTAATATACATCAAGTCACAAACTTGTTCATGTAAGGGTACAATTATGACATTTTGTAAAATGGGGTCTACTGATATCAAAACATACACATACACACAATTCTTACCAATTTATTAATCCTGAGTTTTGGAGCATAAAACACAAAATCTGGAGACTTTTTCTCAATAGCTTTGATTACAAACTGAAAACAAAAAAAAATAGGACAGATGAAGAAAATATTCACATCTAAAAACTTTCTCTTTTTTATTTGGTGCATTTAGTTAGGGCTACATTTGATTTGTTAAAGCTCTATATCAAATAAGTTGTTTCAGTAAATGTCAAAGTTAAACAAATGCTAGAATTTAAAACCCTAAAAAAATAACTTTAATTCCTCTCATCACAAGATACAAAATCCCAATGATTATTGGCATGCCAGCGTTCATTTATTGTCAACAAGGCACCGTGGTGTAGTGGTGCCACAGTCTGCTTGTCCTTTTCTGGTGAAAGATACTTATCCATAAATATAAAAATAAATAAATTAAACTTAATGTCTCTAATTTCAGCAAACAGGTGAGAGTTGGTTGCCAGCTTGTATTCTATACTGTTCAATATAACAAGGACGCAAACTCTCACACCAATAACTGTTAAAACTAACTAAACACAAGGGCCAACCTGGTCACCTGTGAGTTTAGAAAATGATTCACTGTCTGTTAATTGACAGATCACAAAAGTGCATCATAGCTGCAAATAAAAAAAATGCATAAATATACATACAAGTGACAATTCAATATTCAGAAAAGACAATTCAACTTGAAAACCAACCTTTTTGTCCTTAAATGATATGTTTTTAATCTCATTCCATGGGAAGTTGACCTTTGGAGAGAGTCTGTTGTCCCCTTCATAGATATTTAGACCCAGTGAATTCACACCCAGCCAGAGATCGGTGTTGCGCTTGTTCTGGAAGGAACAGAAAACACACACATCTGTTTTAGAGTTTCAAACCCAAGTATCACCTTATATTGGACAACGTTGCGACTACCAATACATGATAACAACAATTTAAGGTCAACGGTATGAGCCATGTAATTTTAATATTCACTGTAAAAAGCCTATTTTGCTCGCCAGAGCTATACCGAAACATAACTTTGGAGATTTTCCGAGATTGGTACTAGAATGTCTACTTGTGATTTTTCAAGTGCTTTCCCACTAAGCTCCACCTATTTTCTAGCTTCTAGTTGTTATTGCATGCTCTGGTTTAGTCCCAGTGAGATACAACAGTTTTGGGTGACAGGCCCTTTATAACAGTGTAGTCATGGGTCTACAGTGTAAATTGTTTATTATGACTTTATTGTTATTACTGACAATATAATTTACATATAAACAAGAATCAAATATTCAAAGAACAATAAAAAAAAAAAAAAAAAAAAAATTGTTAACCCTTTCCCTCATAGAGGATACCACGAAAAGACCTATGCGAACAGCATAAAACCAGATCAGCCTGCGAGTAACTCGCAGGCTGATCAGGTTTTATGCTGTTCGCTGCTCCTCAGTGGTCTGGAAATGAGGATTTTACAATTAAATTTGGTAAGGATTGAGTTTGGCTTTCTGCAGATCAGGCTTTATGTGGTACCTATTGAGTGCGTCAAAATGAGTCTATATGAGGGAAAGGGTTAATTAGAGTGGACATGACAGACACAACAGCTCCACTGTCAACTTTTGACCACTCATTGTGACTTTGACTGACTGAAAACTTTAGTCTATATATCAAGATACAGCAGTTGTCATATTCCTTTTTTTTTTTTTTTATCAAAATCAAATCAAATACATTTTAGTCACATCTGTATTTAATTTTTTATTTCTAAGACAAGATGTTTAGTATTTCTGAGGGTCAGTATCCTGACATCAATAAACCTGTAACTTAATAATTGCATAAAACATTCTAACCGTTCTCCATACTTACTTTGATTCTGAAATAATTCACTCCATACATTTCCAGGTCTTGTGCAATCTTCAAATACTCCATTTCTGCATCATCCCTAAAGTTAATAACACGATAATCTATAAAACTGTAAACACTTGTAACGTAAGTTAAACTACTTTAGAATCCATCTGGTATAAAGATTATATGTTATTATGTTATGTTTTCATATAACAGTACTGTGCCATGATTCCGTGGAAGTGTTCAGTGACCATGGATCTGAAGGTTGCAAGTTCAATTCCCACAGTGGAGTTGGGTGTGTGTATGGTGTGGGGGAAATTTTTTTTCTCAGATTTTCAAAGACACAAAGTACTGGTACAACCCAGGAACCATCAAAAGTAATTAGCTGAAGTTGTAAAAACTTGTTACTCAAATAACGTTCAAGTTTATATCAACAATACAGCACTGTGACAAGATACATTTTCCCACTTATGTAACTACCCAGTATATTTCCTAACAACCTAACAGTTAACCCGTGTTTTTAAAAATAAACTAAAGTAAAAAGGAACGCAGGGTAAACTTTTGTGTCAGTTTTAAATAGGAAGTATTCGACGGTATTACAGTTTAAATTATTTTGATAAAAAAAATTTTTTCAAACAAAATACATGCTTTAGAATGAGTAGGTCTATCATATGAGGTTTATTGCAAGGTTAGGAGGTAAAATCTTAAGTCTGGCTACTACAGATTCTAGTTACCCTGTGTTTCTTTTTCCTTTGAGTATAGAAATGATACTTAAGATTGATTTTCATACTTATACTTAAGTTATGCCCATTAGTTTCATGTATTTTCATGTATTCAGTTTGTGTATGATACTTAAGTTTGAGCCTTAGTTTTCGAGAACACAGGGCCATGTTGGTACAATAGTGTACGTGGGAGTGTACATTTGCCCAGTAAGAGACATGGGTTTTCTTCTGGTACTGGAGTGCCATCACCAGAGCCATCAAGAAGATTTTTTATATGTAAGATCACCTTCTACCGAAAAAAAAAAGAAAGGTTTTAACTTTTTACTAGGGAGGCTGAAACAGTACTGACCTCGTCATTCCACGCTGGTCAGCGTACCAGGTTTTGATTCTCTCCTCCCACATGTCGGGGGTCATCTGGTACTGGTCAATCACACGCTGTGGCAGGAGGTCCTCACTGGCCAACATGCCAGGCTTGTATGTGTTCTCATCATAGTCGCCATACTGTAATACATGCATTTCACAGTTGAGGACATTTCAGCAGTTTATCATACATTTTAATTTTGGTCATTTTTTTAATTCTTAACCCTTTCCCTCATATAGACTCATTTTGACGCCCTCAATAGGTACCACATAGAGCCTGATCTGCAGAAAACCACAGTTAAACCTTACCAAATTTAATTACAAAATCCTCATTTCCAGACCACTGAGGAGCAGCCAACAGCATAAAACCTGATCAGCCTGTGAGTTACTCGCAGGCTGATCTGGTTTTATGCTGTTCGCATAGGTCTTTTCATGGTGTCCTCTATGAGGGAAAGGGTTAAATACATTATTTTTTATTTCCATTTTCATACAGTCTTTATAAAAAAAAATAAAGGAAATCTATCTGTTGATTTTTTTTAGATTTTTTTTTTTTTTAGAAAAATATGTTAAACTTTCATGGGTTTGGTGTGTTTTTTGCATACATTTTGCCATTAGTCCTTGCATAATTCTTAGAATTTTCACCAGTAACTTATAGAATTCATTATAATTTATAACTGTGATAAAATATTCTGAAAATACTTTTTAACAGAAAAATGTTCAGAAATGAAATATTTCTTTTTAGTATCTTTTTTTCTTCAACTAATATTAATAATCAGTGATGTTCTACCATCAGCTAATTTTAAAAAAAAAAATTTAAAAAAAAAAAAAAAAATTCCTTGGAACATTTTTACCGCAAAGTATGGAAAAAGTTTGGCAGACAGACAGAAAAAGGAAAAAAAACAACAAGAGGGCCAAGATGGCCCTGTGTCGCTCACCTGAGTAAGATGGCTGTGTAAGACATAGTGTTTTTCTAACATTTGGCTAAGTGGCCTACATATTGATCCTACCTGAATGTGCACTCAACTGGGAATTCATGCAGTCATCATTCATATCAAGTTTAATGAAGACTGGGAAAAAAATGTAGGCATCTAGTGTGTTCACAAGATTTTTCTAAAATCTGCCCTGGTGACCTACTTTTTGACCCTATGTTGCCCAGTTTTGAATTCATCCGAGACTTGATGTAAACAAACAATCTGACCAAGTTATATTAAGATTAGTCTAAAACTGTAATCTCTAAAGTGTTCACAAGGTTTTTCTAAGATTTGACCTGGTGACCTATTTTACCCTAGTGCCATTTTAATCATCCAAGATTAATTAAGTGTCAAAACTGTTGCCTCTAAAGTGTTCACAAGGTTTTTCTAAGTTTTGACCTAGTGACCTAGTTTTTGACCCAACATCACCCAATTTCAAACTCATCCGACATAGCATAAAGACAAACATTCTAGCAATGTTTCATGAAGATTGAGCCAAATATGTGGCCTCAAGCATGTTCAAAAAGTTTTTCTAAGAGATTCCCTGGTGACCTAGTTTTTGACCCAATTTCGAACTCATCCGAGATATCATGTAGACAAACATCCTGACCAAGTTTCATGAAGATTGGGCCAAAACTGTGGCCTGTAGAGTGTTCACAAGCAATTGTTGACGACGGACGACGGACAAAGCACGACGGACAAAAGGCGATCACAAAAGCTCACCCGAGCACAAGTGCTCAGGTGAGCTAAAAATATTGATGCCAGATTTATGAACATTGTGCAAGACAATTCCTCATGTCAAGCTTTGTTCATCAATGAAATTTTATTTCAATAGCGTAAGTAGAGCAGGAGTTATTGCAGATTAAAAAAGTGTGACGGAAAAAGTATGATGGACGGACAGACGACAATAAAGAGTCAGTCAGATCCCTAAGTGTCACCTCTGCTTACAGCAGGTGACACAAAAAACAGCTTAACTTTATATAAAAGTATTAAGTTAGTAATTCTATGGTGCTGTGGCCAAGAGGTAGCATACAGATCCCAGACTGTGGGTTCAAACCTGACTTAGGGTTAGAATTTTTTTTGTTTACTTGGGTTTATTTTTCAACAGACAGGATTTCAGTCATTTGAGAATGTCTATATGAGACGGATATAGTACTGCCTCACTGTAGTATCACACCACTGACAAGTGGTATGATACCACATTCTGTTACATTATCCTGATACTTGGCCACAAATCAGTCAAAGAATTGCCCTTATGCACTGGGCACAAAGCAAAATGGTGATCATATATATGTATGATCACAGTAGTAACATTTTTAACAACTTTGATATGCCATGGCCAGGAATCGAATCAATAACCTCCAGATTACAGGAGAATGGATGCTCTAACAACCCCCAAAATAAATACATGTATCCAGAATGTAAATATATATCTGGACCCAGGGGTGTGAAATTTTCTTTTAGGTCACTCGTCCTGGAGGACGAGTAGGTGAAAAAATCTTACACATCGTTAAACACGGTAGCTCGTCCTAAAATGATTTTAATTTTTGCTTCCCGTAAAGTTGTATAAAGCTTTTGATATTTTGCGGAAACACCGCGAAACAATTTTTTCTTCTTTTTTCGTCAACAAACGGAAAGCCAGAAAACCAATGACCTTTTCTAGTGCATTTTGTTTCATCATAAGCGTTTTGGTGCTTCCTATGTTTTAAACTCTCGCTTTTTTGTATTTTCGTCGTCTCTGCCACAGAGAAGTGTCCTTCATTGACAATTGTTTCGTCATTTTGACCACCAGAATCAAAACATATTTGCAGTCCCTGACTTTGCCACAGTCCCAGACTAACAAACAACGTATTGAAAAAACACCGTAGAATATTGTGAACCAGTCTGCGCTAGCACCTTATGGATCTTTCTAAAAAATAGAGTTGCTATATATATTTTGTCAAAATTCGCTCCCTTGATCAAGTAAAGAGTTTTATGATCTTGATTAACCATTGTAACAATATGAAATTCATTTTTTACTGAAATGTTTCTTTCTTGGTCGTGAAAAGTTACTCGTCCGGTCAGACGAGTGTTCAGGGAAATTATGCTCATCCGACCGTGAAATTCACTCGTAAATACGAGCGGACGAGTGGACTTTTACAGCCCTGGCACCAGACTTTGGTAGCATACTTTACACTTGACTGCTGATCTGAGGTTCGTGGGTTCAAACCCTGATATGGGACACAAATCTTTCAAGTTCTCCCAGGTTCACAATACTGGTTCACCTCAAAAACATCTTAGTGCAAAATTTGAGATTTTTTCCCCCATCCCATGTAAAAAGGAATAACTTTATACAAACCAAAGACACTGTATCTATATGACATGATAATTATACATGCATTACCTTAGCTTGAACAGCGTAGGAGGCCAGAAGCACGGATGCCTCAGGCGGGCAATAGATGTCCATGTTGAGAATTGATTGTTTCACTTGGAGGAAGAACAAATGCTGAGTGATCTCCTGAATGAGTTCTTCAGAGACGTCCTCAGGGTAAAATTTGGCAAGAAAAAGGAAGGTAACTGGGAAGGACTCTTTTGGTACATCTTGGTCCAACACCTGTGATAAGAATGTTTTGGCAAATATTTTTTTATTTATCAACTGATTCACTATGTACATTAACAGGTGAAAGGATATTGTATCCCGGTAATAGAGGAAAGACAACATTCATAGTTTTATTTAAACAGGCCTTCATATAAATAGTAAGATTATAACATACAGGTCAAAATATGTAAAGGATATACTGGTAAGAAAACCTAGATTTGTTTACAAGCCCCGAGTTACTCTTGGCACATTAGTGTGTGCTAATTTTGATCATTGAGATACTTTCTTATTAATAAGCCATATGAAAACCATCTATCTAAAGATATGCAATTAAAATGATCCTAATGCAACAAACAAAATACTTGGAAAATCTCTAAATGAAAGATGTCTGCAAAATGTCAAAATAATGAAATCAATAATGTCCTCATCTGAATTATAATGTATTTTGACTGTGTATATCTCATAATGACCAGTGTATGAATAATAGAATACAAACCTTTTTATCAAACTTCAACCATGCTATATATCCTTTAGAGTCAACATACTGCAAGCCAAAGTACCAGGTTTCCCTCAGCCCAATTGTCTTACATACAAGCTCAAACAGATCTTTTCCAGTGGCCTTTTGCTAAAATTTGAAAGAAAAAAAATATGCATGATGTATTCCTTTTTCCTACCAAACCTAAAAATATATAGAATGTTTATTTAGTAAAATGTAAAATGATGCTTTAATTTGCAAAATATTGTTAAATACAACTGAGTTAGCAATCACAACACAATGTTTAAGATTCATTACAAACTGAAAAAATAATGGATAAGATAAATGAATTATCATTAGCAAAACTAATAATCATGTAACACATTCCGCAAAGAAACGTTACCACACCCAGTCACATTTTTCAGAAATTAGACTGGAACTACAATCATATTCTGAGCCTGAGTATCAAGAAAGGAAAATATAACAGTACATTTTTAACAACATTCACATGTCCCACTTACAGGAAAAGGGTTAGGTAACAAGTACTTTGTGATAACCTTCCTACGTTTAACCTGGGATAACATTTATACTTTATAGTTTTGAGCAAATGTGCATTTATAATGTATATTTATGACAAGAGTGTTCTCTGGAACATGTGTGTCACCTTATGAAGCGTGACTGAAAAAGTGTGATGGACAGACAGATGACAGAAAAGTGATCCCTATGTGTCACCTCTGCTTACAGCAGGTGACACAAAAACTGTGCAAAAATCTTTTTTTCTTATCATTTCTTTATTCTTATTAGATGTATAATTAATTTATATATAGGAATATCTAGAAATTTTTAATGTTAATAAAATGTCTGTTTGTCGGTAATTAGTGATATATTGTTAATATTTTTTGTTATGTACGTACATACCGACTTGAAATAAAATTTGCGTTTGTTTATTTGTACTAACAACTGGGTTCCTGGGACCTGTGTGATGTGGTAAATGGTAAAAAAAAAACACCAACTATAACAAGACCACCATCCAACCACTGACCCTACCCGACATTGCTTTACATAGCAAGTCAGGAATAACAAGTAACAACATTGCACATAAGCTAGCTGCAGAGTTATATATGTCCTACATAACTACACTTAAATCTCCATTTTTCACTTTTGGAGTTAGGCCTATCTCAAAATCATGAGCCTGCAAACCATCTGCCCCATAACCATTACTGGAAAGTCTCACAGTAACCTTTCCCCATCAGAGAATTGGAGACAGCCCTGCCATGTTCACCGCTGTCGCCATTATAGCGAGACCAGTACTCAACCATTCCCCTATGTTGCTTATCAAGTAAGGGATATCAAGTAACCACATCTCAAAAAGGCTAGCTCAACTGCAAGTCATTTATATACTGGATATATGTATTACCACAAATCTAAGGCTACGGTAATTCACCAGTACTATAAATTATGACACTGATAAAAAATGTTGTAGAGTTATACATATTTTTTTTAAAATGATTTGACTACTGCCATAAATATATACAGAAGAAAACGAAAGTTTGTTTTATAACAACATTCACAGTATTAAGTGCATCGCAGTATTATGTATATCCTCAAGTGCCCAAACTGCGCCCCTCTAATATTTTAAATTAGGAAATGCAACATAAATAAAATAGAAAATTGAATAGAAACTGTTCATGTACCAATTAATTCTATCAAATTCACACTGATACCCCAAAAAAATCTTTTATAAATAATTATTCACTCAAAAATAATATTTAATACATTACGAGTCAAATATTATGTCATCATTTTATGTGTTCCTAACTCTAGGTGACATCATTTTGTGTGGTCCTAACTCCGCCCCCTAGGTGACGTCATAGCAATTGCGAATTGTGCACATATAACTTCCATTTATAAATATGTAAACACAGCAGATGGAATTTCTGAGATTCTTTTATATTAAAAATTTGAGTGTAAAAGGACCATTCTGTGTGGAAATCATTTTGTAGTAAGAAAAAAACACATAAAAAGAGTGGTGCAAGATAAAATTTGCAATATTTATCAGTTTGAATCAAAGTTTCAAACAAAAATCGCCTGAGTTTATTTACAGAAACATAGGAAAAAAAATCGCCCATTCGCTTACGCGTGTGATAAAATCTAGTGAGACTACGATAAAAAAAAGGAAGGTAGCGGAGTTAGGACTGGGGCACAGTTAGGCATACTTGTCAAATGTCCTAGTCTCCTACATCTCTACATAACAAAAGCAAATAAATAAATAATAACAGATCAAAAAACAAATTGTCAAGTAAATCTCTACTGAGATCTGCTCCGGTTATTTTTTTTCGTATTGGCCTCCGCTGGATCTCTACTCAGGCCTTATATAAAGCCTTACCTCGTTTCGGCCGTTCAAATTGATTGTTTTAGGATGCACACCTAAAAATCAATGCATAGAAGACATATTTTTCTTTCCATTTCATTCAACATCATTGTCTTAGCTTACCAACTTCACCAGTTTTACAGCTACAGACTCACGAAACCTCCAAACTCGCCGTTTAAACCGCCATATGGTTTATGTGCGATGGACAGGGCCGACTTATTGGCAAAGAGCATTTACCTTTTACTGTTGAACAGTCGTAACTGAACCGAGCTATAGTTTAAACTGCTTCGCCACTTGTCACGTGATCAATATTTACAAAATGTCTGTTTAAAAATATGAGGTGAGCTGTTTGGTGATTTCCGTCGCCGTATTTCATGGAATCGGCAAGCTAAGACAATGATGTTGAATGAAATGGAAAGAAAAATATGTCTTCTTACTAGACATGTGTGGATTTTTTAGGTGTTCATCTTAAATACAATCGATTTGAATGGCCAAAACGAGGTAGGGGTATCGGTGTAAATTTCCCAAAGCTTTTAAATAACCGGAGCGGATCTCAGTAGAGATTAATTGTCAAGTATGTATTAAAACAAAATGTCATACTTCAACAGTTGAAAACTCCAACTCAGCGTCCATTGTTTGTACACGCACGGCGAAACTTTTCCCAGCCCCTTTAGAGGCCGCCTTCCCAGCCTTCTTCATGTTCACCAGGGGCATCTTGAAAGATCAGTTCCAGCAACTCTCAAATATTTACAATTTCTGTGTTCTTACATGGTGACATTTCAGACGACTGTTTATGTTATATTTAAAAACAATCGAGACGTACATATAACTAAACGATTATTCATTTGATGTGTCTTTTTTTTTCTGTTTTTACTTTTTTTCTATGATCTCAATACCTGAGCGCTTGATGGAGTAAACGTATGACTCGGATTAATCGGTGAGCGCATAAGAAACTCACGCACAAAATTTTACCTACAGTTACATTATCGGGCGTTTCCGTCTTATTCCGAGACACTCCGTGTAGATACACATGATTGACATAACTGCAGGTAGGTCAATATGTAGACCTAGTTAGTACACTCCAAGATCAACTGAGGTTACTTCTGCCATACACATTTTAGATGACGATAAAAACCATCTGAAGTAACGATGTCTAAACACTTTCAGGTCACGCTGAGAGAAATCCTCAAAGCGCACGTGAAAATCAAGACGGACATTCACGAGACACCCGTAATAACGAGCTCGACCTTCGATAAATTGCACAATCGGAATTTTTATTTCAAAGCTGAAAATCTCCAGAAGACAGGTTCTTTTAAAGCCAGAGGAGCACTGAATGCGGTAAGTGAATAACAGAACCAGAAAATATGTAATACGTTAAAAAAATTAAATATAGGACATTCATGTATACAAAGGTAGATCCACATGCATCCGATACGTACGTTGCTTTGAACAGGGTCTTTCAAATAGTATTTGAAAGACCCTGCTTTGAACGAAAAACTGCCAATTTGTATTAAGATTCTATTATTTATTTATTTATTTATTTATTTATTTATGTGCTTAATCACTCTTAAAATATCATCAAATTTTACTAAATATAACAACTACTACTAGTACGACTACTATTAATGATAATAATAATTTCAACGACCTAGATTTATTGTATAAGGTTGTTATTTTTTGTTATTTTTACATTCAGTTTAATGACATTTTACGAGTGATAAAGCACATTTAAAAAAGAAAAGGAGGTTTTAGTTATAGCAACATACCAGTATATGGAATGCCAAATCTACATAAACTCAAATATTTGAAGATATTTTCAAATATTTAGAGATCTCTTCAATGAATTATTGATATCAACAAATCATAAAAAAAATTGATATCAACAAATCAATTGTTGATCTCAATATATAATTATTGATATCTCCAAATCATTTGTTGATATCAACAATTAATTGAATTATTGATACCAACAATGCATTTGTTGATATCAACAAATAAATTGGAGATAACAACAAATGATATGAAGAGATCTCCAATTAAATATAAGGAATACTTATTCGTAATGATTTGAACAATATGAACAAATGAATTGTTGATATCAATAATTCAATTAATGATATCAATAGACGATTTGAAGAGATCTACCATTAAAGTGATTTAAGTAGAGATCAACAATTGATTTGTTGATAGCATTAATTCATTTGAAGATCTCTCCAAATCATTTGTTGATATCAATGATTAATTTGAAGATATCTCTAAACATTTGAAGATATCTTCAAATATTTGAGTTTATGTCATTTGTCGTTCCATACGAGTATATTTGTTGTACGTATACATACAGTACAACTTGAATTACTCAAGCCAAAGGCATAATCTAAATATTTGATGGTATCTTCCCAGACTTTCATGCAATTATATTAAGCATCCTCTCAATAATGTATATATTTGAATATGATGCATTTTCTTCTTATTTCTTTTTATGCCATACTTGTTAACTAAATTTAGATTTGGGACTTTGGTAAATAGGTGTTTGTAGGTAGCTTCCATCTCACATATATTATATAAAAAAGTGGGATCTTTTTCAAATGTTTGGCTGCTAAAGATTATCACGTGGTATGCTTCAGAAATGTGTTAAGTTTGTGTATATTATACAACTCACAGTAGAATTAGTTTGTTTTATTTTTTCGCTACAAAATGGATAATTTCTACAATGCATGGCATTGCAATTTTAAAGCAGATTAGAAATTTAACTAAATGCATAAAAAAGTTACTTAATTTGACTACCCAACCGACCTGATTTTTTTTTTAGATGATGTTTTTATATTGGTGGGGAGGCATGTAGATTTGCCTTTGTACGTCTGTATGTCCGTCCGTCCCGAAACATTGTGAAAGGCATAACTCCGATAATATTGACAGACTTGATACCTTGTGGATAATATATTATTCAGTACATGAACTTGTGCACCTGGGTATTTTCATTGAACCACCGTTGAAGTTGATAGAGTAATGGGCCTTTGTTTTTGAAAAAATTGGAATTTTATGCTTGTGACACACATAACTCTGAAAGTATTTGTACTTAATCAGGGCATGAACTTGCACACCTGAGTATTTTCATGGAACCGCCATTGAAGTTGACAGAGTTATGGGCCTTTGTTTTTAAAATATATGGAATTTATGTTTGTGATGCACATAACCCTGAAAGTATTTATACTAAAGACTTGAAACTTCATGGATCTATTATTCAGGACATAAATTTTTGCACCTGGGTATTTTTATCAAACCTTCATTAAAGTTAATGGACTTATGGAGCTTTGTTTCTAAAAATATGGAATTTTATGCTTGTGTCATAACTCTGAAAGTATTAATTCATACTACTTGAAATTTCATGGATATATTAATCAGGACATAAACTTGCACACCTGGGTATTTTCATCAAACTGTCGTTGAAGTTGACAGAGTTATGGGCCTTTGTTTTTAGTTTTTGTGATCGCCTTTTGTCCGTGGTCATGGCCCTGGCATGAAAATTGGCCCCACCCCAGGGTCACTTGATTAAACATAGACGTGTATAGAAAAAAAATACATAGGCTAAAATAGAAAAAATCTAGAAAAATCTTCTTCTCAGAAACCACAATTAAGGCCTGGAGTTTAAATATTTTGTGTAACATGGCCCTATGGACATCTACCAAGTTTGTTCAAATCATGGCTCTTGGGTCAAAACTGGCCCCGTCCAAGGGGTCACTTGATTTTACATAAGCTTTTATAGGAAAAACTAGAAAATCTTCTTGTCAGACACCACAAGGCATGGAGTTTAGATATTTGGTGTGTTACATGACTTTATAGACATATACCAAGTTTTTCATGGCTCAGAATTGGCCCTGCCCCAGGGTCACTTGATTTTACATAAACTTATATAGTGGAGTCTTTAAAAGGTCTTCTTGTCAGACACCGCAAGATAATGGGTTTAGATATTTGGTATGTAATATGGCCTTGTAGACCAGGACCAAGTTTTCAAATCATGGCTTTTGGCTCAAAATTGGTCCCACCCTAGGTGTCACTTGATTTTATAGCTTTAACCATCAAAATTTGGAGCACAGGTACAGTTTTTGTGTGGAATTAAGATTATTTTGCTGTACTCAGCAAATGTATTCAGTATGACCGTGTTATTAAAGGCAATGAAGGCAATATTTCTCAGGTGAGCGATTCAGGGCCATCATGGCCCTCTTTTTGATAAGTATGGAATTTTTATGCTTGTGACACATTTATCTCTGAAAGTATTTGTACTACAGACTTGAAACTTCATGGACATATAATTCAGGACATGAACTAATGTGCACCTGGGTATTTTTGTGTCCCCCATCGAAATGTGAGGCATATAGGTTTGTCTTTGTCCGTCTGTCCATCCCAAAACTGTGACACAGGTAACTCTCAGAAGGTATTTGTGCTGAAGACTTTAAACTTCATGGATATATATAACTCAGGACATGACTTGCGCTCCTGGATGTTGGCCTTTGTTTTTGAAAATGCAACGGGTGGGGGCATCTGTGTCCTCTGGACACATTTCTAGTTAACTCTTTTTTTTTTTTTTTTTCGTCTTATATATAGATTTAGCTTGGTATTTGAAATATATATATATATATATATATTTATTTTTTTTTAATCACGAACAGACATTTTTTTTTTTACAGTAAAAACTTATTTGTTGGACAGTAAATAGAAATGTTATTTATTCTGCAGGTGAAAACATTGATAGAGAATCAACAGGATACAGCAGGAGTGGTATGTTGATTATGACACTATTTTAGAATAAACCAGTCAGATTTTAATTAGGCCTTAAAAAAAAAATTAAATGTAAAGTTGGCCTATTTTGATAGAGCTATGTAAGGGTATTCATCTCCTTCAGTGATAAGTTCTAGTTTCCTTTGTCTTCATGGTTTAAGTAATATAAAGCTTTCTCATTTTAAATGGTATCCAAAGACATTTAAAGTAATTATAAATGTAACTTAAATCTAGGATTTAACTGGTTGGATAAAAGCGGAGTGGTGGCTCACTCAGATAACAAACTGGACTGATAATCCAGGGTTCATCCAGACAGTGGTTAAGGGGTTTTGCGTGTATTGGTGCTATACACCGATATGCACGTGCACAGTATGCTATATGGTCCTAAGACAACTCCATAGCTGACTGTAGGCGACCAGTTGCATATAGTTTGTCATACTGAATGCACGCCTGGTTTGGATCCATTCTTGGGTCCAAATAACCTAATGCAAAACAAGCCAAATTGAAGAGATAGACAGGTCACTTTTGATATTACAAACACATAGTAGACCTTGATGAAGTTAAAGATAGATTTACCCAGAACGGAACTGACTGGTACCCTGCAACATGCTGAGTATGCTTCATATATTTCTGTTACATCATAGATCTATAGTATTATTCCACAGGCATTTAAACTGATATGTAACAGTGAAACACATAGACAACATATCATGTACATGTATACGTATTTGTAAGAACTTGAGATCATTTGTCTGTTGATATAAGTAATGAGAATGAAATGAAGCATGCATGGCTGAGCATCTCAATAGTGGGCCTATACCACACCTAGTCACCTGGACAACCAGCTCTGATCATGACTCAGCATGTTGCAGGGTACCAGTCAGTTCTGGGTAACTGCATATCGCAGCCTTGCAGCTTCCTTGCAGTTGACCTTCTATTGCGCAGTGACACGAAATGGTGCACTCTTTAATAAATAGTCCCATTTTCCATATATATTGTTTTTATGAGACTGGATTTGTTTTGTTATGTAGAGTTATGTCCTTATACATATCCAATATATGATGGCTTTTGATATGATGATTTTTTCATCAATGATTAATTCATCATTATATGTATCTACCATTTATGACAACAGCATTAATACATACCACGTGGGTTCTCCCACTTACTCTCAACAATGAATACATTTTGATTTCAGGCTAGGGGAAGAAAGCCATATGACATCAGTTTTTAGTTGTGTGTGACATAGTCACTTACAACTATAGTACCTACATTCTTGGGGTCCCATTCTCTACATTTAAAATCCAATAACCTCTTCATTATACCCCCCGCACAACAAAGTTGTAAGGGGGGTATACTGGATTCAGCTTGTCTGTCTGGCCATCCATCCGGCCGTCTGTCGGTTTCTTTGTCCAGGCTGTAACTCAAAAAGTATAAAAGGCATCAAGATGGAAACTTCATATGTGGATAGATCTCATTGAGGGGGAGTGCAGTGACCAAAAACCATAACTCCCTGTCGCGTAATTTTGGAGTTATTGCCCTTTGTAAATTTTCATACTTAATTTTTGTCCGGGCTGTAACTAAAAAGGTATAAAAGATATCAAGATGAAACTCCATATGTAGATAGATCTCAGTGAGGGGGCGTGCAGTGACCAAGAACCATAACTCTCTGATGCGTAATTTAGTTATTATTGCCCTTTGTAAATGTTCATACTTAATTTTTGTCTGGGCCGTAACTCAAAAGGGGAGGTATTTGCGCCATTACAATGACAGTTCTAGTTTTGTATGAATGATCAACCAATTGAACAGAATTCTACAACACAGGTATGCTGAGATTCTGTCAAATTAAGTGTTGAAAACTCAATTTTGAGTAAATAATAAATATTTACAGGACACAATAATTGTATGTAGCATAAAAGCACAAAAGGACTTTTTTCCCTATGATGTTGCATAACTTTCACTTTACCATGCGGAGGAGTATAGTTTTTTTCAATGCAAATGTGGCTCGTGCCTGAATTTGGATGGTGGATGTGCAGGTTTTGGTTATTTAGTGGTGTTACAATGTTCCATATAAAAAGCTTGAATTCCAATACAAATCCGTGTAACTTACTAATTAAAACACCAAGCTATCTCAGATACATCAGAAGTACCTCCAGGGGTTATTTGTTGCTCTATAGAATGGCTGTTACTAAGGACACAGTAAGGAGGCTCCGAGCTACTGATTTGCATCTATAAATAGAAACTGTGCCGTTGCTCGGTAGTACAAATCAAAGCGCTGATAGTGCTAAGAGAACAGTATTGTCATATTTCTTTTGTTTATCAAAGTAAATTTAATAAACAGAAGTCAAATTTTCGCACAGTGCCTATAACCCCTTTTTAAAGTTGTGTTAACATGGTCATTACAAGAAATTCAAGGTGAATGCACCATTTGTTTCAACAGACTGTTTACTATTAGCACTTTGCCACTCTCCCTATTTCTAAAGCCTACAATGAACGATCATTTATTATTTTAATATAAGTTCAGGGGTTTCCTTAAGGATTTGACTTTCACTTGCCCAGGGGGCAAGTTACTTTGAACATCTACTTGCCCCCAGTGAAAACAGCTTGTCCGATCTTTAAGTTAGTTAGTGTTTGTTAATGTTTAAAACAAAATATGTGTAGTATTAACCTGAATTTTAGTTAACATGTATCAAACACAATTTGCAAGCAACTCACCCCCTATATAATGTAGAAAATAAAATATAAAAAAAAAACGAAAAAATTTCACTTATGAAAATATATTTGCCCGACGGGCTATCTCCTTGGAAAAATCACTTGCCCATGGTGATTTTAACCCAGCACGGGCAAGCGGGCGTCCACTTAAGAAAACCCCTGAAGTTTGATATTTGGCAAAAACTAAGTTACCCCACATATCTGCAGCTAGTCAAACCATCTTCCACTTGAGACACACACAACTTCAGTGCCTTCAGCGCTTTGATTTTGAACTGGACACAAAATGTTACAGGTGACCCACAGCAGTGGTAACCATGGACAAGCTCTGGCCTGGGCAGCCAGGCATTGTGGAGTCAAATGTGCTGTGGTCGTCCCTAACAACTCTCCCATAGTGAAACTAGAGGCAATCAAGGGCTATGGAGCTGAGATAGTGGTGTGTGAACCAACACCTACAGCCAGGTAAGGTCATGTGGGGTTTGGATGACAAGGTCCTTCGTTAAATAGGCTCTTTATAAATTTTGTTCAGTGTGCATATTTTCTATGGTTTGATGCTGAACTTTCGATATAAATTTGTTGTTTGAAAAGCTAAGTGTACTTGAATCACTTTTCTAGTAGAGGGTCTGTCAACATGTTAGATTTGGTATCAAATGGTCGGGTGACCATGCCTTCTTCCACACTTTCCTCGTCTTTTTTAAAGATATTTACGGGGTGGGGGTTCGTTTCTTCTTTAGTCTTAGTATAATAGCCAAATCAGGAGGGATGTTATCGCCTCTTAACTCCTCCCTCTGGATCTGCACATGCTCTCTCTCTCCTCTAAAGAGACAGTAATCACACATTTCGATGTGTTACTTTGAGTGATACACAGATTTTGACTTAATTAGATCATGTTATTTGGCTTTGACAATCGAAAGATGTAAGAAACTGCAGTCAGAAGTAACAACAGTCTGTATATCTTTTCAGACAGGAGACTTGTGATAAAGTGTCGAAGGAAAAGGTTATCATTATATACCTCCATATGACCATTATGATGTAATTGCAGGACAGGTAAATATAACAATAGATCTGTTGTATATCACTATTTAGCTTGCCTGTTTTTGAAGAAAAAAAAGTCAAAGTATTGTTATCACTCTGGTGTCAGCGTCGTCGTCCTGAAAAACATGAATTTTGCTATAACTGTCTGTCATCAAACTTCATATACTTGTTCACTATCACAATGGCAACATTATCATCAAGGGCAATAACTCTTCAGTTTATTTTTGCCTGATTTACCTCCCCCTTTTTAAAAATAAAAATCTATGATTTTATTTTTTTCATGTGTTTTTTTTTCATGCTTTTTAGCTCACCTGAGCACATGTGCTCAGGATGAGCTTTTAGGAACGATGAATGTCCGTCGTCCGTCCGTCCGTCCGTCCGTCGTCCGTCGTCCACAATTTGTTCGTTTGCACTCTAGCATCTTCATTTTATGAGCAATTATCTTCAAACTTTATGACAATGTTTATAACCATAAAATCTCGGCCAAGTTCGATTATGGCTGATATCGGAACATTAGGCCAGGAGTTATGCCCCTTTTAAAATTCAAAAAAGCCAGATTTCACATTGTTTGCACTCTAGCATCTTCATTTCATGAGCAATTATCTTCAAACTTTATATCAATGTTTATAACCATAAAATCACGGCCAAGTTCGATTATGGCTGATATCGTACCATTAGGTCAGGAGTTATGCCCCTTTTAATACAAAAAATGCAAGATTTCACTTTGTTTATTCTCTACCAACTTCATTTTTTTAACAATCATTTTTAAACTTTAAGACAATGTTTATGCCCATAATCTCACAATCGGGTTCAATTATAACTGATATTGACTTGTAAATTTAGGAGTTATGCCCATTTCACCATAAAAAAAAGCCAGATTTCACTTTTACACTCAAGCATCTTTATTTCTTAAGCAATCATCTTTCTCAGGTGAGCGACCAAGGGCCATCTTGGCCCTCTTGTTTTATTTTCTTGAGAAAAGCATACTTTTGCTAAAATATTGAGTTAGAGTGAATTTGATTATTTATAATACACAAGCGTTTGCATCTGCAAGCAATGCTCTTTTTTCTTTATAACGATAAATTGTCTCTTCTGAAATCACTTGAGTATTACCCATGATTCTCTATAATATGTATTTATAGATTAAAAAAATACCATAAGTTGTCTCTGAAGACCTTGATGCATGTGTAAGAAGGAGGCGTGCTGCCCATTGTGAATATTTTTTAAAGGTTATACCGATAATCTCTTCAGTAAAATTTCCATCATTTATCCAGTGAATTCCAAAGAGATTGGGTGAAAGTTTGTATGTTGCCACTGGGCAAAAGCAGCCTTTGGTATTTTAAGTTTGATTTTTATTAGCTCACCTGAGCACAACGTGCTCAAGGTGAGCTTTTGTGATCGTCCGTCGTCGTGTGTCGTGCGTCGTCAACAATTTGCTTTAAACGACATCTCCTCTGAAACCGCTGGACAGAATTTAATGAAACTTGGCAGGATTGTTCCTTGGGTGAGGCTCTACAAAAGTTGCTAAAATAAACTTGATCCATGAAGAACTCTGGTTGCGTTGCAATATCATGGCAACAAAAAGAAAAATAATTTGAAAACTTTAAAAATCATCTCCTTCAAAACTACTGGCCAGATTTCAAAATAATTTGGTACAGATGTTCCTTGGGTCAACCTCTACCAAAGTTGCTAAAATTATTCTGATCCGTAAAAAAACATGGCCGCCAGGGGCGGGGCTTTTTTGCCATATATGTATATAGAGAAACCTTTAAGCAACATCTCTGAAACCACTGGACAGAATTTGATTAAACTTGGCAAGGATGATCCTTGGGTCAACCATCACAAAAGTTGCTAAAATAAACTTAATCCATGTAGAACTCTGGTTGCCATGTCAACAAAAAGAAAAAAAAATGAAAACTTTAAAAATCATCTCCTTCAAAACTACTGGCCAGATTTTAAAATAAATTGGTACAGATGTTCCTTGGGTCAACCTCTACCAAAGTTGCTAAAATTATTCCGATCCATAAAAAAACATGGCAGCCAGGGGCGGGGCTTATTTGCCTTATATGTATATTGGGAAAACTTTAATCAACATTTCCTCAGAAACCAATTGACAGAATTTGATTAAATTTGGCAGGAATGATCCTTGGGACAACCTTCACAAAAGTTCCTAAAATAAACTTGATCCATATAGAACTCTGGTTGCCATGGCAACAAAAAAAATAAAAATGAAAACTTTAAAAATCATCTTCTTCAAAACTACTGGCCAGATTTTAAAATAAATTGATACAGATGTTCCTTGGGTCAACCTATTTATCTCAGGTGAGCGATTTAGGGCCTCATGTCTTCTTTTTTTTTCATTTTTTACAACATTTTATAAGTTTACTGTCATTAAAAAGCACAAATATGATGCATTGAAAATTGCAGGATATAGTTAGGTTATTAGCTCACCTGAGCACAACGTGCTCATAGTGAGCTTTTGTGATCGCCCTTTGTCCGTCGTCGTGTGACGTGCGTCGTCAACAATTTGCTTTAAACGACATCTCCTCTGAAACCGCTGGACAGAATTTAATGAAACTTGGCAGGAATGTTCTTTGGATGAGGCTCTACAAAAGTTGCTAAAATAAACTTGATCCATGAAGAACTCTGGTTGCCATGGCAACAAAAAGAAAAAAAATTTGAAAACTTTAAAAATCATCTCCTTCAAAACTACTGGCCAGATTTTAAAATAAATTGGTACAGATGTTCCTTGGGTCAACCTCTACCAAAGTTGCTAAAATTATTCCGATCCGTAAAAAAACATGGCCGCCAGGGGCGGGGCTTATTTGCCTTATATGTATATAGAGAAACCTTTAAACAACATCTCCTCTGAAACCACTGGACAGAATTTGATTAAACTTGGCAGGGATGATCCTTGGGTTAACCTTCACAAAAGTTGCTAAAATAAACGTGATCCATGTAGAACTCTGGTTGCCATGGCAACAAAAAGAAAAATAATTTGAAAACTTTAAAAATCATCTTCTTCAAAACTACTGGCCAGATTTTAAAATAAATTGGTACAGATGTTCCTTGGGTCAACCTCTACCAAAGTTGCTAAAATTATTCCGATCTGTAAAAAAACATGGCCGCCAGGGGCGGGGCTTATTTGCCTTATATGTATATAGGGAAAACTTTAAACAACATCTCCTCTGAAACCACTGGACAGAATTTGATTAAACTTGGCAGGGATGATCCTTGAGTCAACCTTCACAACAGTTGCTAAAATAAACTTGATCCATGTAGAACTCGGGTTGCCATGCCAACAAAAAGAAGAAAAAAATGAAAACTTTAAAAATCATCTTCTTCAAAACTACTGGCCAGATTTTAAAATAAATTGGTACAGATGATCCTTAGGTCAACCTCTACCAAAGTTGCTAAAATTATTCCGATCCGTAAAAAAACATGGCCGCCAGGGGCGGGGCTTATTTGCCTTATATGTATATAGAGAAACCTTTAAACAACATCTCCTCTGAAACCACTGGACAGAATTTGATTAAACTTGGCAGGGATGATCCTTGGGTCAACCTTCACAAAAGTTGCTAAAATAAACTTAATCCATGTAGAACTCTGGTTGCCATGTCAACAAAAAGAAAAAAAAATGAAAACTTTAAAAATCATCTCCTTCAAAACTACTGGCCAGATTTTAAAATAAATTGGTACAGATGTTCCTTGGGTCAACCTCTACCAAAGTTGCTAAAATTATTCCGATCCATAAAAAAACATGGCAGCCAGGGGCGGGGCTTATTTGCCTTATATGTATATTGGGAAAACTTTAATCAACATTTCCTCAGAAACCAATTGACAGAATTTGATTAAATTTGGCAGGAATGATCCTTGGGACAACCTTCACAAAAGTTCCTAAAATAAACTTGATCCATATAGAACTCTGGTTGCCATGGCAACAAAAAAAATAAAAATGAAAACTTTAAAAATCATCTTCTTCAAAACTACTGGCCAGATTTTAAAATAAATTGATACAGATGTTCCTTGGGTCAACCTATTTATCTCAGGTGAGCGATTTAGGGCCTCATGTCTTCTTTTTTAGCTCACATGAGCACAACGTGCTCAAGGTGAGCTTTTCTGATCGCCTTTTGTCCGGCGTCCGTCGTCCGTGCGTCCGTGCGTCCGGCGTCAACAATTGCTTCAAACAACATCTCCTCCTAAACGGCTTGGCCAATTTGAAAAATATTTTGCAGGAATGTTCCTTGGATGAAGCTCTACTAAAGTTGTATAAATGGTTCTGGTCCATTGCATAATTAGGTCACAGGAGCTAAAAATAGATTTTAAAAATGCAAACTTTGAAAATCTTCTTCTGCAAAACTGCAAGGCCTAGAGCTTAGATATTTGGTATGTAGCATCATCTTATGGGCCACTACCAAGATTGTATAAATTATAGCCCTATGGTGATAAATGACCCCGCACCAGGGGTCACTTGTTTTACATAGTTATAAAGAAAAATCTTAAAAAATCTTCTTCTATGAAACCATAAGGCCTAGAGCTTAGATATTTGGTATGTAGCATCATCTTATGGGCCACTACCAAGATTGTACAAATCATAGCCCTATGGTGATAAATGACCCCCACCAGGGGTCACTTGTTTTACATAGTTATAAGAAAATCTTAAAAAATCTTCTTCATAACATAAGGCCTAGAGCTTAGATATTTGGTATGAGCATCATCTTATGGGCCACTACCAAGATTGTACAAATCATAACCCTATGGTGATAAATGACCCCGCACCAGGGGTCACTTGTTTTACATAGAGTTATATAGGAAAATCTTAAAAAACCTTCTTCCATGAATGCATAAGGCCTAGAGCTTAGATATTTAGTATGAAGCATCATCTTATGGGCCACTACCAAGATTGTACAAATCATAACCCTATGGTGATAAATGACCCCGCACCAGGGGTCACTTGTTTTACAAGAGTTATATAGGAAAATCTTAAAAAATCTTCTTCTATGAATCCATAAGGCCTAGAGCTTAGATATTTGGTATGTAGCATCATCTTATGGGCCACTACCAAGATTGTACAAATCATAGCCCAATGGTGATAAATGACCCCACACCAGGGGTCACTTGTTTTACATAGAGTTAAATAGGAAAATCTTAAAAAATCTTCTTCTATGAATCAATAAGGCCTAGAGCTAAGATTTTTGGTATGTAGTAGCATCTAATGGTTCATTACAAAGATTTTCAAAGTCTTGGCCCTACGGTGATAAATGACCCTGCGCCCAAGTCTTCTCTGAAACCATATGGCCCATTGCTTAGATATTTGGTGTGTAGTATTGTCAGGGGTAAAATGTTTTAGATTAAGTTATATCAGAATCCTTGTCTGTTTAAAAACCTTGACATCAGTTGAAGCAATGGTACTCAGGTGAGCGATTCAGGGCCATCATGGCCCTCTTGTTTTTCATTTTTTACAACATTTTATAAGTTTACTGTCATTAAAAAGCACAAATATGATGCATTGAAAATTGCAGGATATAGTTAGGTTATTAGCTCACCTGAGCACAACGTGCTCATAGTGAGCTTTTGTGATCGCCCTTTGTCCGTCGTCGTGTGACGTGCGTCGTCAACAATTTGCTTTAAACGACATCTCCTCTGAAACCGCTGGACAGAATTTAATGAAACTTGGCAGGAATGTTCTTTGGATGAGGCTCTACAAAAGTTGCTAAAATAAACTTGATCCATGAAGAACTCTGGTTGCAATGGCAACAAAAAGAAAAATAATTTGAAAACTTTAAAAATCATCTCCTTCAAAACTACTGGCCAGATTTTAAAATAAATTGGTACAGATGTTCCTTGGGTCAACCTCTACCAAAGTTGCTAAAATTATTCCGATCCGTAAAAAAACATGGCCGCCAGGGGCGGGGCTTATTTGCCTTATATGTATATAGAGAAACCTTTAAACAACATCTCCTCTGAAACCACTGGACAGAATTTGATTAAACTTGGCAGGGATGATCCTTGGGTCAACCTACACAAAAGTTGCTAAAATAAACGTGATCCATGTAGAACTCTGGTTGCCATGGCAACAAAAAGAAAAATAATTTGAAAACTTTAAAAATCATGTTCTTCAAAACTACTGGCCAGATTTTAAAATAAATTGGTACAGATGTTCCTTGGGTCAACCTATTTATCTCAGGTGAGCGATTTAGGGCCTCATGGGCCTCTTGTATTAGTTTTGACATTGACCTTTTCCTATTTTGTTATTTGTCCCAAGAAGTCTTCGAAATCTATATCTTTTATGTGATGCAGGGAACCATTGCAGTTGAGTTTTTGGCCCAGGTCCCCCAGCTGAATGCTATACTGGTTCCCACCAGTGGTGGTGGGATGGTATCCGGCATTGCTATAGCTGCTAAAGCCATCAAACCAGATATCAAAGGTTTGCCCTCCTCTGTATACCTATTTTGAAGGCATGTTCATTTTTTCTGTAATCTCAAAATCAGTATCTTAGTATTTTTTAACCCCACTTTGCTGTGGGTTTGAGCTCGGTCTTTTGTCTTCAAAGAAATATATCCAAAATTATGAAAGCTACTTGAATTGAAACTGTTTTCAGTATACATGTAGCTCCATTACATCACTATTATATGGGTCCAAGTCTAGATACTTGTATTGGATCACATTGTAACACAGTGGAAATGCATTGTATGTTAATTAAACAAATCACAAAATACGGATTTGGGGTTCAATGTTAGACCGTGTTATATGTTGAATTTCGTGTTGTTAAGGATCTATACATTATGTTTTGAAATCAGCTGGTATCATTGTAGACTGTCTGATGTTTTGTTTCAGTGTTCATAGTAGAAGCTGAGGGTAAAGATGTGGAGAGGTGTCTTAAAGCAGGTAAAGAGATACTTTGTGAACTGCCCCTTAACCATTTATCAGCCATTAAACAACCATGTCATATCACTATCAGCTAATTCTGAAAGAAATTCTCGTTCTTAACAGACTTTAAGGTATTACTGTCTCATTATGTTTAACAACATCCATGTGGAGAGCAGTGACGCTCCAGTGGTAGGACTTGGACTTTGGGATCAAGGGGCGCCGTGTTGGAGTCCTGCCAGGGATATTGCTAATTTCCTTGAGCAAGAAATTGACCCCAAATTGTATGTGTCGCTTCATGCAGGTGTTAATGTGTACCTGAGAGAGGTTGTCATTTTGGGCTGCAATAAGCAGAGTGAAAGACTCTCCAGGAAGATTGATAGATGGATACTAGTAGCAAGATGACCAGGGGTAAAAGCAGTAAAGTGTGTAAACACGCCTGGGGCATGAAAGTTAGACTATAGAATGCCTTTACTTAAAACAATATTTTATTTTTCTTATACATATTGTAAACTTTTGACTATATACAAATCCAGTATTTATCATGGAATATTGAAGATAATAGAAGACCTGATAGCTTTTTACTTTCTAAAAGTTTCTGCCGTATTTCTTGTTTTAAAGTTACTTTTGATAGCAGAAGGTATAAAATCTGATCTTCCAGGAGACAATTTTACCATCCACTGAGTTAAACTGACCATTCAGTGACTTTGGAAAAGTCTCATTTGTATGTTTATTTTCCATTGATCAGTGTGTGGAATTTTACACCAGCATAAAGATTAGGTGTACTCATTAAATTATGTAGGTTCACATCTCATTTTGGAGTGGAATGATCTATTAATGGGTAACAAATTGTAAACTGTTCTCATTGCATAGGTTCAATCCCAATACCACTAAAAGTGGTTGGAACAGTGTCCAGACAATATGACTGTTTACGTAATCGTGTGACTTGTCTGTAGTACAGTACCATGGCAAATGACAGTCAGGAAGCACTATAGTTGTCACATATCGACAAAAAAGTCCCTATTTTGACTGAAGTGCTGGACATTAGTAGATAAAACGATCTTACAATGTGTATATTATGCATAGGCATGTTTATGCATTCATTTTAGTCATACACAACTGTGTACACGAATTGAGACAGAGACAACACAGTGCTATAACCAGTACTGAGGGCTTTCTTAAACTATGCATGGGCTCAATACTGACAACTATCCTTCAGTCATAAAAAAACACACACACATATACATACACATACATGCAAACACACTAATACTTGTGTACTCTCCTGTTATTCAGCATGTGCAGATCCAGATATTTGTCTCGGGGTGGGGGGTATTGAAATATCACAGACCATACTGCTATATTCCTAGATATATAAAATTAATACCTAAATCCCAGAGTGGGACATGCCTCTTACCCCGGGGGGAGGGGGGAACATGCCCCTTTTCGCACTTCTTTTATGCATGTTTTAGGGATAAAAGCCAAATCTCAGGGGGGGTGGGGGGGGGGGTTCGGACCCCATCCCCCCACTCTGGATCCACGCATGATTCAGTATATGCCATTATTTTCAGTGTGTATTTGTATATTAACCTTTTACTTCATATAGACTCATTTTGACACATTGTTTGCTTATACAATATTGTAGTCCAGCATCCAGAATTTTTCCACTGGGTGGGTGGGGGGGCCAAAATCTGAATGTGATGTGAGTGCTAGGGGGGTCGGGAAATTTTTTTAGTGTTAAGGAGATGCATTCTGAAGGGTATCTGGGGATGAAAGTGAATTTTTTTTTTTTATGTTTTTTTTGTTGTTTTTTTTTGTTTTTTTAAACTTGAGCACCATATATCTAATGCCTAGGTTCCATTGGAGAAAAATCATCGGTGATGTGGAAATACACAAATTTTCTCCCAATGGCATCAAATGTTTGAGCCAGAAAGACGGAGGAGTCCCATGAGAAGTTTCGGGATTGGTCCGTTGAAACGTTCACTAATGTTTCGATTGGCTATGGTACGAATGGCTTTGTAATGTCGGGGATGGCTTCCGATGCTCGGGAAATTTCTCCGATGATCGGGGAAGACCTTCACCTAATTTGAAGCATTATCGGGGGAATATCCCGCAGATTAGTGGATGTATTGTATCGAACCATCCTTGGTGTCTTGGGGAAGATTATTGATATTATGAGAATTTGGTGATGGACTTTTGGGGTTTATGATGATGCCCCCAGGAATGTCCCATGGCTTTTATAACCCCCAAAAGTCTACCCTTAGTCTAAGGTTGACAAAAAAAGCAACAAATTTTAGAGTGCGCTTGTCGATTTTATTTTTTTGCTATTATTCTGAGATTTATCAAGATCTGAATGTGTCACAGAAGTCCGAACTTTTGCAGGTTCCTCGGGAAATTTTTGCAGAGTGTGATTTCGACTGAAGTATGCTTATGTTTCCGCTTGTTTCCAATAAACTTGGAGAACATATAGGAAAATCATGCAAGCAATGAAGTTCTCGTGATCACATGGTCGCTGATTCGAAGCTCCCGAGAACAGGGACGTTCCTGCGCTCGCGAGCTATATTTTCCATGGACATCTCCGACAAATGTCATGATGGATGACGATATTTATTACCTCGCGAATCCATGTATGAATACGTGTGCATAATTTGCTCTGTATAAAAAAGGGGGGGTTACAGCTGGACACTGTCACACTGATGTTCTGAAAGGGCATTTACTCCGGTATTGGATAGTTTAATATAGTTTCGTGATTTCAACGCAATGGCATTAAAAATAATATTTTGGGACCCTCCCGCCCCAAAAATGATTGTACACTCATTATGAACTTGATATATCATTTGACTCACGTGTAAAGACATTTTTTAATTGGGAAAAAACCAAACAGTAATTTTGTAATATGTGGAAGGGAATACCGGGTATATGCTGTATTAGGTTCGAACTTGGTAATCTTGACTGTCTAATTGTCGATCTGGAAGCAGCCTTCACATACAGAATTCCCAGATATAAAAGAAAATCAGGCGCACGTTTTAGGGTCGGACGGTTGCAGAAGGTGTTGGGCCCCTAATGTCGATTTTATGCATTTTTTTTCTAAATGTTAAATCAGTGACAAAACAAACAATATTAAAAGATGTTGATATTTAATATAAAATCTTTAATATCCATTTTATATCGCACATAAATTGTGTTTTCTGTGTATTAGTATTTCGTATTCATCGACTAATCAGTAACATTGCTCAATGACTGGTTACCTGGATTTGATTTGAATAAATGATTATGCATAATCTACATATACATTGTCCCAAAATATGGATTGTCCCAAAATATGGCTGATTGAAATTTTCAAATTCTTTCATTTCTTATGTAAAAATAGTAAAGCGGATGGCATTTAGAAACACAACCCATTTCTGATTAAGTTTAATTTGCATGGCTAGATATAGGAATGCATCTACTCTGCAGAATACTAAGATTTTATTTGCTACAGCAAAAGAAAAACAACAACAACAACAAACAATAACTTTATAAATGTAGAGAAAAATGAATTTAAATTTCGTTGAGTAGATTTAATCACAGTAAGTAATTAATTGGTAATTCCCTATTTTTCCCAATTGTTAGATCGCTCAGCAGACGATATGCAAATATCTCATAATCAGTGAACGTATCCGCAGTACCCTAAACACATGCTTATCACACAGTCATGGACGACTGCTGATTCGGATTACCTACACATTAACAGCAGGGGGCAATAGGAGTCTGGCTGGTCAGATGGTTATGCGGGTAGTTCAGTAGTGGGGCCCACGATGGGGATTTCCTCTAGACAACACTACTATGATGTAATCAAGGGATTTTATAGCCTTGAAAAATGTATGACCAGGACAGCTGGGGGGATGGGGGGTCAAGGCCTCGGCCCCCACGCTGATTGCCTAGGTCGATTTTACACATCTGCGAGCAAAGAATCAGTGCATATCATTAAGTTCAGTAAATATATCATGAGTCATAATTTGTAATGAATCATGATAAGTTAACTTGTAAGGGAAAGTATAATAATGGTTTATTTCTGATGACTCAGGGAAGCGACTGTGGCCCAACCCTCCCCGGTTCCTGAATACAATAGCGGACGGTATTCGTCTGCAGCAGCTTGGTCACCTGACTTGGCCCATCATCCTGGACTTGGTGGAGAAGGATGTCTTTACAGCGGTGAGTGGCTGACATCATCATCATCATCATCATCTTATGCATTATCATTTTTATCATCATCTTCATCATCATCATCATAATCGTTTTATGCATTTTCATTTTTTTCATCATCATCATCTCTTCTCTGTTAACTATTTTGTGTAATACTCTTTGCATATGCTGTATTTCAGCGATTTTTTCCTTCTATAATGGTAAAGTAAAAGGACTCAATTACAATTCAGAAGGGTCGACCCAAATTGATCACAATTGAAAAGAGTATTTTTTGATAGAGGCATGGTTTAAATACTTCCTACCCAACTGCATAAATTTCAAAAATGCTTCTCTTCCACAATATATCAGTATCTTGAAAATTCAAACCATTCCCTACCATTTTGCAGAAAAATTGAAATGTATTCTGTGTTTTTCTGTCCCACATTTTCTCATCACAATATCAGCAGAAACACTGCTTTACAATTTTGATAAAAACAACGCTAATTTTTCACAAACAAAGAGGTACCTATTCATAATTCAAGGAAATAAATCACTGATTTTTGTAAATTTCTATCTGTGGTTATGAACATGTATACTTGACTTATTTGAGTTTAGTGTCGCTTTGACAGTATTTCAGTCATATAGCGACGTCCAGCTAATTACAGGTGGAGGAAGACCCCGAATGCACAGAGGCATCTGGGTAGAACCACCGACCTACCGCAAGCCAGCTGGAAGGCTTCCTCAGGAACATGCATAAGTTCTATGCTAATTATAAGTACGCTATGTTATTATAAATTAGAAAATAATATTCAATCATCTTTATCATTTTTAGGTAAATATTTGTCATATTGATATTTTTTCTTTTCAGAACAATGCAGATATTGTTAAGGGAATGAAGTTTTGTTTTGAGAGGATGAAGGTATGTCTAACCTAGGCCAAAAAAAAAAATTCCGTTTCTGTCTCCAGCAAATAATAAAGAGGTTCAATAGATTGAGATTTTATTTAATTTTTTTTTAAATGAAACTAAAGGTAAAAAAAAAGAAATATTTTTTTTAAAAAGGCGGAAAGTTAAAAAAAACTTTGCGTTGGGTGTTAAAAAAGAGGGTTGGTCGGGAGACCAGAAATGGAACTTTTCTTTTTCCCTAGTGTTAATTGATATATATCTCTCAGATTTTGGTTATTTTATAGTATTTTTTTTATTAAATAAACAATTGATATTAAAGACATTTGTGTAAGCCAAATCTTATAAATGTACTTGTATATCAATGCAGTTGCTTGTTTATTATTTTGTCATTATTTATTGATATTTATCAGATTTTGTGTTTTCTGTCTTTCCATCTACCTTTCCAGAATAATGTAACAGCTCATGTTCTGAAACTTTAGGGTTTTTCATTTGGAGTTCTTGTAAAGAAGATTGTTTACAATATTAATTTAAATGAAACCAGGTCAGAACATGGTTACAGTGCCATATTCTCTGCATGATGTTGTAATAATGTTATTGGAAGGATCAACTGGTTGCTATGGTAATGTTGGTTTTCAGATGGTGGTAGAGCCTGCCACGGGAGCTGGTATTGCGGCAGCAATGTCCGAGAAATTGAAGGACATGGACCCCAGTCTGCAGAATGTTGGTGTCATCATGTGCGGGGGAAACGTCAACATAGACCAGTTGCCATGGTAACAGACTTAAGAAACCACAGACTTCGGCATTGATATGGAGTTGCCATGGAAAAGTATGGTATTAATGTAACATTGATAAAACAGGAATTCTCATGGTTACGCTTGAAAGATTAGACAACAGATGTGGGTGTATTGACATTTGTTGATAATTGGTTAACCCTTTTCTTGTTATTTTAAAGATGCATAATTTTCCACAGAATTGGAAATTCTTTCCTATGAAAACTTGTATATTTAGCACAAAATACCCAAGAATGAATTGTTAAATTTTGGAATTTTCATCATTCAAAAGAACTTTCAGCTGGGAATCGGTCAGAATGTCTAAACCACAGGGCACCTAGAAAAAAGACCTGGGGGAACAATGAATCCTGTATAAACAGATCCTCGTGACAGCTCTGCAGATGTAACTTAGTGCTAATAATCAGAAAATATTTCATCATTCATGATTTCCAATTAAAAATACCTATATTCAGGTATAGTCACTGTATACTGCATTTCGTTCTATATAAACATAGATGATCAGTATGGTATAAATTTCTGTCAACTTGTTCAATTCATAATTAAATATCTTGAAGTTATAAAACTAGATTGGTGCAATTGTTTCCAAACTTATTAAAGACTTTAAGTTTTCCAGCTAAGTATTACTGATGGTATTTGAGTTTGTATAGGTTTAATATTCTTGTTTGTAATCGGAAAATGAATCTTTCCTGTGTTTACAGAATTATATATTCTAATTAACCTACAGGCTATCCAATATCTGTACTGGGATAATAGGTAGTCAATGGTTGACATGATTTACTCAAAAGAACACATGCTTGTGGGTTGTTGTTGTAGCCATGAAGGAAGAATGGGCTTCATTTTTACTGCTATAAACTGGATTGATAATGGAAATGAGAAAAACAGTGGTTCTTGCACATATTTGGCAACAAAAAAGAAAAATTATCTTTAAAGAATTTATTCAAAATGTTGGTGAATAGAATACACAACAAAAGTAAAAAGTTGAGCAATTCTCAGATTATTTATTGTGTGATAAAGCAGGTCAAGTCAGTTTGATACCATACAAACAGTTAAAAGTTAACACCCTGGGGCAACAGTAGGTGATACTTGAATATTTTTTTTTCCAGTCATATTCCGAATATGAAAATTCTTTTTAGTGTGGCTTTGTTTAAAGTAAGATAAGGTCAAAAGTAAATGGATCGTAAGTGGTGCCTTTTTGTGTCACCTGCTGTAAGCAGAGATAACACATAGAGATCACTTTTCCGGTCGTCTGTCTGTCTGTCCGTCACACTTGTTCCGTCACACTTCAGCAGGTGACACACGTGTTTCAGAGAACACTCTTGTCAATATTATTTTATTGCAGAAGAACTTCTACATAAATACCGTCATGTGAACTATTGTCACATCTTTCTTTGTGGTGAACCTATAGCTGTAAGTACTGTTGGACATGGATCTATCAATCCTAGCTTAAGATGCCAGTCCCTGTGTCCTCGAAAATACTTCTGTACAATCTCAGGCTAAAATTTGAGTATCTAACTCAAATCCCTTTTGAAACTAATGGGCATAGTTCGAGTATAAGTATGAAAATCATACTGAAGTACCATTATTTTTGAGAACATGGAACCTGATCTTTGTAATGATTTACCCTTGACCTCATGAATATTCATGTAAAAATTTATGACTTGATGAGTTTTGATTTCCTGAACGTTCAATAGTATATGAAACAGTGAATTTTTCTTTGCTATGCAGACTGTGTAGAATCTGAGCTGCAATATTGTATGAGCAGACTGTAGAATCTGAACTACAATATTGTATGATCAGACTGTAGAATCTGAGCTACAATATTGTATGATCAGACTAGAATCTGAGCTACAATATTGTATGAGCAAATTGTGTAGAATCTGAGCTACAATATTGTATGAGCAAACTGTAGAATCTGAGCTACAATATTGTATGAGCAAACTGTAGAATATGAGCTACAATATTGTATGAGCAGACTGTAGAATCTGAGCTACAATATTGTATGAGCAGACTGTAGAATCTGAGCTACAATATTGTATGAGCAGACTGTGTAGAATCTGAGCTACAATATTGTATGAGCAGACTGTAGAATCTGAGCTACAATAAATTGTATGAGTAGACTGTGTAGAATCTGAGCTACAATATTGTATGAGCAATAGTATTAATGTTAATATATGTGAGAATAAATTGACTTGACTTATAATCTTTAACATTGATTAGCTAATACATGTAGAAATAATTATTGCAATTGCTTTGTTGATTATAATGTTAGAAAATGTGACAAATACACAAAATATTAGTAGTACATGGTATGCTTAATATAATTAGTAAAGTAATAACAAAATATATTTTAATACAAAATGTATTTGTTAAGACTGTGCAGCTATTTAGCATTATGGCACAATCAGGCCTTTATAGTTTTATTATATGTTATCAACATGTATTCAAACAACCTTGAATAAAATCTGTTGAAACAAACATTAATTAATTTGTCATTATTCAAAACAAACTCTTAATATTATAAAAATTATATTAAATAGGAAAAATACCAGAAAAATAATAATAATAATAATAAAAAAATGTAACAAGTAACATGAATGACTATTTGAAAAATCAACAAAACATCAATTTGTTATTGCTTGAACAATTAGAATAAATAATATATATCATTATTCAACTCTTTTTCTGTAGATAATGTCTTTGAGTATATAATCATAATAATTTCAAATTGAGAGCCAAACTAACAAAGCATCTGAAAATATCAAAATTATAGGATTTGAAAAATCAAGTCAATGATGAGAAATATCCTGAGAGGTTATATAAATCAAGCCCTGTGGAGGATAATGTATTGGACTATTAAATACACACACCACACACAATGCAATACTAGATATTGTGCAAATTGAAATGTTACAAACGAAATTAAAACTCTGCATAATATGGTAGAGATTAATTAGTACCCATGTTTGTACATGAGCATTTGATTACATGCTATTCTGCATTTACACACAGTTGCCATCGTGAATTGATATATCATCTACCATAATGTCAATTTTTTCAGTCGTAAATGATAATCGTCGGATTTCGAAAACAATGTAAGTGTAGTATCCATTGAGTACATTGACACTAACATTTGCCCATTGCCCAATGATCGCGTCTTCTGAACTCCAGAATATTTGTTGATTGGCCAGAAATTCCTTCATTGCAACGTATGTCGCAACCACAAGCTGACTAGATGATGGCTGATTTTTGTTGTAAGAAAATCTAAGGCAATGAGGAACTGTTGTGAACTCGTAGGACAATACAGGGGAGATAAGTTGTGATATAGCATTAAAGCCAAAGTCCTCAAAGTTACCTCCCCCTTGTATGTAATAATCTGTAAGAGAAAGATGATATATTTGAATCAAAAATGTGAATACCTTATTTAATGTAGCTCCGTGATTTGAATATATGATCTTTACAGTATGCATAAAATTGTCATTTATGACCCTCAAATTGTCTAAATGACCTACGGTTTCAAATTTGTCCCTTTATCTATAAAAAGAGTGACTTACACCCATTTGGAAAGAGAGGCAGGGCACTTGTTTATCACTATCTATGCTATACAATCATTTTCATCCATGAATGGTGTCAGAACATTGCAACTAGTTGTGATATAATGACATTTGCCTGCAGTGTGATATGCAGTTAGGCAGAAATATCCCTGTCTTGTGTAGACAAAAAGAAATCACAGTTCCCAAAAGATTGAAATACATGTACTGTCAATGGGACGTTAAACACAAGCAAGTAAACAGTATCGTCATCACATGTGTAATCAAAGCGCTCAATGCGCTGAGAGACGGCAGCCGGATTCGCTACTATAGTCGGTAGTAAGACAATCGAATATGCACTCTGTTTGTTACAAAACAATCCGGAATTAGGGTCATGAACCTGACTGTATGAACTTCAGAAGTAGGTCATTCCCTAGGACCCGATTTATATACACTCTCTACTGTTACTTAAGTGTAGAACTTGACAAGGTACTTGATGTTTTAGATACTTGAATGTTTGTTTCTATTTCAAAGTTAAGGAATGCTCTGGGAGAAACCTAACTCGCTTTCATGCAAAATTACGCGTGAACTACTATAGGTTTAATTACAGACATTCGAAGCGCTACTTTTTAGCTCACCTGAGCACGTGTGCTCAGGATGAGCTTTTAGGATCGATGAATGTCCGTCGTCCGTCCGTCCGTTGTCCACAATTTGTTCGTTTGTACTCTAGCATCTTCATTTTATGAGCAATTATCTTCAAACTTTAAAACAATGTTTATAACCATAAAATCTCGGCCAAGTTCAATTATGGCTGATATCGGAACATTAGCTCAGGAGTTATGCCCCTT
>CM037795.1:31526885-31576885 GCA_021229015.1 Solen grandis | reverse complement strand
TGAAACTTTAATACACTTTATAGCATAAATTTCTGGCATGTTGATAGTTAATGGTGTCTTGAAAGTTAATGATGTCTTGAAAGTTTTAATCATGGTAACTTTTGAAAGATAATACTGGTTATTGTAACCATATTGTAAATGATGCAACATTGGGGTATACACAGGAAACAATACGGAAGTTAATGTTGCAAAAAAACATTTTTGGTTTCATTTTTAGGGTTATTAAGAGAGGTTTTTTTTTGTTTTTTAATTTGATAATGTATCAGGACCTCTCTGTGCTTTGTATAATTAGGGATAAGATGAATTATTTAACAAATGTATCTTGTATTTTACAAATGTCAAAAAATTGTGGGTGTATGAGAGAGTAAGAGAGATTTAAAACAAATATGACATAGCAGAGTTTTGGTCTATTTAACCAACCATATATGTATAATGTAAAGGGTCTTGCTTTTATAAATGACTGTAAATTGGAAAATATTGATTCTTGGTTATGTCATACTGCATAATAGATGCCTTGATGCTTTTCATATTGACCTTGTCTCATTTACCTTGATGCACATTATGTCTGCTTATTTTGATGTGTATAGATCTATTCACTTTTCTCTGGGGAAGGCAATTGCTAAAAATGAGCTATTGTGGCTGATTATGTTTTGACTGTTGGCGCTTTTTGTGGCTTTTGTTTAAGCAGTATAATAAAACAAGATAAGATTCAACATGTTTTTCAAGGTCCAGCTATAACAAATACTGAAACTGTTCTGTGGTCAGCCCTTGATTTATAAAATCCTAGACATCTGGAAAAGAAAATAAGAAAGGGCATATTGACCTGTCTCAAGGACTTGCTTCTATATATATATATATATATATTATATATGCGCTTTTATACATAATTATAGGCATATTCCCATTATGAATACTTAGTTCCATAAGTAGGCTGTGAGGAGGAGAATTTCCGCTGAAGTGATGCAATCCAAGGCAGAAGTGTATCCTTTTTTTTTCTCGACTGCTTGATGCATGGATGTCGGGGCCAGTATTGTTCTTGGTCTTTGGTTTATAACTTGAATGTAACTCATCATGTGCTGTCTTATAGGTCAGTAACCTTTCTTGTGAATGAGTTGGAAGGGAAACCACAAACCCTAATGGACACTCACACATGAAGTATGGCAAGGAAATGATAGTCTCAGTAATGTTGTCCCACTACTGCTCTTTGTGTGTGTTATATACATGCAAAATTGAAAACAAAAATATTGATTTACTTGTTTGTACTGAATGCATTCAAAATCTTCACCGACTGCATTTCAAATATGTCTGATTGTCAAACCAAATATTCTTGGCAAATTTATAATTTGAACAAGAATATGTCCACATACTTAGACAAAGCATTGCCTTTGAACCTTCATTTATAGTTTTTTATTTTTTCTGAATTTGTCCTAGAATTTAGTCTTTGGTCAAACTAGTTACATCGATTGATTGTTAAGCTGCGAGACAACATATTTTCTTGTAGAATATTCCAGCCTCGGAGATGTAGATCGAGACATCTAGGTGTCATCCAAAGGGTTTGAGGTCTCCTTCCTTATCTTATTTGCAACACTAGAGTAGATTTTGATTACTGTAACACATGTGTGGTTATCGCAATTAAGTATATGTACATGTAACTTTTCTTGTCCATTGTATGTTACTCTTTGTGTGTTCGACTTTTTTATGATAAGTATTTTTGTTCATATTTCTCAAGAAATGGTGTATTTTCTATGAGATATTTCTAATAAAAGCTTTCAAGTTAAACTAGTGCATTCATTTTTTTTGTTTATTTATCTCATGTATCTGTTTATAGACTCAATAACTGCATGGGTCAACCATCCTCGGTGGCAAAGTGGTTGGAGTATCTGCCTCATGAATGGGATGTTTGTCGTGCGTTCGAGTAGTAACACTAGTAGCTCCCATGTCTGGCACGCATCAGATCTACGAAGTAGTTCCGGGACTGGTAAATGTGACTTGGCGTGGTATCATGCCACATGTCTACGATGTAATAAGTTTTATGACTTGTGTGTAAGAACGGTGTCTTCGTTGGTTATTGGAAGAAATCTGCATGATTAAGTATGTAAAAGGTAGTCCACCCCCTGACTGCTCAGGTTAGACTCATTTTAACCCATGGTTGTACTTTATCAGTCCCCCCGTCCGTCACACACAGTTGATTAATATATACAATGTATTCTAATATCTTCTGACCAGTTCGATAACCAACCAGAATGCCCCAGACACTCTAGGGTTAAGTTCGTTTGTTGAAAAAATACAAGGTTTCTAACCCCAACAAACGCGAACCGATATTTGCCAGACTTGGTCACACTATATTGGCACGATATCTCAGCCAAAGTTAATACAGTTAAGATGTCCCAGACACTCCAGAGTTACAGCCCTTGAATTGATGAAATATTGCAAAATTAGCAGTGACCGCTCTCTAACACTGACAAACATAAATCAACATTTACCAACCTTTGTCACCGTGCATTGGTACAATATCTCAACTTAGTTTGATACCCAGCCGGGATGTCCCATACACTCAAAAGGTATGGCATTTGAATTGTTAAATTGCAGGACGGTCATATTTTGTATTAACTAGCTGCTTCTGGGCTACTGTATCAGTATGTCTGGAGTCAGTGCACTGATTTAGTTCCTTTACACACACGCGCGCACACACACTATTAAATAAATCATCAAACATTTACATTATATATATTATACACTCCGCCCCTCACCGCGTAAGTTCGAATCCCATCAGGGTCACTCTGATTTTCATGTGAGGAAGCCTTCCAGCTGGCTTGCGGTAGGTCGGTGGTTCTACCCGGATGTCTCTGTGCATGCGGGATTTTCCTCCACCTGAAATTAGCTGGACGTAGCTATATGACTGAAATACTGTCGAAGCGACGGTAAACTCAAATAGTCAAGTCATATATATATATGCTTTACCAGTTTTGTTATTTTATCATTCAAGGGCCTTGGCAATAAGTCTGCTTTCTTACTCCAACCAAAGTGAAACGATCTTTATCAAACTTAGTAATATGTGTCTTGGCACAATATCTCAGCGAAGTTTGATCAAACCAGCAAGACAATCCCAGGGCAATAGCCCTTGAATTATTAAAATTGCATTTCTTTTTATCTTAACTACAGTATGACCATACCACGAGATATGTGGCTTCATTTTCTTCATTTTAAGTCGTCGAAAGCGGCAACACAGGTGAAAACTGCCGTAAGTCTTATTTCTTCATAAATTTTAATGGGATATGGCGCATGCGAAGTTGAAAATTGTGCCCTAACACGTATGCATTTTTGTCAGATATATATTTTTCCTAACATAAGGAAAACCTTCAAAATTCGTGAAATTCGTTAAGGAAGTAAAGCTGACCTAAACGAAACATCCCACATTTTAATTATTATAAAAATGGACCATACAATTATAGGGCACCTGCTGCGAACTGGATACACTAACGATCTCTTCTTCTCCATCGTATATCCTGGGGTATCCAGTTCTCGCCAGAATAAGAAGTTAACTATTGCAAGAAAAATGAACAAGGCAATCCTTCACATTGATATTCAATATATCATCAAATGCATCGGTATCTTCCCTTCATATGTAACAGATTGTCAATGGTAATTGAACACAAATTTTAAAAAAAAAATAAACTGTCAAAATCTAACAACAGTCAAAATATTTCCAAAATTGCGTCTTGAGTTCTCGACAGTGAACACAAAATGTCTGCCACAAGTATGATGATATAGATTCACAATCTATTAACAGTTGTAATGAAGTTCTGTGTCATTCCTAACAGCATAGATTGGTCTGCAATATCTAAGATGTTCCAAATGAGAGCAAGAAACATTATCATACTCACAATGTACATTTTATTGTAGGGTGCCCTAACTGCGGGTACAATAGCTATTTTTCATTAACTTTGTATCCTTCCATATTGAGAGTTCCTTCAATTTTGGGGTACATGGCCATTTTTTGGTGTAAAAACACTATACAAAGGATAAATCAGTATGCTGTATTACAATTATCAAGTGTGAATTTTGCTATCAGTTTGATATCAGCTATGGCTCTAAATGACTTCCTTACATAGGATTGTTGAGACAAACCTACACTATTTTAAAGATAGATGTTAGTTTATCGTCTGCTTGCTGAGTATTATCGGTAGATTTAACAGATGGTTTAAAAAATTATAAAAAAAAAAAAGCATTGGTGAAAATGGTACAAAATTGGTACTGCTTTATTAAATGTTTTATTATATTTCTCAAACATTAAAAAAAGAAAAAAGGATCAATCAATTGTGCAAATTGTCGAGGATTTCCTTTTTAAATAACGCCAAACCCGATGTGAAATATTGCATTAGTGTACATAGCCCGAGAATACCAATATAGCGAGACCTGAATACTTGATATTACATGAAATTATATTTTCACATTTTTATTTATTACTAGGGAGATGTACATGTATGTTTCCCTTTAGGGGAAATCATTGCATTGCTGAAATGCTGAAAACAAAATCCTGGGGCAAAATGAGGGACAGTGGGAGAAAAAAGGGTTTCTTTTCTTTTTTAAAGGATGTTTTTTTTTTTTTCTTTAACAAAAGTTGTTTATTTTTAAATAAAATGTGTTTTCCACTTTAATACTAAAGAGACAAGGAAAACATTTAGAAACCAGTCTGAGAGACTTGGTAAAGTCGTTGTTGCGTTTTCTAATTACTCTGTGACCTGTCCCTTAAATAACCTTTACGCTAAGCGCGAAATAAGGGTACCAGTACAATTTTGAACGAACCTTCAACTCGAATATAAGCCGGGCGCTTTAACCACTTGGCTAATAAGGCCGGTTACGAAAATAGATGGTCTTGGTTTCCCACTGAAATTTCTTTTCTGTAAACATACTATTTGTAACTCGGATTATGTGTATACTCAATTGAAGTTTTCCTTGAACTTGATACTGCAGGGGAAAAAAACTATATCTAAATATAGAAATTTAATTACAGTTGTAAATAAACGCTTAAATATAACAAATGTGTCTTTCAAAAGATAAATTTATTTCTCGTTCATTCATATGATCGCATTCGGAATCACATAGCGTGAAATCATTTGAACGAAGTTGTTTACCTAGCAATTTAAACCGGAGAAACATATCGAAAGCTAACCCCGAAAGCAGGATTATGAAATCATTGCATGCTGTTACCATTCATACGCCTACAAGTCAGACATTTTGTAATTTATTCAAAACTTGCTCTCGATCACGGTTGGGAACGACTTAATTCTGAAAGCAGTCACATTATCATCCATGAAAGCCATAATTACTCTTCCATGACCGTTCAGGGCGCAAAGTACTGGTCCAACCAGGAACCGTCGAAGATTCTCGTCGACAGTTTCTCTACCAGGGCGCCGCTAAACAGATCTAGGAGTCTGATGTTGTGCAATGGAGATATCAAATTTAAGCAAACATAAGCCAAACTTAAGCTAATTTGTGAATTGTTAACGTTAAGCTGAAGTCTGTGCATGGACACGAGCATATTGCAAGATTGATTCCATGAAACATTAGTAGAAAATCACCCAATCTAAATACATGTATATATCTATTTTCCATACAATCAAGTTAGTGGTGAAGGCAAATTTCAGATAAAGATAATAAACATTGTGTTTACAGGTGCGACTAAGTGAATTGAAGGTCTCACCGGTAACTTGAGATTTGTTTGTTTATACCCACACCCTTCATACACACCACACGGCATGTGTACCAACTGTATGCCGCAAGAAACAAAAACACCGGCAAAAAGAAAAAAAAAGAAAATGATGAAATACATGAAGACATTATATTTCATTGTAATAAACAACACTGCAGTGAGGTCAAAATCGACGATGATAATGATGATGGGAGTAGGGTTGATAAGAAGGAGGAACAACGCGTGCACGTGTTCAGGTACGGAATAGCAATCGTAACCTTTCGGTTATCTCCGACAACTTCTACTTAAGGTAGTACATTTAATGCTTCAGCGGCGTATAGGACAACACAGAGAGAGAGAGAGAGAGAGAGAGAGATGAGTTTTGAATTAACACATTATGCTCCCTTGCCATAAAAGGCGGGACATAAACCCTTATTATAAGCATACCCCATCAATCTACACTTAAAATAGTAGCCTACTCGTTTGACAGGCGGTTATTATTCTTAATTGGTGGACATTTTCTCGCGGACTTCATGACCGATCGATCGAAATAGGTGGGATGCTAAAAATAAACAGTTGCCTCATTAGATCTATTTGACTTTTTCCCCGACTAAATCCCTGGAAATAAATAAACATGGATAGTCTGAGATCAAATAGTTTCTATATTATAGTGATTCCGTGGAAGTAAAATCAATAACTTAAGTCGGATGCATTGGATGTCTGAGCGACCTATTTTGTGAAGGAAAAAAAAAATCATGACGGCTGGTTAGAGTGAGTCATTCATCCCAGTCGGGGTGCCTTTATTGGATTTTATCCGGCAAACCAAGTCCGCCATATTTATGTTACATGAATGTATGAAAATGGATCTTACAGCACAGCCTGACAGCAGCAGCTGTTTCACCTCGTGTGAATTTCGTGTCAGCATTAAATGATCCACTTGCCACGTGGTAAAATAGGTGTGAAAATTGACCACTGCATACAGATGGTGACAATAAATGTACATGTACATTACATACGGTACCACTTCGGCCTTTATTTCTTCTCTGTCCTTGTCACATTAAAGTCTATCGGAACACCTCGGTGATAAATATTTCATGATGAGAATGACGGAATTACCCGAGGTGATCCGATTGATTAAAAGTCTACTTTGACGAGTATCACAAAGCATGCATCACGAAGCATACATACGATCATTTCATGGTCATATTGACAACAGAAGAAAAATGTCAATGCACGAGAACAAGCGCAGTTTATGATATGCCAGCGTCTTGGTAAATAGCTGAGAGGAATGGCTACGTGCGAAAATGTCGCGTGGAAATGTGAAAATGAAACATACAAATAAAGATCCGACATTCCACTGTGACCACATCATAAAAATCGATTACAGTTTGGTCTGGAATCCGTGTAATTTCCGAGGGTTTTAAAATTTGTGTCCGGAATTATCGGTCCTACGAGTTTTCGACAAAATAAATTACATAAGTAACTAACACACGATATCGACAGGATAATTTTTGTCGTTCGTAGTTTTCATACTTCGGCGTCACATCAATCGATCCCGATGACTGGGTGGTTAAAGTGTTCGTCCCTAATCGGGGGGGGGGGGGGGGGGGGGGGGGGGGGGTGGGTTCGATCCCCGCCCGCAACATACCTTAACCGTTAAAATGGTTCTGGTGTATCTCCTTTGCGTGCTTCTAAGCATATAAAGGTAGTAACAAGACTGGTTGTATACGTATATGGGTGATGTGACTAGGTGTGGTGTCATGACGCCTATCTGAGGGAGGTAACATGATAGTATCTCATGCATACAAATATCCACATGACATAAATACAACAAGAAAAAACAACAACAAAAAAACAAAAACAAAATAAGGATCGGTGTCAATGACAAGTTCTATGATATCATACAAGTGACATGCCATAATGCGATAAGACAACGCACGGGTACATGAATTATGTAGTCAACATGTGTCTCAATGCAATGTAGATTGTCGTTGACACGGGAGCATGGGTACATGAATTATGTAGTCTACTCGTGTCTCAATGCAATGTAGTTTGTCGGTGTCAGGAAGCAAAGGGTGCATGAATTATATAGTCTACTTGTGTCTCAATGCAATGAGGGCAGACAGTAAGAATTATGTAGTCAGCATGTTTCTCAATGCAATGTAGATTGTCATGGAAGCACGGGTGCATGAATTATGTAGTCAGCATGTTTCTCAATGAAATGTAGCTTGTCATTGAAGCATGGGTACATGAATTATGTAGTCAACATTTGTCTCGGTATTATTTTTGTCGGAATAATTGAAGCATGGGTATCTAAACCATGTCGTTTCCTTGTTTCTCGATGTAATAAGATATTTATACAAAATCGGATTAAAAAATCGAAAAGCACGTGTACTTTAAAATTCCTTTGTGTCATTTTGCAATGAACAAAGTCGGTGTCATAGAAGGACAGACACATGTAACATAATTTGGCATGTGTCTTGGTGCAATGTAGAAAGTCATGGAACGCCAGGAACACGGACTATGTACGTATCACGCTGTAGACAAGTGCAGACGTTATCAAAAACCAATACATGACGCATGCGGTCTATTTGTGCATAGTACGTGTATTTGGTTGTGCCATAACAATACCATAATGAACAAAGTCATTGTCGCAGAATTCGTGCTTTTAAAAAAAAAGCATTATTATCATCATCATCGCTATCACCATTCAGTTTGAATTATTGTTTTACTATTGAGACCAGCCATGTAATCTATCCCTGTCACAGCGACCCGGCCCTATTTTCTTTAGAAACCCTCGTGTGATATATCATATTTTGTTTAAACTGTCAGCATGAATAAAACAAATACTTGAACAAAAATAACTCAAATACAATTTGAAAAGAGACTTGTATTGCATCATTTATCTCGGAGACGGACGTGACTAATGTCTTGGGAGTTTCTCTACATATGGAACACTTGAACTTTTATTAAGTTTGAATCTAATTACATATCTGTTTTCCTGTATGCTGGGGGGGGGGGGGGGGGGGGGGGCTCCCTGACTTGGTCAAGTTCATAGTTTACTTTTCACGCTTTGGGCTAGATGGGCTCAGCGCGCTCCACTCCAATTGTTAAGTTTACAGGCTGATATTCGTGATCATTATTTATTGTGTTCACATAAAACAAAGCAAAGCCAAATTCTTAACATATTTTAACATTAAATTACTCTGACAAATCTGGGATATATTTATACAACTCAAACCAGACTGTCATTTACTTATTGGCTTTTGACCATAACTATGACGGTAACATTTAAATGTTCTATAAACATTCCATTTCATCGCCTTTATAGTTATGGTGATAGATCGGTTGAGTTCATGCACGGCAATTACCACGAGTTCCTTCCCTTTCTTTGCATCCCGGTCGGGTCATTCGGAGCCTCCATCTGGATTTCCGTAAGTCGTCGGTTTTATCCGGGTGGTGACGTGTCTGTGATTAGCTGAACCGCAATATGTCGCAGCAACAATATCTCCAAAACAAAAACACATGTTTATTTACATGTATATATTTTAACAGTAAAGACTAAACACAAGTCCTGTACGTTCCATGCCGAAGCCACTATTTAATCTTTGACACCCTTAAATAACTAAGTGTCCAGGGTGATGGATACGGCTCTTTGAAAGTCTGTTTTATTTCAAATTAATGTTTAACTTTATAATATGACTGATTCACAAATATGAGCATCTAGTTTTTACGTAAGCGCATAAGTTTGATTCCAGCAAATTAAAGATTGCTTAAATACGTTTCCTGGGCTCGAAATGTATGTTTTACTCTGCACACGACTCGTCAAACTCTAATTGTTGAAGACAGTAAATGGAGATATGTACTGAACAAGTCTCATGAAAAATCAGTCAAAAATGTTCTAGTGCGTTTCTATAATCCAAAATATAGCCATACTAATTCTAGCATTTACCTTCTGCACTAGAGATAACTATGTTCATATATACAGTTTATATCCGTTTATATATCCAATTCTTGTAAATGTCATCAACATTAATGAAAGTTCATTTTCAGTAATAGTGACATTGACCTTGACCCACCACATCCTAACAGTTCTCCAAGTTGCAAGCTAGATTTTGATATTTCAAAATCATTCCTGAACAAGGTTAGTAAGAAAAATCTATTTTTGGGACAGACAGTTAACAAGGTTTATTTTTTTTAAAGTCATATTAACCTTGACATTGGCTCACCAGATCCCTACAGCTTTTCAAAGCTTTATTTTCACACTTTTCAGCTTTATATAATGGTATCTCATTCCAGATAAAATAATACATAAAGGCTCAGGGACTTGAATGCATGATGTTAAAAATCACAAAAACAATAGTGTATACCGAAATTACTTCTTTTTTCATTTTGAGCCGCCATGTCCAGCTTGACGCAGAAAATCAAAAAGGACTTTGAGTAAAATACGTATTATTTTAATATGAAATGTGCAAATTGTTTGCAAAAACGCGACTTAGCAGTTGTAATATTATTATACCAGAACATGTCACATTTGTATACCATCTTTCATTTTCTAATTTTATTGTTTACATACCTACAGCTCGAAAAAAGCTCAAAATGTGTTTCAAAACTACTAAATCTTTAAAAGCGTTTTGTCTGTAACATATTGTAAAAACAATTATAGCACTTTAAAATCTGCATTTTATTTTTTAATAAGTAAGTAAATATAAACTTTTACCGTTTTGATAGTCAGTAAGAGAAGCAAGTACCTAAAATTTACCTCAAGGTACATGACCTTAAACTTTTTAAATATCCTAACAAATTATAGCAATTTCTCTCTCTCTCTCTCTCTCTCTCTGAGCAAAGACCAAAGCCCAAAGATAAGCAACTCATATAAGCGTATGAAGTAAATCTCGTATACCCTCGGCACCACCGCGATATCAATATGTGTTCCGACGCTATTCGGAAGCCTACGATGATCATCTGCAGCATAAGGTGCACGTTAAGAACGTGGTATATGGTCCTAAGACAATTTCAGCTGGCTGTAACTGGTTTCATACGGTGGATGCATTAAGTAAAAAAATGACTGTTTAAATCCGAGAGTAATCAATATAAGGTCTTAATGATTGATTAAGGGCTAGAAGGGAAATATTTCAGGAAGGAAATAGTTCAATTAATGAAAAAAGTTAATCTTTGCTTATGTTTCGGCAAATATTGCCTTTATGACGAAAAGCGAAAAAGCACTGTATTTATCTCAAGCAGACATATTCTCGAACTGACTTAAATACCGTCGATGGGACGTTAGACCCAACAATGAAACAAACTAGCATATATTTATTTTTATGGGATTAAATTTTTATAACAAAAAAGTGCTCTAAGTCATTAAAATTATCGCATAGACGAGGCAATCCCCGCAACACTGGTACATGTATAATCTTATACAAAATTTGACATTATTGTGGATTATTTTGTGTAACAAACGCTACGTTCTAATGGATCTCTCCCCCCCTGAAATTTTTAACAGGATGTCCATTTTAGTCTTTAAATTTGACTGAATTTTGATGACCCATACAATTGTCAACTCTAGTTAAAATCGTTTTTTTTTTCCAATGTTTTCGACGTTGTCATTATAAACTGTTTACAAATGACTGCAGACATTAAGTACTTTACAAGTTTAACTATTATTTTATTTCAGCCACGCTTTTACCCATATGAGTAAGGGTATTTTTTCTATAACAATGTTTATCTTTATATTTTGAACAACGCTACGTTCGAATGCTCCGTAAGGGCCTTAGACCTTAGGGGTCAAGGTCATTTGATAAAAGTCAGGGTACCTGGCTGGTAGAGCTTTCAAGGTGCAGGTTAAGTTTTGTGACAGACAGACGTCAGACAAACAGACAGACAGACAGACCAGAACAATATGCACTGATCTATCGAAGCGGTGGCATAAATGTTAAAAGGACCAAAGGATAGGGCAAAAAACGCAAAGTTTTTTTTTTAGTTAAATACATGTATTATACAACCAGACAAAAATGACAAATCGTTGTATTGACCGGTGTTTTGCAGTCGCTTAGTAACACAGAACTGGATTTTCTGCGGAATACACCCACCCCACTCTCGTTCTGGCACGAGAATATACGGTATTTTGCCGAGTTTCTCATCTTTTGGTTTAGGTCTTTGATCTGCGTAATTCAAAAATAATGGTCACAGGGATAATCATAAAAAAGGCCCAACTGGAATTCAAATACTGTAAACTTGATCCATTTAAAACTCTGTTTGCCATGGCAACGGAAAGAAAAACAAATGAAAACTTTAAACATCATCTCCTTCTTAATTACTTGCCAAAATATTTTAGTGTAGATGTTTCTTGGGTAACCCTCTACCAATAGTGCTAAAATTATTCGGATCCGTTAAAAATATGGCCGCCAGGGGCGGGGCTAATTTGCCTTATATGTATTTAGTGAAAACTTTAAACAACATCTCCTCTGAAACCGCTGGACAGAATTTGATAAAATTTGGTAGCGATACTCCTTGGATGAACCACCACAAATGTTCCTAAAATAAACTTGATCAATGAAGATCTCTGGTTGCCATGGCAACAGAAAGAAAAACAAAAATGAACATTTTAAAAATCATCTCCTTCAAGCCACTGGCCAGATTTCAAAATGTTTTAGTAGAGTTGTTCCTTGGGTAACCCTCTACCAAGATTGCTAAAATTATTTTGATCTATTTGAAAAACATGGCCGCCAGGGGCGGGACTAATTTGCCTTATATGTATACATGTATAGTGAAAACTAACAACAACTCCTATGAAACCGCTGGACAGAATTTGATTAAATTTGGTAGGGATAATTCTTGGGTGAACCTTCACAAAAGTTGCTAAAATAAACTTGATTCATGTTGCAATGGCAATGGAAAGAAAAAAAAATGCGAAAACTTTAACAATAATCTCCTTCAAAACTACGGGCCAGATTTCAAAATGTTTTAGTACAGATGTTCTTTGGGTAATCCTATACTCAGATGAGAGATTCAGGGCCTCTATGGCACTCTTGCAGTTGTTGTTGTTCTTCGGTACTGTATTTTTATACAATGGGACAAAAATTCACAGGGGCTCGAACATTCGGAACACCGCCCTTTTCCTCATTTCGTACTTAAAGGTAAAATTAAAAAAGTACGAAATGATTCGCCCCATGCAACTTCGAGCCCCTGTGCAAAAATCGTAATCAAGATTCCAATGCAGTGCCAGTAGAAGCATCATTGACCTAGACTTAGCAAACCAAAACTTATCTCTGCACAACGTACGGCCTACATGTCCCAATTTGTTTCAAGATATGCGGCTGATGACATTTTTTTATATATCGAAATTCCATTTTTTGAGACAGACGGACCACACTGTATAGTCCCAATACTTGCGCAACTAGTCGTATAAAGCCCTGCTGTGATGTTATTATCCACAGTACACATAGTTGGCCTCGCGCCAGTATTGCGATATAAACATTGAAATGTGTTTACCTATTTTCGCTAAGTTCAAGGGGAATAGTTTTTATTGATAAAAATGTGTCACGTGCCAAATTCTGGAGATAAATAAAAGCCGCGTTGTAAAGTGCAAATTGGTGGAGGGGGGGGGGGGGGTAAATACAGTTTTATATGTGCTAAGCTACATGTTGGCTGTTTGTTAATGGTGCAGGCGGAAATGATCTAGGGCGTTTTATATGTTTTAATGATCTCCTTTGTCTTCCAACTCTTTGCATCTGTCATTCTTGCTAATAATGGTTTTGAGAGCGCATGGGAATAACATACTTTACGGCTTGAAGTTACATCTTTGTTTATTAGATATATCAGATATTCTACCGAGGTCAGCGACCCTTGCCCCACGCCTTGATCTCCCCACCAGCACATGGAAGATGTACGAAATTAACGTTTTTTGTTATTTCCTTCTTTTTTTTTTATGTTGTTAATTTTATAAATGTAGCCTAAGTGTGACACTTAATACTGCAGAATGCATGCACATACATATACATGTACACTCATTTCAAACAGAAACGAATGCTGTAGCTCCATCTTGGGAAATCAAGATTCGTCTCAGAAACTCTGTGAAACAATCATGGAGTCGAAACGATCTCTCTTCATCAGAAAACAATTTGATTTTAATAAAATATCAATAACGTTAATAATTAATCAGGAGTGTCGCGCGTGTTATTGAATTAAGGTGATTACGCATGTCTGCATGGCCGTTTTAATACCGGCCGCTGGGTCATGGTGACCTGCGACAGATTACCGCCGGTCTTTATCTCGCTGTCATTTCAATCTCTTTTTAGTTCTACAAAAGAGACACATTTCGACATGAGTGCAAGTGTTAAAGATTAATTTCATGTTTTCCAATAAGTGTGCATTTGTTTATTGTTGTTTTCAAACCAATGACCTAAAGTTTTTGTTTCATTTACAGATGTGCATGCTATAACACTATGCCACTATATCCGTTTGAATGACACTATTATTTGTTGTTAAATTTAGCATCATGCACGCTCCCTTGGTGGTAAGGAAGGACCGCACCAAACATGCAGCCGATACTACACGTGCACAGTGCAGACGTTAGGACGCGCCATTTGCTGCAACTCTGTACAAAGCTCGAGGGAAAATACATGTTCTGGACTGTCACGGGTAGCCTCTATGTACGAGAAAGTTAGGAGGCTGCATAGGATTTTTGTATTTGTGTTTTCTTTTTATTCTTTTTTTTTAATAAAATTTCTTTCGCCCTCCCCCACTTAGTTATGTCGGCTGGCTGCTCTTGTACGCGGAGACGAAAATAAAATAATAATAAAAAAAACCAAAAAAACTTCACGTTTGCCTTTCTTAAACTTGATTCATGATTGAGTAAGATATATGTGTATTTATCCGCTACTGTAAGTCTGTGCCCATCACTTTGTAACCAAGCTGTATCCGCGAAGTTGTGGGTTCGATCCCTGGTCGCGACTTGCCAAATTCGTTAAATTTGGTATGGTACTATAGCTCTCCCCGGTGACATTATAATGACACGTACGTGTTTACGGCGCGATGCTTTCTACCTGTCGCGTGTAATTAATATTCCCAAATGGCTATGGTATTGTAGCAAACCCGAGAATAAAAACCTTTAACTATTCGTGACAATAGTTGCCGTGCATGAAATATGCGCACCATGCAAGATACATTCCGAGTATATACGATAGAAGAATCATCTAATAATAGTCTAGGAAAATTCCTTAGGCTATAAATAGCGACCATTCTTGATAGTTCTTTCGATTAATAAATTTCATACTCAAAATATAAAAGTAGCTTAAAAGTGATGAAATTACGAGATACTAATCGAGCCGTGTATCTGTGTATACACTACACGCCTCACCGAGGCTGGCTAACTTGAACTAGATGTGCTAAATAACACGTACTCTGCCTTCACTACATGCAAATTTAAACGATCAATGGACTTTGCAAACATCGCGGTTTGTGGGTATCAGCAAAACTTCACGTAGAAGTAAATATTTACAATAAAGTTATATTTCTTAGTACCTTAAATTTGAATTGTTTGCTTCATTTGGAGACCCCGATCTTTGCTTCACGTCGTAGACAGTTGCATAGTGGGTTAGATTCAACGACCTCAGTATGTATATTGCGGTCTCTGGTTGAACCCACTAGGACTCTGTGACCACTCAGCCTCCGGTTTGATTTAGGGGTTAAGTTTTTAACAATTATTTTTGTTGTTCTATCTGCCTGTAACTTACAGTTATATCAAAATGCCCATGAATTAATAGAGATTTGTTTGAGAGGATATGGAGTATTATCTCCAATTCCCTCATAGAGGAAACCATGAAAAAACCTATGTGAACAGCATAAAACCAGATCAGCCTGCGAGTAAATCGCAGCCTGATCAGGTCTTATGCTGTTCGCTGCTCCTCAGTGGTCTGGAAATGAGGATTTTGTAGTTAAATTTGGTAAGGTTTAACTGTGGTTTTCTGCAGATCAGGCTTTATGTGTTACCTATTGAGGGTGTCAAAATGAGTCTATATGACGGAAAGGGTTAAGCGCGTATAGCGCGTTTGAAAATGTTAAAATTGTATCACTTTGGGACAGTAGATGAAGATCAGTTTAAATATTTCACATTTCCTCAGTAAATGTCAAGGTAACCACATATTACACTGAAAAAACAAACAAACCCGATATGTCCAGAGAATGATGGCATTTCTTTTTAGACAGTGTTGAAAAGTTATAACCACTTCTTACTGCTGTTTTTAGCAACATCATTTATGCCAAAGCAACTCCCTTTCTTCCAATTGTTTGCCAACTGTTTGTATTTCTGTACTAAGAAGTCATCAACAGACATCAGCTCATTCATCACAAACGTAGACCTTGGCTTACAGAAATGTTTCATGTAAGGAAAAAATACAATATACAAACTGTGATCAGAATAAATCAATAAAAAATTCATTGTTTGTCACTTGTTTTGCTAAGTCCTTGGCAGTTATCTCCCTTTCGTTACAATGAGGTTTTTAACTATAAGAAATGGATATCAAATAAAGTTCTTCATCTTAATTTCAATAAAGTAACACAATAAGACTTTGTATATTGTATTTAATTGCTTAACCCTTTCCCTCATAGAGGAAACCATGAAAAGACCTATGCGAACAGCATAAAACCAGATCAGCCTGCGAGTTACAGATCAGCCTGCGAGTAACTCGCAGGCTGATCAGGTTTTATGCTATTCGCTGCTCCTCAGTGGTCTGGAAATGAGGATTTTGTAATTAAATTTGGTAAGGTTTAACTGTGGTTTTCTGCAGATCAGGCTTTATGTGGTACCTATTGAGGGCGTCAAAATGAGTCTATATGAGGGAAAGGGTTAAAATATTGTGCATAAAGCATAAACAAACATAAAATCCACAAATCTTAGTAATATGTAAATTTGGTAGGAATTCCACCATTCTCGTTTCTCTAGTTTAAATAATTAAATATTTCATTTATATCAAACATTAATTGTCTATATATAATTTTTATGTAAACTGTGTCTGTTTCTTGAGTGTGTTACAAGTTAATAAACAAGAGGGCCATGATGGCCCTGAATCGCTACCTGAGAAACATTGCCCTTAATGCCAATTGTTGTATTACGAGTCATAGTGAATACATAATCTATGCAGAAGTACAGCAAGATCAACTAAATTCAACACAAAAACAACCTGCCATTCAAACTTTGAAGGTCATTGCTCTAATAAATCTATATAAAATAAGTGACCCCTAGGACGGGACCAATTTTGACCCCAGGGCCATTTGATCAAAATTGGTAGATGCTCACTAGGCCATGTTACTCACTAAATATCTAAACTCTAGGCCTTGTGGTTTCTGATAAGATTTTTCTAAATTTTCCTGTGACCCAGATATGCAATGGACTGGAACCATTTGAACAACTTTGGTAGAGCTTCATGCAAGGAACATCCCAGGCAATTTTCATCAAATTTGGCCAAGTGGTTTAGGAGGAGATGTTGTTTTAAAAAAATGTTGACGCTGGACGCACACATGGACGACAGAGCTGGACAAAAGGCAATCACAATAGCTCACCATGCACGTTGTGCTTAGGTGAGCTAAAAAAGAGTGACATAATGGCCCTGGGATCGCTCACCTGAGAACCAGGTATTAGTGGGAGGAAAAGATACAGCAAATATCTTATGATATTGTGGAAAATGGGCTCTGCCCTCTGCCAGCCATAAATCAAGTAGTACTTTTGGGCAGGAATAATTTTCAAGTTTGTACTATATATACATATAAGGAAAATGGGCTCTGCCCCCTGGAGGCCATGTTTTTCAAGAGATCAAAATAATTTTAACAATCTTGTAAAGAGTGACTTAAGGAACATCTGTGCTAAATAACTTTAAAATCCAGCCAGTACTTTTGGACAAGAAGAATTTTCAAATTTGTACTATATACATATAAGGAAAACAGGCTCTGCCCCCTGGCAGCCATGTATTTCAGCGGATCAGAATAATTTGAACAAGTAACTGGTGTTGTATGCAACACAAAGTCCCCTACCGGCTCCACCTTGACTCAATATGGTAATCAATCGAATTTTTTGCCATATTTTCACTATTTCCGTTACCATAGCAACCACAATTTTTTTTTTAATCCCAATTTTTGCCATATTTTCACTTTTCCTTCCATAGCAACCACAATTTTAGTGAAGAACAAAAATAAAATGACGTGCATAATCTACAATTGCCATCTAGCATATACCAAGTTTCATCAAGTTAGCTTGCTTAGTTATCGCGATCCATTTTTTGCCATATTTTCACTATTTCCGTTACTTTAGCAACCACAATTTTAGTCGAAGAACAAAAATAAAATGAGTGCATAATCTACACATTGCCACTAGTCATATACCAAGTTTCATCAAGTTAGCTTGCTTAGTTATCGCAGAATCCCATTTTTTGCCATATTTTCACTATTTCCGTTACTTTAGCAACCACAATTTTAGTCAAAGAACAAAAATAAAATGACGTGCATAATCTACACATTGCCATCTAGTCATATACCAAGTTTCATCAAGTTAGCTTGCTTAGTTATCGCGGGATCCCATTTTTTGCCATATTTTCACTATTTCCGTTACCATAGCAACCACAATTTTAGTCGAAGAACAAAAATAAAACGACGTGCATAATCATTGGCATCTAGTCATAAACCAAGTTTCATCAAGTTAGCTTGCTTAGTTATTAAGTTATCGTTGGATCCAGATTTGAGCGGACAGACAGACGGACGGACGGACAGACGGACGGACAGACGGAGGGCAAACCTATAGTCCCCTCCGGTGTGAACACCGGTAGGGGACTAACAATCTTGGTAGAGAGTAATCTTAAGAACAACTGTGCCAAATAACTTTGTAATCCAGCCAGTACTTTTGGAGGAGAAGATTTTTGAAGTTTTTACTACATACACATAAGGAAAACAGGCTTTGCCCCCTGAAGGCCATGTTTTTCAATGGATCAAAATAATTTGAACACTCTTGGTAGAGAGTGACCCAAGGAACATCTGTGCCAAATAGTTCTGGAGGAGAAGATTTTCAAAGTTTTCATATGTTTTTTCTTTCTGTTGCCATGGCAACCAGAGTTCTGCATGGAATCAAATTCTTTGAACAAGACTGTCTTGAAATTGAAGTTGGAAGATTCCATAGTTTAAATAGAGAAGACAGGATTTGTTAATTCTATACAAGTAATCTTGTGGAAACTAAGTATCATTTTTTCTTGTGTTGTCAAAAATATTCAGATCTGTAAAAAAATATTTCAGTAATATTAGTTGGCCAGCTATTAACAAGTTTAATTATTTTTTTAATAGTCTTAATAAAAATTCCTTGATAAAAACTGCTAAATTTCTTAAGAAGCTCTGAAAATACAAAAAAATACCCTTGATGTTATTGCTGCTTAGTCATAAAATTGTATTTGAATATAAATTATCATATAGATATAATTATATGTATTATGTCTTTGCCATATTCTGTTTGATTCACAATTTATAAATGGTCAAAGGCAATATGTATTGCTGAAAGGGCATCAAATAAGGAACTATGCATAGGTTTTGCCAAGTTTCTTAAAAATTGGTCCAGTGGTTTAAGAGGAGATGTCGTTTAAGTTAAATGTTGATGATGGACACCAGACGAGGGGCATTCATCGGTCACAATAGCTCACCTTGAGCATGTTGTGCTCAGGTGAGCTAATATAATTTGTTTTTTGGAAAACAAAGTAAAATCTCCTTGGCGTCCATTAAGAGTAAATAGAAGTAATCACTGTGGAGTTTTTGATATAAGATTAATTTTGGCACAGACTATGGAGACAATAGTTCACAAAACAAGTTTTAGAAATATAATTTCAAGGAGGTGTAAAGAATGTGATGTATAATTTGACCAACATTTCACACTGTCATCTGTAGTTGACATTCAGAACACCTCATTATAATCTCCATTCCTCTAATCTGAAGAGTGTTACCAAGGAAACGTGACTGTGATTCATTTTTTTCCTGATATCTTCTGTAAATGAACTAAAAGAAAGAAGAACATCAGTTTATTCAACAAACCTTTATTGTGTATCAAAATCCTCCATTCATGGTTCAAAACCAACAATCACCCACACATTCTCACACACAAAACATTCTTGTCATGTGACCAAAATAAGCCAATCAAATTCTAACCAGTTTGTAATTTGACCTAAACCAGACGATCAACCCCTCTTACAAAATACAAACTGTCTGTACAATGCATTGCCACTTTTGATTGACAGATGTCAGCCAAAGAATATTTAAAAAATGAGGGAAATAGCAATATCTTCATGACAGTGTGAGAGTCTGATCATCAAAAACAAGCTTTACATGATGACATTAAAAATAAATTAGACAGTGAAGAAAATAGGCAACTTTCAAATAAACAAAGAGCTATATTTGTTCAAGTTAAAAATGAAATCAGTATTCTTACATACATTCTGAATGTTTCTTTTTGATCATTTCTTTGTATCACTTTGAAAACGTTGTTATCAAATTATGAATCTATTTCTTTTCAATATTTTCCCTTTCAACAAGATCAAGAGTCTATCTCATCAACACAAGAGGGACCAGTACTGGTTTCTGATTGGTCAGTATTTGAGACCAAAGTTGCTGGAGTTTCTGATTGGTTGGTATTTGGATCTTTGCTCTCTGATTGGCCACTTCCTTCCCCTGACCCCGCCTCTTCTTCCTGCTGTATCACAGTTACCCCCGTTTCCTCTGAATCATCTACATAAAACAAGAAAACAACATTATGCGAAGTACCTTTCATTATTTACTGAATTTTTGTTCAAAATACCAAAATACACTGGAAATCAATAGAAAGATGCATAATGTTAAGCAAATGAGCAGTATTTGATACTTTACATGTTTTTTTTGTATGAAATAAAACTATTCATAGGTTTTGCCGAAATCAGTGGACTGACCCTACTTTTATTTTGGGTACCAGAACTAATGTTTTCTGTTCTTTAAAGTTCAAAATATTTTTAAACCCGAAAAACACACCAAGTACTGGTAAGACAGTTAGGTTTGAATATTGGGGTCATGGGCTAAAATGTAAGTATACAATATTATTTTTGGAAATTCATGCTTCAAAAAATCATGGTCCAAGAACTTCTATTGTAACTACATGTAATATACCTGGCTTCAATTTCAACTACATGTAGACGATTTCAAATTAAAATATATATATATATATGTGAAGAATGACATTTCTTTTTAAATTTCAACTGAAATCTTTTTAACTGTTTTTCATATTTAGTTTAATCAAATCTCTTTGAGTATGAAAATCATACTTAAATTCAATTTTTATTTTCAGGGACTTAGGTCACAGATTCTTGATATAAAACTAAGCATTAGATAACTGAATATTCCTTGTAATCATGAATCATGTTTTTCTTCCTGAACTGAATCCCTCATATTCAAACTAAAGTCCACTAAAGTCCAATTATTTCAAAGCTCTCAGTTCTACCTAACAAAATCAACAATACTTTAAAATTATTATTTTCATGGAGATGTTATTTAATATTTTGTTGTTGCTTTTATCCATTAGTTATTTTATTTCCATAAAAATGTTCCACAGAAGTAAGGTTTATCAGACATAAATCTGCAAATAAGTGAACCCACTTTAAACAGACGCAATGAAATTAAACATTAATGAAATAATCATTTTTCAGTATTCTAATTCAAAAATAAATCTCTATTTTGAAGATTTAAAAGAATTCTCACTAGAATTTTCTGAGCCTTCCTCCTCCTCTTCGTCCCCACCTCCTGTTGCCCCCTCACAGTTGGTGCCTGTGATTGTGGGGGAGGGGGCGGGGGGACATGGAGGGGCGGGGTCACCCAGTCTAGAAGTGGGCGTGTCGGGGGAGGGCATGTTAAGGTCTGTTGAGAGGGACAGCTGGGACAAATCTGCAATGTCAACATCTAAACTTAGCCCGGTACCACTATGAACTATGAAGGAAATAAAAAATACAGCTAGAGGGTCATTTCACAGCCAAAAGTTTCAAAGCTTTTTAACATGCAAAAGATAGTAAAATGCTCTGAAAAGTTTGGCTGTTAACCAGACACCCTTGATCAGTCTGCAAGTAGCTGGTATGAATTACTATCAGACTGAACTGGTATTTCTATGATTGAAGAGGATGAGAATAAGTTACTGTGGCAGTACAGGGCTAAACATGCTCTCATATCATGCATTTATATACAGTATCACTGAACATCTCCATGTAGCAGTTGCTTCCCTTATAATACAGTAACCACTGCCACCACACAATTATGTAATGATGCGAAAAAATAGTCTTCAATTTTTGCTGTTTTTATAAAAAAAAATTATTTGAAATATATAAAATTTGATAAAGCATTAGACTAAAGAGGAGAAACTTTATTTCTCATATATAAAATATCATATATCTGCCATTCTGTGTGGTAACAGAGGTATTCTATACATAGGAAACAGAGGTATGGGAAGATCACTGCATAGGAGAAAGGCATTATACCGTTCCAAAGTAAAACTCTGTCACAAATGGGTACATTAATACTGTTCAAAGTTAAATTAACTACAATCTCATTAAAGTCATTTCTGACCCGACTCTAAGTAGAATCTGATGACATCACATAAAAGGTTGACTCAAATTGACCTTTGGTTAGCCAATCAAATCCTGATTTGCCAATTAAACCATCAGCTCCTTAGCCTTGTGTATAACTTTGTGAACATTCATAGAAATTTGAACTTTGTAGATATCACCAAGGTATTTCGATTCTCAAATTCAAATTGTTTGAAACACACATTTTGATTGGACAGTCTTGATATCATTTACTTATTAATATTCATGCCATAAAGGTCAACATGAGACAACCTTTAATGGGATGGGATCTTTGTAGCATAGAGTATCGCGCTAAAACCAAGAGATGATTCTAATGAGATTGACTTTACTATGACATATTCATGCTTTCTTTTTCACATCAAACATCCTTACAGCAGAGAATGCTATATTCAATACTGTTCAAAATCAAACATATTAATCACATAACACTGTATCAAACCCTCAGCAATATGTTCAATCACTCAAAACCTTCATAACCATGGCAACTTACCAACACCCTCACTCTCCAACATTTTCCTCGCTTGTCTCTCTGCCTGCATTGCTCTGCACAGGGATTCCAATTTGGTGATCTTTGTCAAAAGTAATGGCCGCTCTTTGTCATATTTGGTTTTCTATAAACACAAAAAAAGTGTGTATTTGCACACTTTAAAACAAACAAATGGAATGCATGCAAGGTATATAAACTGAAATAAGATTATTTTAAATATTATTTCATTTTGAAGAATCAAAAATGCCCTAACTATAGATTTTATAATTGACTACTTAATGACTTCATTTCACCCCACACACCTGCACTTAAAATTTCATATTTGGCATTAATATTTTCAACAAAATCAAACTTAATCAATTTCTGTTCGACCAATCAATATACTTCAATTTTAATTATAGACATTGTGTATGCAACAAACAAAAAAAACACAAAAAAACCACACACAACCTCTGCTGCCCTGTAAATGTCCCCATTCCCCACCCTATACAAGGCGACACCAGCTGTTCACTATCCAACCTCTACCCTGCCCCCAGGGTCACACCTCAACCCCAACCCCTAGCTTTACCTCATCTGCCATCTCCAGCAAGGCTCTGTTAGCGTTGTCACACTTGGCCTTCCACTGGGCACTCTCCTTCTCTACCTTCTTACACCGCTTTGTCATCTGAAACAGACATATCAGCATTAATCTGTGGTCCAGTGGAAGTTTCATTGACAACAGATCTGATCGTTTCAAGTTTGATCTCCAATGGTGAGAGTATTTTTAGGGACTTTTCCAAGTGCAAAGTAACTGTCTGACCCAGGAATTGCCAAGAAGCATGAATATAATTATTTTGCAAAAGCTTGTTTCCCAATCAATGAAAGAGAAGTGATCAATTTAACTATATTATTTATATTTATTATCTATATTTAACTATAAAAGCTATACAGAGTTAATATTCATGAACTGTAATTTTGGTAATGTGACATAAAATGGCAGCCACCTGTTGATTTTAGGCGAAGACAGACAGTTTTCGAATAATTATCCCCTGCATATTGCATGCATATATATACGGCAGTGAAGGGTTTAAACAAACAAAAAAATGAATTTATTTGATGAATGACAAACTGCTTCAAAGTGGTTCAGTTTGCACATGACTTTTGTGTGAATCAAATCTGATAAATGATGTTTATTTCTGTTGGTAACCGGTTTCTCACCTTGTCCATCTCTGTTTTAAACTTGCCGAACATTTCCTCACTCTTTTTTATTGTAGACTGGAACTCATCATATCTCTCCTTATACATTGTCAGCTGTAACACAAAACGTGATAATGATATACTAGGCCATACAAGAAACCTACTCTTTCTAAACCCTTTATTATTCAAATCTGCTATTTCACCTCATGAAGGGAAAGTTTACATCTTGTTTCTCTAGTTTCAAAAGGGATTTGAAGCTTACATCTGACCTATAATTAGATAATTTTATAGTTATTATAAACATATTCCTTATCTTATAACTTCTAAGTTTTTTATTTATAAGGCTTATCACACTAAGAACAATCATTGCAAGAGATGAATATCTCCCTCCCACTACACTCTCCACATGATATGATATCGAAATTTAACCCTTTACCTCATAAATATTCATGTACAAATTTATAACTTGATGAAACTTAAAACGTTTTGTGAAATCAAGAAATTTTTTTTGCCACACGGACTGTTTAGAAACTGAGCTACAATATCGTAAGAGCAAACAGAGGAGACCTGCTCCTGTAGGAACTGACTGATCTGGGTCTCCTCTGTTTGCCAATGCGTCAAAATGTGAGGGGACGAAGGTCATTTTTTTTTATACATCACTTCACCTCATATCAAGTCAGTTGACACATTGGCAAACAGAGCAGACCCTGATCAGACTTTACCATTTAAAGTCCAATCAACTCATTTCCAACAAGACATAAATTTGTACATAATTAATCATGGAGTAAAGGGATGTAGCCCCTCCTCACCTCATTAAGCTTGGGTAGAATTTGTTTTATGAGATACAAACTGTATTAAACCTGACAAGCCTTCTAATTTCTTACAGGCTTTCTACTGGTTACTGTGGTTATTCCTAAATAGCCTTTACATTATTAAGATTAAATTTTATACTATGAGGTTTTAAGAAATCTTCGGTGTCATTATTTTTAGCAATAGACTGGGTTATGACAGATAATACGATTATCAAACTGTGATTATGTACCAATGACCACTAGCTTCTCTTATTAACAAAATCATCATTTTCTCAGAAATTTCAGACTAAATTTTTGTTACAGAGAATTACTTGCGAGGAATAGAACTAAGAACATATGAACTTCTACCTACAGGAGAGTTTACCTATTGGCTCTCTCTGTTGATGTAAAAGATTATACATTATACATGTACTACAGTATCCAAATCAATACAGGGTTCTGATGCTCACCTCTGCTTCTTTTAACTGCATTTTCTTCATGTATTCTGTAGACTGTATTATTAGCTGTAACAGAAAATTGAATATTGGTATAAAAATATTTTCAATATTAACCCTTTCCCTCATATAGACTCATTTTGACGCACACAATAGGTACCACATAAAGCCTGATCTGCAGAAAGCCAAACTCAAACCTTACCAAATTTAATTGTAAAATCCTCATTACCAGACCACTGAGGAGCAGTGAACAGCATAAAACCTGATCAGCCTGCGAGTTACTCGCAGGCTGATCTGGTTTTATGCTGTTCACATAGGTCTTTTCATGGTATCCTCTATGAGGGAAAGGGTTAAGTTTACATGGCATCAGATCCCATACATGAACAAAAACTACCTTTCATTTATATAGAAATAATATTTATTTCTGATGCAATCAGTGTAGCAGTTATATAAAGATTTCTAACTTTGAAGGTAGTAGTGCTGCAAACCCTTAAAGCCTTTTATATTGTATTATAATCATAAATGTGTACTGTATACATTTTTAAGATTGTCTTTAAGTATTTAATGACTTTTACCGAAGGCTTTAGGAGATCTAATTTTTTGGGGGAAAATCTATAAATATATAAAATCACAATTTAGTTTTCTCTGCATATATATTGTTAAATGATAAAACAATAAAAAAAATCCTTATTGTTAAAAATATGTCATAAATAAATCATAAACCCAATATTTATACTGATATCAGCACCCCCTGTCTCTAACGCCCCTATGTCTACCACCCCCTGTCTCTAACGCCCCTATGTCTACCACCCCCTGTCTCTAACGCCCCCTTGTCTCCAGTCTACACCCCCTGCTCTAATGCCCCCTATGTCTACCACCCCCTGTCTCTAACGCCCCCTATGTCTACCATCCCTGTCTCTAACGCCCCCTATGTCTACCATCCCTGTCTCTAATGCCCCCTATGTCTACCACCCCCTGCCTCTAACGCCCCCTATGTCTACCACCCCCTATTTCTACCACCCCCTGCCTCTAACGCCCCCTATGTCTACCACCCCATCTCTAACGCCCCCTATGTCTACCGCCCCCTTTCTCTAATGCCCCATATGTCTACCACCCCCTGTCTCTAACGCCCCCTATGTCTACCACCCCCTTTCTTTAATGCCCCCTATGTCTACCACCCCCTGCCTCTAATGCCCCCTATGTCTACCACCCCCTGTCTCTAACGCCCCCTATGTCTACCACCCCCTGTCTCTAACGCCCCCTATGTCTACCACCCCCTGTCTCTAATGCCCCCTATGTCTACCACCCCCTTTCTCTAACGCCCCCTATGTCTACCATCCCCTGTCTCTAATGCCCTCTATGTCTACCACCCCCTGTCTCTAATGCCCCCTATGTCTACCACCCCCTGTCTCTAACGCCCTGTATGTATACCACCCCTGTCTCTAATGCCCCCTATGTCTACCCCCCTGTCTCTAACGCCCCCTATGTCTACCACCCCCTGCCTCTAATGCAACCTATGTCTACAGCCACTTACCAATTCCTTTTCCTTCTGACTCCGACCCTTCTCCTCCATCAAGATGGCGGAGGCCTGCTCCAACTTGGCATCAGCCAGCTTCTGCTCCAGCTCCCTGTGTTGAATCACCTTCTCTACTTGCTGCACCAGATGTAAAATTAAAACCATGTCATTACATTCAAAACTTCAACATTTACAACTTTTTGAGTAGTACCCTCTGTAAACGTCCATGTCCTTGCTTTACTGAATGAATTGTCAAAATGACCCCACCTCATAAACAAACAAGTAACAAGAGGGCCAAGATGGCCCTAGATCGCTCACCTGAGAAAAGTATCATTCATTGCCTGTACAAAACAGATTGCTTTAGAATTAAGATGATGAGGTGAAACAATGTTCAGGAATTTTCTGACCCCATCCACAAAAGATATCATCATGACAAATATTCTGCCAAAGTTTGAGGATGATTGGACCAAAAATGTTGCCCTCAGAGTATAAACAAGATTTTTCTAAGATTTGACCTACTCACCTATATTTCTATCCAGCCCCACCCATTTTCAAACTGGTTCGAGATATCATCATGACAAACAATCTGACCAAGTTTGAGAAAGATTGCATCAAAACTGTGGCCTTTAGTGTGTAAACAAGATTTTTCTAAGATTTGACCTATTGACCTACTTTTCGGTCCGGCCCTGCCCATTTTCGAAAGGGTTCAAGATATCATCAAGACAAACATTCTGACCAAGTTTGAGGGACCTACTTTTTGATCCAACCTGACCCATTTTTGAAAGGGTTCAAGATATCATCAAGACAAACATTCTGACCAAGTTTGAGGAAGATTGGATCAAAATTGTGGCCTCTAGTGTGTAAACAAGATTTTTCTAAGATTTGACCTACTGACCTACTTTTTGATCCAACCTGACCCATTTTCGAAAGGGTTCAAGATATCATCAAGACAAACATTCTGACCAAGTTTGAGGAAGATTGTCTCAAAATTGTGGCCTCTAGTGTGTAAACATCAAAATTGTTGACGGACGACAAGATTTTTCTAAGATTTGACCTACTGACCTACTTTTTGATCCAACCTGACCCATTTTCGAAAGGGTTCAAGATATCATCAAGACAAACATTCTGACCAAGTTTGAGGAAGATTGGATCAAAATTGTGGCCTCTAGTGTGTAAACATCAAATTGTTGACGGACGACGGACGACGGCCGACGGACAATCAAGTCTCCCAAAAGCTCACCCTGAGCTATGCTCAGGTGAGCTAAAAATGAACTTTTGAAAGTATGGCATTTCAAATGACATTTGCCAGCCTGTAAGACACTATAAAAAAAAGAACATAACTTATAAACAAGAGTGTTCTTAAGAACACATGTGTCACCTGCTGAAGCATGAAGGAATAAGTGAGATGGACAGACAGACAGACGGACGGATGGATGATGGAAAGGTGATCCCTTTGTGTCACCTCTTCTTACAGGTGACACAAAAATCATCATCTTGAGGATTCTGATCATATATAACTGGTTAAAAACATAATCTAGTGTGTGTTAAGCACACGCATGTTTCATGCAGCAAAAGCTATATTTCTGAGCACAATGCACACCTTTTCTCTGGTCTCATACTGTTCAATGAACTTTTTCAGTTTATTAGCAAGTTCAAAGTTCTCCTCTCTCAGCTGTTTGTTCCGCTCGTGATTCTCCTGCATTTGTGTCTGGATCTCCCCGATTGTCGTCTGCAACAGGATATGTAATATGAACTGAGTTTATTGCAAACATATTTAATTTTAAGAAAAAACATTGTAACATTTTGAAATATTAAAAAGAAATGAGAATAAAAATGGTTAAACAAAATCTATATAATTTTTAACAGACAATATGTCAATGGAATTCATTTATTTTTTTAATTGCTGACTGCAGAAAAAAAAATGCATACATATTAAAATTAGACAATTTTACTCCAAAATGAGACATAAACCTTCATACATCAACAAGCACTCATTGACCACCTAATGCTGGTGTAAAATTCCACATATTGTTCAATGGAAAACAAACATATACATGAGATTTTTCCAAGTTACTTAATAGTCAGTTTAGATCAGCAACTTATAACGAGTAATGTCAAACCCCTATTTATGATTTCTGTTAATAGGTGCAGTGAATCTTTGAATATAATTTAAAACTGGACTGAAAACTTATAACAGTAACAGATTAATCCTTTACCATGAATATTCATGTACAAATTCAGACTAAATGAATATTAATTATCTGAACTTTATGGCATATGAAACAATGAATTTTTCATTGCTCTGCAGACAGAGCTACAATTTTGTTTGAACAAACAGAAAAGACTCTGATAAAAAACTCCTGCAGCTATAATTATGAGGAAAGAGTTTAACATTGCATTTTAAGATTTCGGATAAGCAGCCTTTTAAATGTGAAATTCCTGATATCAAAAGTCTTTGATCTATCATTTTTCCCCTATTTAGCTTTGATTTCTTATATTATTTTTTTTTAAATCAAATACAGTAATTTCACTTTTCTGCTTATCTGTTTAAAAGTTAATATGTTTTATTGTGAAATGTATAATCAAATAATGTTTCATCATTATCCAAGTACCTACTTGATTAGCCACATTCCATCTAATGGGCAGGATTTAAAAACAAATAAACAGATGTAAATTACAATTAAATAGCAATTATCAGACCCCATTAACTTTCATGAATGTAATAAAGTTCTGCTCATAATAATTCACAAAACACAAAATGATAAAAGCATAGGATGAGCATTGATTGATGTAACGGTAAACCACTGATAAGAAATGAATTAAACTTACAGCCAACAGATGTTTTCAGTAATTACAGAAAATATCTAAGACATTACGTGGATAAAGAGAACAGACTTTTAATACGAACATAGCTAAGAGCTAAACACAGCACCTATGCTTGCTGACATAGTACAGTGCTGGACTCTACAGCATACCTGGAATTTTTGTGATATTTCTTTTCTCTTCTCGTCTTCTTCTTTTGCTCTTTGTAGACTTTCTTGCTGTAAAGGTAAAACGTATTTTCATTAATAAATTTCCTTTGTTTCAAAGTGTAATTTGATTGGGATTTTTCAAAGCTTGCAGATGAATTCTACATCTGAATTTGGGTTAGAACATTACAACACATTTAATTTAATTCTGGGAAATGTTTAACAAATCTAAAAAGTAACTGATACTACTTATGTCATTGGGATTTATTATTAAAGCCTCTAAAATGGTTGTGGGGCATATAAAAACACAATATAAAATAATATGTCCATCTTTTAACTTTAACCCTTTCCCTCATAGAGGAAACCATGAAAAGACCTATGCGAACAGCATAGTAACTCGCAGGCTGATCAGGTTTTATGCTGTTCGCTGCTCCTCAGTGGTCTGGAAATGAGGATTTTGTAATTAAATTTGGTAAGGTTTGAGTTTGGTTTTCTGCAGATCAGGCTTTATGTGGTACCTATTGAGTGCGTCAAAATGAGTCTATATGAGGGAAAGGGTTAAGCATGTAACCCTGATTTGGAAACAGACTTCAACCTTTACCACATGAGAGCCATAGCAAGGGAGTTACTTGCAAGCCGGGCAGTTTTACAGCTCAGTAGTGCATTTAACAGAAGACCATGTACACTATGAGACCTTCTTACAATCTGATCTATCATTTCAGTACTCTAAAATGGTTTATGACAGTGATGAGAGGGGGTAAACTGGGTAGAAATGTTTTCTGATGGTGCCTGCCACTTACCCGAACAGTCTGGTTGTGTTTCTGCAGCTCTCTACACAGACTCTCCAGTTTACTCTTGGCCATCACTGCCTTTGTGTGCTCTGTCTGTAGCTGGTCCTTCTCTCGCGTCACCTGCAATTTGGGAACACAGTAACAAACTGTTATATCTCTTCTTAAGAATATCATGGACTAAAAGTCATAGTTTTCTTTTTTCTTTAAATTTTGACCAAGGATCAAAATAAAAAGTTTAATCCCTGTAAAGGAGCATGAGTCTTTCAAATCGTTCAAAGGCACAAAGTACTGGTTTCAAACAGGATTCATAGCGCAGGATCCGTATTACTTTTAAACACCTTATCCACCCATTTGCGTTATAAAGAAGAAATGTTTTAATTAAACCTTTTGTAAATCATTCTTTGGTCACTCAGGCATAATTTGTCTAACATGTTTTCGCAGCTTCATTAATTCCAGGATTGAGACTGAATAAAAGTACTGGTTAAATGTGCAGGAATTTATGTTTTTTTTTAAAATACAAGGATTATGAATCAAACAAAACTAATACACAATTTCCATCACAGCACTTTCTTCACTTTTCTCTGCCACTTAATGATTCTCAAATTGACCATCTTCACCAATAAATTCATAGCTTTCGGGTTATTTCTAAACAAAACATTACAGATTTGAACAAGCCCAAAAAGCATTTAAGCAGTTTTTGGCTTGAATGACTTTCTACCCCAGGGGAAGCTACATGACATGATTAAATAACATGCACGATCCAGTATGTCTCCCTACTTTCCACAATTAAAGAAGTTACAATGACAGTAGCCACTACTCACCACAGTCAGTTTACGCTGGCTCTGTTTGAAGGAGGCCTGCAGGACACGGTGATCCTCGTGAAGATCCGCGTATTTTTTACACAGCGCGGCCAGCTTCTCCTCCGTTGTCTGTAGACTGCTCAGCGCCTTCAGAATGTGCTCTGAGAAAATGACAGCATACGCAACATAGGAATACCTGCCTGTATGTTTCAGCTTTTTATATTACCAACATTTTCTCTGAGACATTAAATGCATTGTCAAACACCCAAGACCAGTCTTCTGGAGAGTTAACAGATATTCATTCATGACTGAAAAACAAGAGGACCAAGATGGTCCTAAACCGCTCACCTGAATAGTACTGCTTTTACAAACTTAAACTTTATTTCATATAAAATGATGCTTTTGAACTCTATCTGATAAAGTGAAAACATGTTTTTAAAAACATACACAAATTATGACCATGTTTGGTTCTTGAGCTCTCAAGAAAGTTCACATGACTGTTTTCTAAGATCTGTCAGCGGTCACATGGTCTTTCTTAAATTTGATTAAGAATCCTGGATTTTGACCCCATGTGACCCAGTATCACTATAACCCCATGTGACCCAGTATCACTATGACCCCATGTGACCCAGTATCACAGACCCAATATCATAAAAGTGTACCAATTGTCTATAACACACGAATCATTTCACACATCGAAGACCATCAGAAAAACTCATCCTGAAAACAAATGCTCAGATGAGCTAAAAATCAAACTGAATGACCAATTTTTAAGTAAAATTTGGTTTTACAAAGAAGGGAATACATGACATTATACATGTAAATGAAAAATGAGCAGTTGGACTGACAAGTTTTAAGTTCCCCAAACCATTATGTTTCATTTCTCTCCATACATGTTAACAATTTTTATAACAAGAAGTGTTCCTTGGAACACGTGTCACCTGCAGAGAGAGGCGTGATGGATAAAATGTGACAGACGGAAGGACAGGTGACGGAGAAGAGATCCCTATGTGTTAACACTGCTTGCAGCAGGTGACACAAAGATCAAGTTCTTAGAAGTAGCACTGGAGATATGTTTAAAACCCTGAAGGTATTCAGCATGAGAAATTGTTTGAACCACATTTGTGCATATAAAAGGCTTCATTTGCCCTGAAAGGACATACATTAAAATTAAAACTAAAAATAATATTCACTACAGCTAAAGGAATATTTTAACTTCCAAGTCCAATAAGCACACAAAGCATCATCATACATGTGCATCAATATAACTGTGAAAGTAGTGAAAATAATTGGATTCCAAACTATCAAGTTATCTGCTCTGACACATATTTTCAGCATTATTTGCTGATAAAGATCCAATTAAAGACAGGAATTGAAACATTCACATGATAATTCAGCTTCATAATCCAAGTTACTGCTAGATCCAGGATTTCAGATTTCTTTAAGTAATAAGCCATATTGGTAATCACCTACGAAACCTTAATTGAACTGACTGAATCAATTAAAACTGGAATTTGCTTGGAATAAGGATGTTCAGGTTTAACAGATACTTGGATATCTGTCAAAGTCTAATAACTCATGTAACAGCAACTTAACATCATCATTTAACCCTTTCCCTCATATAGACTCATTTTGACGCACTCAATAGGTACCACATAAAGCCTGATCTGCAGAAAATCACAGTTAAACCTTACCAAATTTAATTACAAAATCCTCATTTCCAGACCACGGAGGAGCAGCGAACAGCATAAAACCTGATCAGCCTGCGAGTTACTCGCAGGCTGATCTGGTTTTATGTTGTTCGCATAGGTCTTTTCATGGTTTCCTCTATGAGGGAAAGGGTTAAAACTAGAGTGGCAGGAAAACAAAAGTTTTTCAAACTTTGGCAGATCTGCAATCCAGCACATAAAAAATTAATAGTTTATCATTTACAGTATTTGGAAGATGACATTTCCATGAAACTAAAATATAATCTTCAAAGAAAAGGTCTGTTATTGATCAGTTTGAAAATGAAAAATTGGATATTCAGACAACCATGAAAGCATCCCAAGATTTTTCCAAACTTGAATATTACACAGATGAAATTTTAAAAATTTACACACATTTAAACAAAAGAGTTCTCTGGAACACATGTGTCACTTGCTGAAGCTTGACTAAAAAAGTCTTACAGCAGGTGACACAAAAAGTAAATTAAAACCTTTTAATCCGAATGCCAAAACTACATGTAATTTAAAACTTACTTCAAATTCCCTGTTTAATAAAATTTTTAAATATTCGCATTATATGTTGCGCTTTTGATAATGCCTTATAAACTTTTGAAAATTCATCCAAATATTATTATGGAAATTTAACTTTATGTCATAATTAAGCCAAAGTGTACAAATTTAAGAATTCGTAAAATACTGCCTTTTTAAATTAACATGAAAAGAAAGGCACCAGAGAAATCAAAGCACTATACAGAACATATACATAACTCTACTACAGTGAAAACCAACATACATGTGATTCCAATCCTTGATAACAATGAAATATCCGAAAAAAAATAATTAAGAAGCCAGATCATCCAATGTCCTGATTTCTCTACTAGGGCAGTTATAATAAATGCTGGCAAACATGTCCACTCAATTTATATTGCACCTGTTGGAGGCTGGGAAGCCAGGTAATGTTATGACATCATCCAGTACGCAGGTGCCGCAATGTTTACACTGGCCTCCTTCAGTCTCCGGAATTTCAGTTCAGCCTCGCAGAAGATTAAGTAAATTAACAACAAAATTCATCAATCAACTTTCATCGCTGTGGCCTACTCAGGAAATATTTGTATAAAATATAATTGTTTGTTTGTTTATTGGGTTTAACGTAAACTACATATAAAAATGCTTCCCAATTTACAAGTTACTTAAACTAGTACAGAAAAGTATTCTACCCTTGATAATTGCGTTATAGTGTTGAATAATAACATAGCAATTTTTCCACCATAATTTGGATTGAGAAAAATGACCTTTTCTTATTTGAGAAAAATTTCACAAAAGGTGTAGATCAGAATATAGCAGACTTCTCCAAGAATGTTACAATTGTAAAGACAGAATAAATGTACAAATTATTAACATTTTTAACTCTTTCCCTCATAGAGGAAACCATGAAAAGACTTATGCAAACAGCATAAAACCAGATCAGCCTGCGAGTAACTCGCAGGCTGATCAGGTTTTATGCTGTTTGCTGCTCCTCAGTGGTCTGGAAATGAGGATTTTGTAATTAAATTTGGTAAGGTTTAACTATGGTTCTCTGCAGATTAGGCTTTATGTGGTACCTATTGAGTGCGTCAAAATGAGTCTATATGAGGGAAAGGGTTAACTCAGACAGCCCTTTCATTGTTTGTAGTATAGCTTGGTAATTTTTTCTCAATTTTGTTTGTTGTTATTTTCCAAATTTAGTGAAACCTAAGGGGCTATATCAACAAAGCAACTTAGTGTCTTTCCGGTAGGTCAAAATAGTAAAGGTATAAAAAGGCATTCATACTTTAGCTACCTTGCCTGTGGAGACATGGTAGAGTGTCCAATTTGCATACTGAGGGTCCAGAGATGGATTCCAGATTATGGCAAAAGGATTTTACTTGGTTACATTTAACCACATTTCAATTCAAATTATTTCTTTTTATTTCAATTGAGAAAACAGGGTTTTTCTGTGTTGCACAAAACTGTTAATTTTTACGCTCTAATTTTCTAAATGACTACCAAATATTTAAAAATAGTTCTCTTTATGGGGTCATTATATTTTTACCCACATTTGAAAAAATCCCCTGAAACAATGTTGAACTTACTTAATTCGTGGAATGTGTATGCAAGTGTGTAACACTATGCATGGCAACAGGGAAATAATGTTTCAAAAAGACAAGTTCAAAACTTGTTGCTTGAACCTAAAGACCAGTGCAGCCTCTGTATCCAGCACACATATAGTACCTTCCCTAAAACTCCAACCAAATCAGCAACTTATCAAATCTGAACTTCCCATCCAGAAGAAAGTTTACATTTTGGACAACACCAGAGATGTTTTTGTAGCCTGAAATGTTGTGAAAAACAGAATCTGTTTACCAAAGAGTCACCAATTTACGTCATACCAAAGAACTAATACATATGAACTACTAGTGCATGTTTTTGTTTCTGTCAAATCCTAACAAATAACCCTCCTCTATTAAACACCTTAGACAAGCCCACCTAGTATTTTCTGAAGATAAAACCAAAAGGTATACCATTATAAACACCATGAGAATCATTATATTACAAAATATATGCCTCCTCTTAATTGCTTTATAAACAATGAAAAAATAGATTAAATTTTCAGCACTGATACATAGCTTACTCATCATCATTCTAGTTACTGTACACTGGGATGAAGTCATTCATGATCTACAGCTCAGAAACAATGGACAGAAATTAAATAGAAGGAAAGTTGTAAGAAATACATTCTAATGCCTTTCCTTATTTATTAGTTTCAAAACGGACATTTTTATTCATGACAAATACAGAAATTACATTGACCCAATAAAATGTGAAACTGTCCCATTGTTCTACAACTGAATACTGTTAATGTTTATCCTAACATGATCCTGTCTTGAATGATCAAATTCTAAAGGCTACCCTTCTGCAAGTAAATGACAAACTTCCTCACTTAAATCAGTGGTAAAGGAATTTTAACCCTTTCCCTCATAGAGGACACCATGAAAAGACCTATGCGAACAGCATAAAACCAGATCAGCCTGCGAGTAACTCAGTGGTCTGGAAATGAGGATTTGTAATTAAATTTGGTAAGGTTTAACTGTGGTTTTCTGCAGATCAGGCTTTATGAGGTACCTATTGAGTGCATCAAAATGAGTCTATATGAGTGAAAGGGTTAAGAACCAAACTGACAAATCCCACATAATCAAAGTGACAACTTGTTGCCAGTAGATACTGCACTGCTGTGGCCCACCTACTTATTTTTATGATTAAAGGCCATCACTTCTCAAAATGGTAATATTTTCAATATTCAATAACTTAGTGAAATTGAAAAGTAGCCTAAATGTTCTACAAATAACAGATCTTTAACAGCTTCCAGAATCTAGTTAACCCTTCCCCTCATATAGACTCATTTTGACGCACTCAGTAGGTACCACATAAAGCCTGATCTGCAGAAAGCCAAACTCAAACCTTACCAAATTTAATTATAAAGTCCTCATTTCCAGACCACTGAGGAGCAGCGAACAGCATAAAACCTGATCAGCCTGCGAGTTACTCGCAGGCTGATCTGGTTTTATGCTGTTCGCATAGGTCTTTTCATGGTGTCCTCTATGAGGGAAAGTGTTAATAATGTCTGTAGGGTTTTCCCTTGATTGATTTTTTTCAAAAGAGGGTCACAAGTGACCTATTGATGTATAAGTAAAAGATGCAAATTTTGAAATATTTTAGTGTCATTTAAACTTAAGAGCAAAATGAACACTTAAGTGCAACATGGTGAACCCAGTGTCTGTATATTTGCTATTCAAAATTTCATCTCCATCAGAGAATATTTTCACATATTTCTTAGCGCCTAGAAGTTGGCCATAAACAACTTGTTTATTCTCCCAAATAATTATAACTCTATGAACATATAATTACGTTCCTATAAACAAACAAGATTCCAATGTAGTTTGAACTGCTTCCAGTGCAAGACAAGAATTTTTGTAGCAGACCCAAAACAAAGAAAAGAGAGAGAAAATGAAACAGGGGGTTCTTGAACAACAGACAGAATCACAGCTCAGTAATGCCATTAGGCTTCATATTGAACAACAGTAAAGCCAGATCAGCTCGAAAGTGATTCTCAGTTAAACAGATTTACAATGTTTCATTCTCAATATGTCAAAGGAATTTACTTGTTTATCATCCCTATGGCTGTTCTTCAGTCATAGTGATACAGGGTACTGAAGGAAAGGGGGCATCCTACCAAAAGCCAGCTGAAAGGTTTCCCCACATGAAAAATTGAAGTGACCCTACCAGGACTTAAACCAACAGAACTTGATGGCTTAGCGATGCAGCAACCCTGGTCTAACCAGTGTATAACCTGATCAGCCTGCTGGAACCTGTAGATTGGTCTAATTTTATCCTTTATGTATGTCTCTTAAAAGCTCTCAAGTGGCAAAGGCCAAACTGGTAACAGCAAATTATGACCAATATTTGTAGCACCTGAACCTGGCTGTTTTCTCCTACAGGTAAACAGTTTATATAGAAAACCTTGATCCTGGAAAACTGGGCTGAAATATGGGGGAGGAAGACACAGACTTTTTATTCAAGCTTAAATCTTCAGAGTACACACATTTCTAGGTCATACAAACAGGGGTCAACATTTTCTTTGATGATGATGGACTGAAAGAAACCAGAACTTTAATTACCATCATTTTGAGGGAAACTGTACTGAAAAATCCCTTCTGCTAAACTTATTTGTGAAATTCACTGCGCAGAAACACTTGGCTTCAAACACAAACAGTTTTATTAGCCTTATTTTATTTAAAGCCCTTGCTGGAATCGCTAATTTACCTGAATACAGAGCATGAGTCAGATTTAGATAAACATAAAAACTCAGACTAAAAGAAAGAAAACAGAATCTTGTTTGAATGATTATAACTGACAATCAAGCAATCATTAAAACTGCAAAGTCTGAAGTCTCAAGGACTCACAACATGCATAAGTACTGAAACATTTAGAGTTCTTCCTATCACTCAGCTTCCTCGTCTCCATAGCAACGAGACTCACTACTGACATCATCATCATCATCATCATAATAACTACCGACATATAACATCAATTACAGGTGCAGACATATAAGAGAACATCATATATGCAGGCATACAGCAAACATCTTATGATTTCATGTGTTACATCTTCACTATAAACTGAAAGGCCCATTACTCATCATCCCAAATACACTCAGCCCTGCCCCAGGGGCCAGGGAACCTCCAGGTTTCCATAGTAACCTGTCACCACAGCAGTGGACAAACATGTGATATATATAGACATGTTTAGACTGTACTGACCTTCAGACAACCCACCAATAGTTACAGTAAAACCTGTAAGGAAAGGGAAACCAAAAACTGGCCTTATCTGAAGGAGGCTGTTAATCAGAGGTTAACCCTTTCCCTCATATAGACTTTTTGACGCCTGATCTCAGAAAACCACAGTTAAACCTTACCAAATTTAATTATAAAGTCCTCATTACCAGACCACTGAGGAGCAGCAACACAAAAACCTGTGGTTTTATGCCACTCAATAGGTACCTCATAAAGCCTGATCTGAGAAAACCATTGGAGATCCAATCACTGGTTACGGCTTTAGTAACATGTAAGAACTTAACTCTTTCCCTCATAGAGGAAACCATGAAAAGACCTATGCGAACAGCATAAAACCAGATCAGCCTGTGAGTGATCAGGTTTTATGCTGTTCGCTGCTCCTCAGTGGTCTGGAAATGAGGATTTTGTAATTAAATTTAGTAAGGTTTAACTGTGGTTTTCTGCAGATCAGGCTTTATGTGGTACCTACTGAGTGCGTCAAAATGAGTCTATATGAGGGAAAGGGTTAATGATGTAAAAGCCAGATCACACTGGAATGCATACTAAATCTGTCTGATTGTTTATTGGGTTTAAAATCATGCTAATCAATTTATCAACATTGTTGACAAAGACCACACTGATTAATCGTTGACAATGATTTCTTTTTCATCAAAAAGTTTTGCATTCATGAATTAGACAATGTAGTGGTTTTTAGTTGGTAAGAACATACTTTAACCCTTTCCCTCATAGAGGACACCATGAAAAGACCTATGCGAACAGCATAAAACCAGATCAGCCTGCGAGTAACTCGCAGGCTGATCAGGTTTTATGCTGTTCGCTGCTCCTCAGTGGTCTGGAAATGAGAATTTTGTAATTAACTGTGGTTTTCTGCAGATCAGGCTTTATGTGGTACATACTGAGTGCGTCAAAATGAGTCTATATGAGGAAAGGGTTAAAGTTTATTTCTGATAGTACAGTTTGACTCGGTTTGTCTCTGTTTGTCATTGTTACAGCAATATTTTGACATGTACATTGTGAAAATCTTTAATAACAAAGGCATTCCCATTTTGTTGTTATGTTTTGATATTTATCATAAGTTACACAAGGCTTAATTTCTTATGAAAATAAGAGTTCACAAGTATTAGTATTAAAGTCACTGATTAATCATTAATCAGTCAGATAGTTGGGCTGATCAATCGACAGATTTTTTTTTAGTGATTCCCAACACTACCATTTATTATGACTGGTATGTCACAGGCGGGGATCAAACTTTCAACCTCCAGATTTCAAAGCGAAAGCTCTTACAACTTGGCCACCAAGACCGGTTTCTTATTTTGTTCCAGTTTTACTAAGGTTCTAAACTGAAGATGGTGACAAGAACTGAACCATATTAAACCTGGTCAACTAGGGTTGCTTGCAGACTGATCTGGTTTTTGACAAATATTTTCCAGATATCTTTTATATATGGTAAAATGTTATAGTGACAGCATCATTTCTTATTAGATGGCAATACGTCTACACAGGAATTATATTTCATCATTGATGTAACACTTAATGGTATATAGCAATTGCCGAGTATTTAACTAGAATTAATTATTTCCTATGCCACCTTTATGTTTGCATGATGTTATACAATGTACACTATGACATGACAATCTATTTAGCAATCATGATGACTCAACAGAAATAGATCTTTTTTTGTGTGTTCTTGATCAAATTTCATAAAACATTTGATTGTTGTTACTTTAAACGGATTCTGACAAAGCAGTTTGCAATATTTTCTATCAACTTACTGGTGCATGAAACAAATATGCTTGTGTCTGACAAAAAAAAGTCTACAGAGTTACACAATGGATACAATTATATGTGATCTGCGCTGACTGTATACACAATACTTGCACATTAATAGACCTGAGTATTTAATGCATTGTATTGAAACCCACACATAATGCAATTCACAATTTCACAAATGGAACATCATTTTAAGTGTCACATGGACCCCATTGATGGTTGTAAATGGAGTATATTCTCTCTACTTGAGCCCGGAATGTAAATTTTCTGACATATTGATCTACAACGAGACTTAAACAAGATACTTTCCCAGATAAGAATGATCCAATACAAACATTTTTTCCTCTCCCAGATAACCTCTACATATCCCAAACACTGGCAACTAATCCCTAGCAGATATTTTTGGCCACTTCTTTCAATTTTAAAACATCCATACTTATAACAAAACCATAACAATATTTTAAGATATTTATTTATTATCAGTGGAATTTTTTCAGTCACATATGAGTTACCCCAAATCATGAAGCAATATTGTAGTAAATTTTGTAACAAGAGATTCATATTAGCCTTGGACACCCACCTGAATACCATCAGTCTTTAAAAAAAAATCCCCATGGTCCAAAGCTATATTTAAAAACATTTATTATTTACGATGAACAACACCCAAAAATCATCCATGTAAAAGTATCATCAATATTTCTACCTAACGGCATGTTGACAAAACATGTTACTATACTAGTACTCTTTTTAATGAGTTGCCTAGGATCCAACCCACAACCTCTTGGTTCCACTCTAACCACTCAGCCATATGGTACCAGTCAGTAACATCTGTCTACCTACCCTGCACAGGTTACTGCCTCAACTGATCATTTATCTCTCTGATTGATCACCTAATTAGAACCACACAACACCAGTGTGCACCTCCCCTGGCAACATCCACTGTTTATCTCCCAATCAATGAAACTTTAATGTTAGAACCAAGCCTTCAGCAACACTCGACACTTCTTGCAAAGTTTTCAAAATACCCTAGTTATCTTATCTCTTTGAAATCAATATCCGACAAAATTTAATCTTTTGAGTTCAGATTGTTTATAAAACAGAAAACATATAAACAAAATTGATGTTTATTATGAATTTCTTTAAGCACATTCAAGAATAGCATAGATCAAATACAGATGCCATTACAGACTTTAGACTTTTAGTATTAGTCCAAAACTGGAACCAAGAGAACCAATATTGGTAAAAAGGTGAAAGTCTTTAGGTTCTGAAGCACCTGACATCAAAGTCTAAGTGTAAGCAAAGGTATAAATAACTATGGATTCAAATGCTGCAAGTTTCTTTATGACTGAGCTTAATATATTTCATTCACAGCATCCTCAAAAAAAGGAAGAAATACAAGCAAATAACTGTATAAAAATTTTCATCTTTAACTAAAACAGAAACTTAACACTCAGATTTTGTGCTTGAAAAAATCAATGTGTAATATAAATTTCATATATCCTATACCCACATATGTAGAGAGATGATCATGAATCATAAATAAATACTCACATCCTTTTATTTTTACAATTTTGTTTAATTACATACCATTTGTTTCAGCTGCTGATCGGATATCCATTTTTACCATCAATATGTAAATAATTCCCTTTCAATTATAAAGCTCCTCCTAGCCACTCTGCTGTCACAACTTCAACACCTTCATGTGTGTATACACTGTCAACTGAGACAACCCACTATACCGGGCTACCATATAAATATATCTGCTGTCTATATTTCCTCCAAGTATACAAGCCTATTCATCAAAGTAATTATTTACATACCAGTAATAAAATGCTTCAATGTCTACCACATACCCCATGCATGTATTCAATATCATCAAATTCACTTTTAACTTTGAGGCCAATTCTATACACAGCCTGTACGGGTTGATTTAATATTCTCCACTTAGATACCAACTATTTCATGTTAGCTGGCCAGGCTTAAATTTTTCTCGCTTTACGTAAAACTTAAATTTAATTCTTAAATTAGATAGAAACGCATTTCACAATCCATGTTTTACGAAATATTCAAGTATTAGTTCAAGTTGGCTTAATAATTATATCCAAAAATATTTGTTAACAATGAAATATCTAGGTATTTTTATTACAGATATAAGAATCACAAAATTTGCCCCTAAGTATAAAAGAATTACTTAGCGCCAAGAATGGTTAGTGTAATTTGAACTTGGTCATTGAGGAACAGATTCACAAAACTGATACATGTACAGTGCAGTTCCATTATAATGATGCATTTTGGGTCCAAATCCAGATTCCACATTGAACAGGACAGAATTATAACTTTGTTAAAATGTACCTGAAATGAATGTGATTTTATTCACCTAAAGTAAGCTTTTTTCTAAGCCAGTTTGAATCCACAAACTTAATCAATGTTCACAAAATTGTACCTAGTGCACAAATTTGATATATGTCTGTACATCAAACTGAAATGTGCAAAATTATACAGCCAAAGAATAACACAGTCCAACAGTGAAGCACAAATATCTGTTTTGAGAACTTCAAATGTTTTCCAGTATCCTGATGCAATCAGTTTAAATAACTACCTTTGAACACATATTCATTACAGAAATCCACCTCAGAAATCAATTTTACTGTTTCAACATACAGTCAAGGGTATGTACATTACAGCTCAACCATAAAACAACACTAAACTCTGATAGCCATGTCAATGAGCCTAACAATGTGGTGGCAATGATTGGAGATGGACTGGAGCCATGAGAAAAGCAATCATAAGATATTGGATTATATAGGTAAACTGATTTATGCCACAAGGTGGGGTGAGGAGTGAGGGGTCACATTACTGACTATCATGGTACTCAGGGTACATGTACACACAGGATTAAACCATCTGCCACTCAAATATACTCATGGGAACCATGATCCAGTGGTAACATTGTCTATAGATTTGAAAGTTGCAAGTTCAATCCCCACAGCAGACAGACAGCACAGAGGTACTGGTCCAACCCAGAAACTGTTGAAGTTGTAATAACATGTTTACCAAATGATGTAAAGAGGTAAGTGAAAAGAAAGATATACTATCTTACATCATCTTGGAGCAGCATCAAAAAGCCAGATCACAATGAAGATCATTCTCAACTAAAAATGGTTTACAGAGTAATCGTCTTATCTCAAAGGTATTTGTTTGTATTTAATATCCCACCAGCAGCATTTCAGTTTCTCAAGGAATATGTTTACCAGAGTCAGACATGTTAATGATTTACTATAATATCATGCTGTATTCAAATGGCATGATACCACATCCAGTAACATTATCCTGACACCGGGCCAACCAGCACTATAACTACTCTTATATATTAAGTGCCAAGGAAGAGAGATATACCAGTGTCACATGTTTAATGATTACCCTTGTGTAATGACCAAGGATGCCAAAACCACTTGGACACAGAGGCTGGTAACTTGCACAAAGTGCATTGCCATATATTTTATACAATTAAATTTTACCCAAAGCTTGTAAATAGGAGTGATTTAAGGAATGGGGATGCAATTCAACACCAAACAAGTGCCTAAGTTACATAAGAAGACAAACTGTTTATTAACTCTTCTCTAATGTATTGCTATAAAAGTCAAGCACTCTCTTGCACCAAAACCTAACTCATTCAAATACCACACAGTACAATTATTCAATGTTCAAAAGGTTCCTTTTAAGACATCAAAATGTTCAAAAGAAAAGAAAATTTATAGGTTCAATAGAACTGTTCAACAATCAGCAAAACTCAAATGTGGATCACATAAAAAAAAATTGGCCTATTTTACCAAATGGCTTATTTTTATGGCCCAACACACAAGTCAGCACTTTGGAAAATACAAGGAAACATAACTGTTCATAATGTTGTCTTGTCCTGCTAGAGTAACTTCCCTTTATCCCCCTGCTTAATTGCCTTGATCACAAAAAGTATCCATTGGTAAATGTGAAGCTTTCTGGAAGCTTATAACAATAACCAATCATTCAGCCAAAGATAAATGATTAAATTGTTGTGAATACAATCTGACAGAAAAAAAATAGACTCTGGTCCTGTCTCTTAAAAGATTATTTTCCAAAAGAAAGGAAAGGGGCCCTAGCCCCAAAAATGTCATTTGCTTCCACATTTCTGGGAATGAAAACTCCATGGGTACATAGCAAATTTAAGGGGAAACTACATGAATTTAAGAACAGACACACTCATTGATAAAAAGGAAACATTCAAGAAAAGTAACTTCAAAACCCATTATTATTATGTAAATTTTTAACTTACCAATACTTTTATCCTCTTTCTTTTTGCTTTTGGCTGACTTAGTTGGTGAGGCATTTTCAACTTTCTGTGGCTCTGGCTTCTTTTCTGTTACTTTCTCCTCTATCTCCTTCACTGCTGGTTCACCATTTTGTTTCTCATCCTGGAAACCTTCTGATTCTGTACTGGCAGTCATTGAACCATTTGGGGAAGTTTTCTCATCCATGCCATTTGTGTCTACAGACAATTCATTATTATCTTTAATATCAGATTCTTTATCCTTAGCTACTTCCCTCTCAGAATCTTCATGATCCACAGTTATATTCTCATCAGACTCAATATCGTCAACCTTATCTTCCTTAGTTTCATTATCCTGACTAACAGTTTCAACCTCAGCTTCTTGAATGAGTTCATCAATCAATTTTTCATCATTAATGTCTCTAGAAAAATCAGAGGATACACTTGCTTTCTCATTTGAACTTCCAAGTAATTCTAGAGGATCAAAATCATCAATCTGCTCAGCCAATTTTGATAATCTATCTTCCTTGTTTCCTTTGGGGGCATTTTCGAAACTAACATTTTGATCTGCGTCATTAACAACAACCTTTTCTTCATCAGTTACTGAGGAAGCCTCAGCCTCTGGTTTAATACTCTTCGGAACTTCTGATTCTACTTTAGCAACATCAGTCTCCCTAACAATAACTTCCTCTACTTCTTTACTTTTATCTTCTGTTTGATCAGAAACAGTAACTTTACCATTGTCTGAGTTTTTTTCAGACTGAGGCTCCAATTCTCCATCACATACCTCTTTACTAGAGATATTCTCTACTTCCTCAACATTACTAACATCATTAGCACTATCAGAGTCCTTTTTAGGCATGGCTTCTGGCATGTCCACAGACTCTTTAGATGCAGCAAGATCAATCAAAGGAACATCATCTACAGATGAACCAACATCTTCCTCATTAGACACAACTAGGCTGGCAGCCTCAGCAGCTGCACTCACATCAGTAACCTTTGACCCTTCTGAACTTGCACCTGCAGTGACAGTAAAGATGACCTTTGGCATTGGTTCAAGTAGACCAATCTCATGCCAAACCATGCTGCTGTCAACCAAAGTAACAGGCCAAGGGTTCCAAAATACAAGCACAACTACCAAAAAAAAAACAAAAAAAAAAAACCCACTAAACCATCATGCAAGGTCCATTTGTGAAAAACTTAATGGATGTTGAATAACTGATGAAATGAAAACATGATCAAAGACTTGAGTTATTCAAGATGAATGAGCAGAACCTCTCCAGATTATGACAATGTGCTGAAACACAGCAGAAAACCAACCCTACTTTTCATGAGAGTTCAAAGCCTTGCTGATGACTGTTATTCTACTTGACTCCTTTAGGTTTCACATCAGTGAAAGTTTCAATGAGCAGATCTCTGTTCTTCAATTGTTGCATAAATAGGGAAGATATGAACAAAAGCATACCAAAAATGAACTTGGGTAAAACTGGGGCTCAAGTCTGAACAGGGGAACAATGAGAAAATTCCAATACACACAAAATTAATGATGAAATCATGCAGATCAAGGATGAATTATCACAAATATGAATGCATAGAAGAAAATCACAGCCTACTCTTTTCTCCTTTTCTGTTTCATTTTCAGTTATTAGAAATAAATGCTTACTTCCTTAATATGGCATATATGATACTCTGAAAGTGTATGATCATACATATTTTATTGGGAAATCTGAAAATCTATGAACTGTATATGTATAACGTACTTTGTTACAAGTTATCCTTGAAATTCAGAAATATCTTACTTTGAAGAATTTCAGAAATATGTGAACATATGTTTTTGTTTTGTTTTTTTAATCTATATGCCTTAGCTTTCTATGAATCATGGAATTATAATGATCCAAACAATGTTATCAATGTCATTTAGATGTAATTAAACACAAAATGATATTGGCTAGCTTCCAAATATTCCAAAATACTTAAACTTTCAATTTAAATTCCATGCAATCCTTGAAGATTAGTATCCCATAAGGGAAATAACTCCAATCATGTTAATTCAAAGAAAGGGAAGTAACTCCATGCTCATAATTGAAATGCTGAAAAATATAATACTAGTATATACATGTATATCAAATCATATCACAATTCAAAATCAAAAGCAATCCATCAATCAGTGAAAGGATCTGAACTCAAGTCAAGAGAACTTCAAGCTAATTCACTTAACCCTTTCCCTCCTATAGACTCATTTTGAAGCACTCAATAGGTATCACATAAAGGCCTGATCTGCAGAAAGCCAAACTCAAACCTAACCAAATTTAATTGTCAAATCCTCATTACCAGACCACTGAGGAGCAGCGAACAGCATAAAACCTGATCAGCCTGCGAGTTACTCGCAGGCTGATCTGGTTTTATGCTGTTCGCATAGGTCTTTTCATCATGGTATCCTCTATGAGGGAAAGGGTTAAGCTGATGACTCAATAATAATAAGCCTGTATTAACAACTTAACCAAATTAAAGTGAGACATTCTATAGCCCTTTACCTCATGAATATTCATGCACAAGTTTATGACTTAATGAATATTAATCAACTGAGCAATCAGGAGCTATCTGATCTGGGTCTGCTGATTGCCAATGTGCCAAAATCAGTCTATATAGGGTTTAATTAATTAAGTAAAGGATAAGTTTCTTCAAATAAATTCAGGCCCTCTCATCTCTCACTATGTCAAATTAATATTTTTTCATGATATCAAAGCAAATGTTTAATAATAAACCTGATTATTAGTACTAATATAAAACCTACATAACTATGTTATATCAAATTAACATACTCTTTATCATCATAATATCATGATTTAGTTACATATACTTGCACACATATATATATATATATATATATATATATATATATATAGTGTGTATGTATTTTAATTTTAACATGAATTAAACATCATCAAGCCTAATCTTAAGTTACCATTAAACTCAACATTTGTCCTTTCTTCTTATAAAGATATAAAATCACTCTCTATCCATATGTTTGTTTCTTTTATTGTTACTGGGTTGAACGTCCTACTGACAGTAATTCAGTCATTTGGGGACTAATTATGCCTACTTGAGACAGATATAGTGCTGGCAAACTGCAGTATCATGCCAGAGACAATCAGTCCTGGAACTACCCATATATGCTGAGCGCCAAGCAAGGGAGCTATTACAGTACGAATTTTACGTCGCGGTCAGGGATCATGTTAGACTGTAGATGAAACAGATGTTCTGTCAATACTACTATATAGCCATGAAGTATTCTATCTGACTGTTAATTTAACCCTTTCCCTCATAGAGGATACCATGAAAAGACCTATGCGAACAGCATAAAACTAGATCAGCCTGTGAGTAACTCGCAGGCTGATCAGGTTTTATGCTGTTCGCTGCTCCTCAGTGGTCTGGTAATGAGGATTTTACAATTAAATTTGGTAAGGTTTGAGTTTGGCTTTCTGCAGATCAGGCTTTATGTGGTACCTATTGGATGCGTCAAAATGAGTCTATATGAGGGAAATGGTTAAAGCTATATTCCTAAAGTTATGATGTGATCCTTACTGGGATATTAGATCTTTACAATAACGTCAGACTGAAGTAAAATGCACATTCATAGAAATAAGGACTTTTTTACTAAAGCTGCATAAAGTAATTAAAGATTGCTCCAGATTTTTTTACTTGTTCGTCCTTTTCTTTGACAGTCTTGAAATTGTTTCCTATGTACATTTAACAAAAACACAAATACTAACAATCTGAAAACTAAAGGAAAACACCAATTTTGACATTCAAGATTTAGTTATAGTTATAATTACTAAATGCAAAATTTAATAAAAATCAAAATGAATTTGGTTTTTAAAAGCCATAAATCGAGTAAATACTTTAGGACAAGAAGAAATTTCAAATTTGTACTATATACATATTAGGAAAATGGGCTAAGCCCCCTGGCAGCCATATATTTCAACGGATCAACATAATTTGAACAATCTTGGTAGAGAGTGACCCAAGGAACATCTGTGCCAAATAACTTTGAAATCTTGCCAGTAGTTCTGGAGAAGAAGATTTTCAAAATTTTCATATGTTTTTTCTTTCCATTGCCATGGCAACCAGGGTTCTGTATGGAATCAAATTCTTTGACCAACTATGAAAGAGCTTCACCAAAGGAACATTCCTGTGAAGTTTCTTTAAAATTGGCTTTTGGAGGTGATGTCGTTTTAAGTTAAATGTTGACGCCTGACGCCGGACATTCATCGGTCACAATCTAAGCTCGCCTTGAGCACAATGTTCTCAGTTGAGCTAAAAACAACAAAAAACTTTTGTAACAACAGTCTGTACTAATTGTGAAAAGAAATGATCTATTTAAAGTATGTCAGTAAGCGTTTTAAGTACATGTATCCAAGAAAATAATTTGGAATTTTGAAGACACAAGAGTGTTCTTTTGAACACATATGTCACCTGCTGAAGTGTGACGGAAGAATAATGATGGACAGACAGACATGGATGGATGGAAGAATAGACCAACAACAGAAAAGTGAAAAGAATGAGTCTGATTTTCTTTCTAACCAGTATGTAAATCCAGTATCAAAATTTAACATTTTCAAACAGTCCTGACCCCCAGCCTCTGATCCCACCCAGTGTCCCATGGTGTGAGGGTGAGGTCCACACTTACCTCCCTCTGTTGGCACAGCTGACCCTGCTGACCTAGGCTGTTCAGTTTCCACGGTAACAGTGCCTGGCTCCATGGTTGCTTCTTCTGCTGTTTCTGCTGTCTGTAAATACAAATGTAAGCTATAAAAGAATATTATTTATTTATAAATAATCTCTTTATCCTAATTATGCTGATCTGTAAAATTTAAAATGATGATGATGTATGATTAGTCGGACCTCTAAACACAGACCACACATTTGACATGGAATAGACCTTCTTCAGGTCTGAGGTGGATAATCATTACTGGTACCTGTTCCTAAAACCTTTACTCTAAATGGTACTTGTTGAGGTATCTAGGGCCATTATAGGCAAAGGTATATCAACTGTATTGAGGTATCTTGGGTAAGTGCTTGCACAGGTACCTGCTGCAATGAGGTATCTTGGGTCAGTACTTGCACAGGTACCTGCTGCAATGAGGTATCTTGGGTCAGTACTTGCACAGGTACCTGCTGTATTGAGGTATCTTGGGTCAGTACTTGCACAGGTACCTGCTGTACTGAGGTATCTTGGGTCAGTACTTGCAAAAGTACCTGCTGTATTGAGGTATCTTTGGTCAGTACTTGCACAGGTACCTGCTGTATTGAGGTTTCTTGGGTCAGTACTTGCACAGGTACCTGCTGTACTAGGTATTTTAGGTTAGTCAAAGGCAAAGGTGCCTATTGTATTGAGGTATCTTGAGCCTTCTGTATTGAGGCATCTCAGTACTAGCCTTTACTTTAGGTATCTTGGGCCTTTACAGGTAACTTGATTTCACCACTTGAGTTATAAATGTGGAATATTCTTAGAGCTGCAAGAATCTGTATCATTTTTATTCTGACAAG
>CM037795.1:31476785-31526785 GCA_021229015.1 Solen grandis | reverse complement strand
AGCTTGAAATTATTTACTACAACCAGAAAACGTAAGTTTTTGTGACTGACTGGCCAAATGGCTCATCCCATCGAAACTTTTGGTCATTTTTCATTCAAGTTCGCGATAAGTAAAGCGTTTACAGTACCAACAGTTTGTCAGCCGGTCACCTTTTAGATATGCTTTGAAATTGTAAACTTGATTTTACTCAAAGTTTATTAGAAAATATAAAGACTGTACAAATACTCATCTTGTATAGCCACTGCACCCCGTGCTACATGTATATTACAGCACGACTATTGTTGTGTCTCATTTTCCGATCGATCGGTGTGTTCCAGGTTTCAGTAATAAAGCAATTCCACGAACTTTCCAATCACCCCTCGTACTTAAATTTTGGTTATGAATAGAAAGGACGTGTTTGCATCCCTATATTGTGATAACGTTACAATATAAAATAGATGTAAAACATAATAAAATACATGAAATAAGAAACATAAAAAGAAATTGGGTCTGAGACTTAAAAAAAACAGATTATATATATATATTTTTTCTTTAACGAACTTATTCAAATATAGTTAACTTGTGCAAGTATTTAAAGCAGACCCAATATTTCATTTTATTTAGCAGTTATACGCCATAATGTCACTCTGTACATGAACAGCCCTTCAATCATATATTTGTTCTATTCGTTTAATGTTATTGTCATTCGGAAATATTTTTAATCAAGACATATATTAGTATTACATATTAACGTATGGCCATTACTATCAAATTGGGATTTTCTAATCATTTATTATTATTTGGCTAAATAGGATTACATGCAATCATCCAAGAAGTAAATATACATAAACTATTGGTCGTGACGTAAATACCACTGATATCTGTAAGTTGTAAGTTCAAGGGAATAGTTTTTACGAATTAAGTGAGTGAGTGGGTGAGTGAGTGAGTAAATGTTTCATTAAAATGACATGAGTATAAACAATATATTAATGAAAAAAGCAATTAAAAACCCGGTCCAATTGGCCTATAAGTCATTGTTGAGATATGCAAACATAATAAATATCACATGTAAATATGAAAGATAAGATAAACAGAATTTTGTTATAAATGTGTTTAAGTACATGTATGTTTTTATGAGTATATGTATATGTCATTTGATTTTGTCTTATTTTCGGACGTCCACATGACCGCGCAAATATTCCTGGTTTCACCGAGTCTGAATATATCAGGGAAACAACGTTAGTAGTGTAGGGTGGCAGTATGGTACCCTCGGTACCATAATTTTTTTTTTATGGTACCGAATCGAAAATTTATGGTACTATATACGAAAACAGATTTATGGTACCGTATGTTGCATGTAATAAAAAAACATGTCCTACCTGTTAGATCTAACTAGGATGACTTAAGATCGGATAGAGAGAAAGAGTATACCAAACATTCCAATTACGCAATATTGTCATTTTGACGTCATGTTTTATTTCTTAGTTAAAGGAGGACCACTTCTTAACGTTATGTAAGTTAAAGGGGGATTGACAATTGTAAAATGTCCTTTCGAGACATTTGGGTTGGCCCTGAAAAGGGCCGTTTTGTTTCTTATTAATTGTGGTCCATACCACACGTTGTACAGTCCCATCCCATCACATATCTCTTCATCCATCCTGCAAGGAGATGCAAATGACAACGGGTTAGATCCTTGTCACCTATGAAGTTCAGGCTGTCTCCCGATCCCTGTAGTAGGGTAGATGGTACATCTTCAAAGGTAACTGACAGGTAATTAGGGAGATCTCCCCTTTTTATAAGAGTGAGATATTGATTACACATCTCAACTCGGTCGTGATAGCTGTCTGGGTCGCTCTCTTGATCCTCATAGCTGGGATTGTCGAGGAACAATTTTAGTAAGTCTGGGGTGGACATACGTGTGTACGGTCTCATGTTTCAATCATGAATAATAAAGTATAGAGTATGTGCACTGTTTTATAGTACCGGATTGACCTACTTTCTTGTGTTGGCGCACACCAATCAGAGAACGTTATTTTTCATCCAATAAAAAAATGATGTGTTCGACCTTGACCTGAAGTGGATTGACCTACTAACCTACTTTTTCTTGACTATAAGTTGTGTAATGCTGTGTATGTATTCATTCTTCACCATGAAGTTCCTTCGTAAGTTATTCCGACGTGCAAGGAAGGCGTTACGAAAGGAGAAGAAAGTAGAAGTCAAGGAAGAGGGTTTTAAGGAAGAGGGTGTCAACTTGTACCCGAGTTTACCCCCTTTGCCATTGTACCCGGATTTGTCAGGGTTTTACCTGGCATATCCAGAAGCCAGCAGGCATTACTGGCGGTATTTGTATTTGAGTGAGTGCTAGACACTTCTCAATAAATAACGGTCCTTTTCAGGACCATTACAATGATGTAGAAAGGATAACTAATACAATTGTCATATGATTTTTATTGTGTTTTACAACAAACATGTGTCATACAGCAACAATGAATTAAACGTGGGTCATACAGCAAATAATGAACATAACACAACTTTGTTTTCGAGTCTAGTGTTCAAATGTCACATTTTTCGCTTCTTAGCTGGTCGGTTACACTCTGTACTGCTTGTTGATGGGTGAGCCTCAGGACACACGATGCATGTGTTGACGCTTCTCTTGCGTTTCTTGGGTTTTACGGTAGGTTTCTCCAACTCAGAGACAGCCTCTAGTAACTCAACATCACTGTCCGTCCATTTTCTGCATTTCACTGTCCGCCTGTGCGTTTACTGTAGGTACAGTACTATTCATTCCTTTCTTAGGACAAGCGGATGCAAAGTGGCCTTGTTCGTGACAGCTGTAGCACACTGCAGGTTTTGGGCAATTAGAAACAAAATGTCCCGGTTCATGACAACGGTAGCACACCCGTACTGTTTGAGGTTTCTTCGTACATGCCGATGCATAATGCCCCTTTTCCTGACAGCGGTAGCATGTCACTTGTCTTTCTGTTTCTAGTCTGATCAGCTTGTCACTGATAGCTTGTAGTTGTCCTTTCACCCAGAACTCAAATGTGTTGCAGGTCATTCTGAAGAGAGCAGTCTGAATCAGGTTTGAGAGTGATGAAGTGGACGGGTCACACCGCACTTTATAGGCCTGAGATCAGGTGGGCGGAGCTTAGATGTATAAAAAAAGCTTTGCTCACTTACTTATGATCACAACGATGTCGAGTAGTGAAGAAATCAGCGATGATGAGCCACCTGCAAAAAAGACCAAGAGTGATATACGGGAATATTATTCCATACAGCCACGGTCACAGAGAACTTCAAGAAAGTTTAAAACGAATGGCCACGTGTACGATGTTACTTTTGAAAGATATAAAAAACCGTTTGAATTTACACATCAACTTTTCAATGACATGGTGAAACAGTTATACAGAGAAGCACGGGTCAATGACAACGATCAAATTCGTATCTCCATAAATCATCCTGACCTAGCATTTGGTATCCACATCCCGTTCGGGAATGCAACACACATTTCAGGAGATACGCTGTTGAACGAAATAGAGAAAATATCACAAAGCAACCACAAGTTTGAGATTCATGACGGGCATCTCCAGTTAGAAATGACACATGTCATTATGCCCGAGGGAGGTGGTGAAAGAAGAAGAAAGAGAACGTTTGGATCGCACATGAGCATTGAGAACATGACCAAAGTCAAACGAAGTATGGTAAAGATAGACAATGTTCACGACAGTATGTGCTTGGCACGATCAATTGTGGTAGGGATATGTAAACTCAATAAAACGGACGATACAGCCTGGAATAAGCGATGGAATTTGATGAGACAATCTGCAAAATTACTTCAAAGCCAAGAAGCCAAGACATTGTTAGATAGTGTGGGCATTAGTCCAAATCAACCTTGTGGTATAGAAGAATACAAGAAGATTCAAGCCCACCTTTATCCAGACTATGTGATCAAAGTGTGGCCACAATTTGAGAAAATGGACGTGATGTTCAATCACCCACCTCTGACAGACAAAAGCAAAGTGATTCACATTTATCATCATGATAAACATTATGATTGCATTACATCAATCACTGGTTTCCTGGGATGCAGCTACTTCTGTGAACACTGTAACTACGGTTATAACAACAGAGAAGCTCACTTGTGCAAGAACATTTGTCTGTGTTACGCCTCGACACTATGCCCAAAAGAAGGATTCTTTCCATGTGGTCACTGTGGTAGAACATTTCATAGTCAGAAATGTTTTGATCAGCACAAAGCGAAACCAGGAAAATCTACAAAAAACATCTGTGGAAGTGTATGGAAATGCAAGACCTGTGGTCAAATGGTTGTGGGCACAAAGAAGAACCATCTCTGTCCTGGCACTAAAAAATGCAAGTATTGCAAGAAAGTTGTGGATGCAGAACATCAGTGTTATATCCCCACGTACAAAGAACCAGAGAACATGAAGTCACCGACTGTACCTTTTATCTTCTTTGACTTTGAGTGCCGATTTGATTTGGGTGAACATATACCAAACTTTTGTGTTGCTCAGCGTGCTTGTGGAGACTGTATGTGTCAATCCATGGAAAGCCCGTGTCAGAAATGCGAAGCTGTGGATGAGCCAAGAGAAAAAATATTTCGTGGTAACAACACCTTGTCAGAATTTTGTGCATGGCTGTTTCAACCCAGTCACAAAGGTACCACAGTGATTGCTCACAACTCACAAGGATACGATGCACAGTTTATTTTGAGGCACTTACTGACACATGATACAGTCAAACCAGAATTGATCATGAATGGAAGCAAAATTCTAATGATGAAAGCCCATCAAGTGAGATTCATCGACTCACTGAGTTTTCTCAACATGCCTTTGTCCGATTTCCCCGACACGTTTGGATTGACTGAGATGGCAAAAGGATGGTTTCCATTTTATGCCAACACGGATGAATACCAAGACTACATTGGAGACTATCTCCCCGTACATTTTTACAGACCCGACAGCATGAAACCTGACAAGAGAGAAGCGTTTCTGAAATGGTACAATGCAAAAGTGGCACAAAAGGCTGTGTTTCACTTTCAGTTAGAAATGCAAAAGTACTGCAAATCAGATGTGGACATCTTGAGACGAGGTTGTGGAGAGTTTAGGAAAGAACTGTTGGCCAGTGACCAAATTGATCCGTTCCTGGAAGCGACCACTCTAGCTCAAGTGTGCAACAAAGCTTGGCGTAAAAATTCAATGCCTCCAAAGACCTTGGCTGTAATCTCTGATGACGGATATCCAAACAAAACTCGATATTCAATCAAAGGGATTCGTTGGATAGAAACAACTGCTTCCATTGAGAATTAGCACATTCGCCATGCATTAAATGGAGGTGAAGTACAAATTGGACCCTATTACGTTGACGGATTCCATAAAGAGACGAACACCGTATACGAATTCATGGGGTGCTTGACACACGGATGTCCAAAATGTTACCCAAGGAGAGACAGTATGAACGGTTACACACTTCAAACTATGGAGCAGTTATACAATGCCACAACCTTTCGGTTGAAAGACTTGGCTCAACAAGGTTACAACACAGTTGTAATGTGGGAATGTGACTTTGATCAGAAATGCAAGATTGAACCAGAATACAGAGATACTGTGAACCGTTTCTTTCCCTTCCAAGAACCTATTATACCTCGGGATGCTTTGTTTGGTGGACGAACCAATGCCGTTCAATTGTACCATGAAGTGGATACAACCACCAAGGAAGAAATCAAGTATGCTGACATTTGCTCACTGTATCCATTCGTGAACAAGTACAAAGCATACCCCGTGGGACATCCCAACATCTTAAGTCAAGAGATGATTGATATAAAGAACATTGGAAAGTACAAGGGACTCATCAAATGTCGTGTATTGCCACCACAAGACCTGTGGCTACCAGTCCTACCTATTCACTGTAACAAGAAAATGATCTTTACACTGTGCCGTACCTGTGCTGAGGAAGAGTGTGAAAAATGCAATCACACTCTGTACAAACGCATGTTGACAGGTACCTGGACCCATGTGGAAATAGCTAAAGCTCTTGAGGTAGGATACCAATTGGTAGACGTCTTCCACATCTGGCACTGGGACACATGGAGTAAAGATGTGTATAAACAGTATATTGACAAATACTTGAAATTGAAACAAGAAGCAAGTGGTTACCCTAATTGGGTAAAAACAGAAGATGATGAAGCCCGCTTTAAACAGAGTTACTTTCAGATAGAGGGTATCTGGCTCGACAACGTGAAAAAGAACAAAGGAAAAAGAGCGTTTGCCAAAACCATGTTGAACTGCTTGTGGGGTAAGAATGCACAAAACAATGTCCAAACCAAAACTGAGTATGTGACTAAGGTGAACCAGTTGTATGACCTACTCTCCAACCGTCATGTCACTGTGCAGTTTGCCGAGATTTTCGATCATGACAACTTCATGTTGGTGAATTACTCGGATGAAACAGACGCAACACTTCGTTACGTCCTATGCTCGACTTGAACTTTACACCCAGTTGGAAAAACTTGGAGATCGGGTACTGTATTTTGACACAGACAGTTGTATGTACATCTATGACCCTGACCAGTACAACATTCCAATTGAAGAGAGTCAGTTGGGAAAGTGGACAGATGAAGTACCACATGGACGCATTGTCAAATTTGTGGCATTAGGGCCAAAAAACTATGGGTATGAATATATCGATGAAAAAGGAAATCGACATCAGAAATGCAAAGTAAAAGGCATCACTTTGGATTACAATGCTAGTCAGAAAGTCAATTTTAAGACTATGGTCGAGTGTGTACAAGATCGCGAACATTACAAAACTGTCATCGAATATGAATCCCGAATCAAGAGACATAGAAATCGCAAAGTGATCAGTGAGACACAGACCAAGACGTTCCGCTCAGTGTATACAAAACGCGTGGTCGTGGACAAATATAAGACAGTGCCGTACGGTTACCAACCGTCATAACCAGTTGGCTTGTGATCGTGTACATAGCCTGAACGGTGGTGGAAACAAACGGAGATTCACGATGAAGACTCTACCAGTAGAAATGCAACAGATGATCTACAGACATCTCGTTGAAGCTAATAAGAAACCTGCTGCATTTTGCAACGAGTTATAATTTTTTACTTGGGCACAGCGCATTGGAAACAGAATAATTCACCAGACGATGGAGGATCCCTCTTGTTTAAACCAAGTTTATGATATCTTTAGTGATGTACGAGAGCGTGATCTTCCAAGCAGCTATAAAAGTTTGGTCATTCAACGGATTTTTGCCATTTACAACCTGCTACGCAACCTGATCTCTGACGTGTGGTACATATACATTGATACCCTAAACATTGATACAGTGGAGAAACTGAACCGTTTTGATGAGCGTATGTATCTCAGATTTGCGATTAACTACCGGAACGACACACCAGAGGATATACGTGCCATTTTACTGACTCCAGAACCTATCACTTGTGAACAAGTGTTTAACATTTTTGGTAAACAGTGCGCCGCAATATTCAAACAAACGAGGCCAAATCCTAGTGAACAGTTCTTTCAAGATCCCGATTTCAACAACTTAGAAAGGTTTGAGTTGGGAGACGAATCCCTCTGGGACACCTACAAAATAAGATACTACGCAGAGTACTTGCAAGACGAATGAGAAGCCAAAAAATGGGAAATACTTCACTACAGGAAAAAAAACATAACTCCAATTCGGAATCCATGGCGTAGAGCTGTGTTGTTGGCTGTGCGTGTACTTGGAATTCAATCAGAACAGGCGTTAAGACAATCCGAGGAACTGTTTGACGAAGTGCGCATGGCTTTAAATGCTATGGGATATACCATGATATTGCCGGAATGGATGATGTATAAAGAAAGACTGATTCATGATGTGTGTCATAGTTTACATTTTTGACTGAAATGTTGTCATGTCAATGCTGTTATTATTTCTTAGACCATCATGGAAAGTAGTTTACTTTTTCAACATCCTAGTAACATTTTCATCTCAGGGCCAAGTGGTTCAGGAAAAACTCAATTTGTAAAAAAACTTATTGAGTACAAAACTGATTTATTTCATGTGGTACCACAACACATCGTCTGGTGTTACAAAGAATGGCAAAGTGCCTACGCACAGTTACAAGAACGTGAAGCTATCAAATTCATTCAGGGTATCCCTGAGGATGATGAAGAGATAGTAGACGATACAACCTTACCACACCTTGTCATATTTGATGATATGTTAGGAGAAAAAGATGAGGAGAAAATTAAATTATGGTTCACACGAAAGGGACACCATAGAAATGCCACTGTCATTTACATCGCACAAAACATGTTCCAACAATCCAAGGCTAGTCGTACCATCAGCTTGAATGCACACTACATGGTATTATTTCAAAACACAAGAGATAAAGGTCAGATCAAAACACTTGCGAACCAAATACAACTAACCCATTTGGTGATGGCGTATCAAGATGCAACCTCTACACCTCATGGATATCTTATCATTGACTTTCATCCAAGAACACCCGATCAGAATCGTTTAAGAACAGATGTGTTCCATCGGTGGGTAACAGGTGAAGATCGAGGACCGATTGTCTACACTACAGTATAAAATGACAGGAACATGACACCCGATCATCATTAAGGATACAGCTACCATGGAAAACACACCACATACAGTGATCAAAGCTCTAGAATAGTTGAGTCGGGAAAAGAACCCAACGAAACGACAAGAGCTGGTAGAATCAGGATTAACAGAGATGGTAAAATGGTTCACCTTAGCTGCCCGACTCATCTTAGAGAAAAAAGTAACCGTGCCAAAACAGACGATGAATTTTATGGAACGCAACAAAGACATTTTAAGACAGTTAGCTGATCAACATGTGGATCTGACCACAAAACGACAACTTATTTTAAAACCTGGAGGTGGAGGTTTCCTTGGTGGCACCATCATTCGTACCCTGCTTCGATGGAACGGGACCAAAGCTGTGAGAAAATTTGGTTCAGTAGCAAGAAAACAACCACCCAAACGAAAGTCATCAGCCAGGAAACGGTCACAACAACAACCACGCAAACAGCCAACCAAACGCAAGTCACCAGTAAGGAAACAAACAAGGAAGAAGCAGGCATTGCCTCATGACCGATTTGTCACTGTAAGAAGAAAACGCTCTGTATCAACTGGAACACCAAAAGTGTCCCCCATACTGATTCGACGTGATGTTACATCAGGGACAACATCCAAAGCATCACCACTTGTGGCCCAATTCTCTCCACTGACCTCATCTACTCCCCGTTCTAATAGAAGTTCGATGAGTTCTGGGTTGGCTACACCACAAGGATCAATAACGGTTTCTCCAAACCCTACAGTTCGACGACAATTGTTTGACCTTTCCAATTCTTCAAGTGGGCGTTCATCATCATCATCATCATCATCATCATCAAGATTTTCACCAATCCCAAGTCTCCATCCCCCTTTACCTACTGCCGTTACTGCGATGAGAAATTCAGGACCACTGAGTAGTGCTGGCAATATCGCTTTACAAGCCCTTCAACAGTGGTATAAATAAAAGAGACCAAACATTTCATCATCATTTGTCATCATGAAGCGCAAACAACCACTCGTTCGCAAACATGGCAAAATGTTGCTTGCTTTGACAGAAGCCTCGCCCAAATTTCGAAAGAAGATTATTCAAGAAGCACCAAAAGAATTGGTGGATTGTATTGCTGAATGTTGTCACAACATTTTAAAAGGCAATGTACCACTGTCAGAGGCTCAGAAGCGTCGATTGCATTCTAAGAGACAACACCTCCGACAGTTAGCGACCAAGAAAGTATCAGTTCGAAAAAAGAAAATCATTCTCAATCAGAAAGGTGGTTTTCTACCCCTGTTGGCACTTGCACCACTCTTAGCCAAATCAATTATACCTCTTGCTGGGGAAATCATTCGGAAAATATGAAGAAGATGGCCTTTGTTCCAGTTCGGTTGTTGGAAGAGATGAATCGATGGAAGAAAGAACAACGACCTCGGTTACCCCCATCCCCTCAAGTGAGTCAGACTTCATCATTACAGAAAGAAATGAATCAAGTTCTTGACGACAATCAATTGTCTGAGTCAGAAAAAGCACAATTTGGAGAAGTATTACATCGCTTTCAAGTGTAACATAAAAAAGCACTCAAACCCCCAGACCACACATGGCTGAGAAAACAACGAGTACAGTGACTGAAAAGAAAGAGGAAAAACCGATGACCTTGAAAGACAGTGTTCAAACGACCATGCGGCGAAAGGCTACTCTCTTGTTAAACATGCTGAAAGACCATCCTCACTTAAGTTGGGATGAACATGGCCTGTTAGAATATGATGGAAAACCCGTTGAAGGTTCAAATATTATTGATCTGGTCAATGATGTACTTCGACAGCGGAAAGGGTCAAATCCACGAGGATGGGAACAATTTTCTAGAGGACTGAGAGAGGTCAACATCCCACAAGAAGTCGTGGGCAATAAACGTCGATGGAATTTCATACAAACACCAGATGATGATGAAGAAGAAGAGGAGGAGGAAGATTTTTATGATAGTTTTGCCTACCCACCTACATCAAAGAAACGAAGACCTATTAAAAAGGAAGAGCCCGAGGAGATATTAGCCCATTCGTCATGGGACGCCTACTAAAGAAGGACACGTTACTTCGTCACCTGTACTATGATACTGATAATCCTACGAGTTTTGGAGGAATTCATGGACTCTACAAGGCAGCGAAAAAAGAGTTGAAATCTATCACTTTAGAGGATGTACGAGACTGGTTGAGAAGTCAAAGAACCTACACGTTGCATAAAACAATACGACGAAAATTTCGACGTCGACAGACTGTGGTAGGAGGTATCGATCATCAATGGCAAGCTGATCTCGCAGATATGCAACGTATGTACAAAGAGAATTCACCATATCGCTACTTACTATGTGTCATTGATGTGTTTTCAAAATATGCTTGGGTAATACCCATCATTGACAAAACTGGAAAGACGCTCATCCAAGCCTTTCAGTCTATTCTAAAAGAAGGCCGAAAACCACTCTCTTTGCAAACAGACAAAGGCCGGGAAGTTTTGAACAAAGACTTTCAGAAGTTTCTAGACAAGCATGACATTCATTTCTTCACGTCTGAAAACCCAGAAACTAAAGCGAGTATTGTTGAACGTTTTCAACGTACGCTTAAATCAAGAATGTGGAAATATTTTACTCATCACAAGACCCGTCATTATGTGGATGTACTGCAACTATTGGTACATGGCTACAATCATCGTTTTCATCGAAGCATCGGACGTACCCCTGCATCTGTGTCTAGAGAAAATGAGCATGAAGTCACAAAGACATTGTATGGCAACCATCAAAAGAAAAATAAGAAATCAACTGATTTGAAAGTGGGTGATATAGTGCGCATCAATAAAACCAAGCAAACATTTGCCAAAGGCTATCTACCCAACTGGACAGTGGAATTGTTCAAAGTGGTTCGCATCAACAGAACACATCCATTGACCGTAAAACTTGAAGACTTGGCTGGAGAAACTATGAAATTCAACATATAAAAGATGATGAGCTATACGAAGTGGAATCAGTTCTTGATCGGCGTACAAGGCGTGTAGGCGGTAAAACTTTTCAAGAAGTGAAAGTCAAGTGGCTTGGATATCCTAAAAAGTTTAACAGTTGGATTCCAAAATCGCATTTAGTATAAAGTATAAACGTCATGAACAGCATGTCTCAGTCCGATACCAGCAGTGTTCAGGTAGACAACAGTATACAGACAGGAAAAAGTGAGGTACCAAACAACAGAATCACTTTCTTGACACAGATTGTGATCATCTTTATCATCGTCATCGTGTCATTAGTGAACCTGTGTCTCAACAGTCCAGATCGTGAACTTTGGTTGCTGCTGATGAGTACTTCTATCGGATACATTCTTCCAAACCCATGTTTAAAATTTAAGAAATCATGAACTCTTTCTACATCACTCTCATCAGTGATAGTTCGATGGCATTGTACCCAAACAACACACAATGTTGTTTTAGAACCAAGCTGACAAAAACCATTGATGTCGACAAACAAAATTGGGAAGTGGCTGTCGTGGAAATGATCGTTCCCACACAAGTCAGAAACATCGAAGAGGAGGAAGGAAAATTCTACATCGTGACTAAAGATCCAGAACTGGCTGCAGCCTTTTCACAAGTGAAAAACGGGTGTGAATTAGAAGGTAAAAAATGGGCAATACCCCTTTGTATTCCTGCAGGCATCTATGCGTCACCACAACATCTCACTGACGAAATGGACAAGGCTATTAAACAAGCCACTAAAACAATTTTAACTCAAAGAAACCTCACATTTGGACTTGATTTTTCCGGCTTTTCAAAACGTGTCAAGTTTACCGGTAATAGTAGATCAAAGATCGGCTTGGAACTTCATCCATCCCTCCTTACGAAACTTGGAGGAGAGGGAAGTACTGTGGTGTTTCCGGACAGAGACAACAGCAGATTCAAGTACGGTGTGGACCTCTTCACGAAAATGAACCATCTGCATGTATATACCGATCTGACAGAACACACTTTGATAGGGGATGTCGAAGCACCCATTTTACGCGTTGTGCCATTTGACACAAAAACAAAAGCAGGGTCTAATCCACACATGCACTTTGAATTTCTAAATCTACACTACATACCTGTCAGCAGATCATATTTCAACGAGATCAGTATCAATATAACCGGTGACACAGGGGAATCAGTTCATTTCACTCACGGGAAGTCGATGGTGAAGCTTCATTTTAAAAGAAAGACACGATGATTCCAGTTTACCGTGGTCAACCTCGACAAGTCGGAAAAGTCGGATATGGTTTGGGCTCCATGTTTAAGAAAATGGCCAGCAACATCTTACCCATGGTGAAACCCATCGTGAACTCAGGACTACAGACTCTGAAAAAAGAGGGCTTTAAACAAGGTATAGGAGCCGTAAAAGATATTCTGTCTGGCCAAAATGTAAAGACAGTGATCAAGAAACGGGGTAAAACATTGTTGAAAGATGTGGGTCAGAAAACTCAGAGAGGTATAAAGCTTCGAGAATTCAAACGTCGACATCATTCTGCTTCCAGCACGTCAAGGAGACACAACAAAAAAAGAAAAATCTCATCACGACCGTTAGATATTTTTGATTGAACAACATGATGCAACACGGCTCTTGTGAGTGTAGCAAAACTGAACTTGATGTGACACATGTCCCACCTACCATGACAGCAATGCAAGATGCACAGTGGACAGAACATTATCCTGTGTCAGCACTGAGCAATTCATCTCCCATTGAATTTGTAATTCCTGCTCAATCAGAAAAGTGGACTGATCAGCTACTTGTACCTGAAAGTCAAAGTAGTCAAACCTGATGGCACTAATCTGGCTAACGATAGAGAAACATCCACAGTAAATAATTTCTTCCACAGCTTGTTTAGCAGTATTGACGTGTACCTGAACAATAAACTGATCACCAATAATGCTGACACATACGCGTACCGGGCCTACATTGAGAATTTGCTGTCTTATTCTACGGACAGTAAATCAACACAGCTCTACGCTACGGAAATGTGGAGTCCTGACACGGCGGGTCATATGCAAGAGCATACAATTGCGGAAGATAATGAAGGATTTAATAAAAGAAGAGCACGTATCCACCAGAGTCGTGTTCTGGAAATGTGCGGACGTCTGCATTTAGACCTGTGTTTGCAAGACAAGTACCTTCCCAATGGTGTAGAGATACGACTGCGACTCAACAGAACCCCAGTCAGTTTTTGCCTGTTTGGAACAGAGGCAAAAATCCAGTTACTTCAAGCTGGATTCAATATTCGGACTGTTGACCTGTTACCCGTAGTGGCCAACAACTTAAACCAGACCATCGCTCAACATGGCATGAAGATCCCAATTCGCCGAGCTGAGGTGAAAACTTTCACCATTCCTGGAGGCCAGCGATCAAAGATCGAAGATCATTTATTTCAAGGACAGTTGCCCAAACGTATCATTCTGGGCCTGGTAAAGAATACAGACATGAACGGCGATGTGGCAACCAACCCATTTGATTTTCAACATTTCAACTTGTCAAAGTTAGAAGTCAGTGTAGACGGAAAGACGACACACAACTTGCCGTTCCAGCCCAACTTTCCCACAGGAGAAATTTTGAGATCATACATGTCCCTGCATCAAGCCACGGGATCACTCGGTTTAAACCGCTCCATGGGTCTGACAATGGACGATTACATGCAGGGGTACACACTGTGACTTAACGCCAGATCAAGGATCAGAAGAGGGACAGCTGCATCCTATAAAAACGGGGAACTTGCGAATCGAGCTTCAGTTTCGTGCACCTCTTGGTGACCCCATCAACGTGATTGTGTATGCCGAATACGACAGTCAGATAGAGATTAACGGGTTCAGAGAAGTCATCACAGACTATTAACCATGAGCAAATCAGGAGAACAGCTGGCCAAACAACTGTACGAAGAAATCTACAACTTGAATAGGCGAAACGATATTGTAAAGAGTTTGAACCAGCATGTGGTGCATGAACTGCAGACACACCTCTTTGATATCGTGAAAGAAAACTGTTATGGTTGCATTGTTGATCATCCCTGTCAGACCCAACATCCCATATGTTTGTTTAGCAGCAAAAGTGAGTGGGTCGAGATGTTTCTGAACAGTGCATTAAAAAAAACTGGACATGTATCAAGTGATGGAAAGATGGTACGCTGAACTACAAAACATGGATCTCACACGCGCTGAGAAAGCTGATGCTTATCAGATGTGGGCAAATATAAAGGCTAGTGTAGATACGAACAAGATCACACCATTGGAAGCTTTTGAGTGCAAATGGGCAGGACGAATTAAACAAGACTGGGAAAATGGAAATGATTGAGTTGCAGTATATTTTGGATCATTCACCAATTCTAGCTCCCTTGAATGCCGTGGTATGTGCTAAAGATCAACTACCACAACGTAGACCAGAGACTGTAAAAGCTTACATAGTGAATACCCACAATTCGACTCAACCTGGTGAACATTGGGTGGTTGTGTTTTTCAACGATAAATCGACTTACTACTTTGATTCGTATGGACAAAAACCACTCCATCGTGACATTCAACGTTTCTTGGAAAGACATGGACCCTATACATGGAATCTCATGAGACTTCAAGGATACAACACGTTTGTGTGTGGAGCATATTGTTTGTTTGCTTTGCATTTTCTTGTTCGAGGATGTGATTTAACACGGGTGCTTAGAGCTAAATTCCGGAAAGAGGATCAACCTCACTTCAATTTGAACGATTCCAATGTGGGATGTTGGTTTTACCAGAACTATTCAGAACTGTACAAACGTGCAAGAAGACAAGTGTGTAATCAGCACCAACAAACATGCACAGCTAAACATCCACCAAAGTTTGGAGATGGTCGTGCGTGTTTTGAATTACTGACGAATAGTTTGGACCCATTCTACTTTCATTAAAGTGTAGTGTTATGTACTTGTTGTTGATAGTGTTTGCATTGTTCATATTGTTTGTTCATATTGTTTGTTCATATTTTTTGTTGCAATGTTCATAGAGTTCAATAAAATGCTAAAACTGATTTGATTTCTTGTTGTTTATCTTACACATTAACAATTGTGATATATTCCCTCTCGAATATAATTGATGGCCCTGAAAAGGGCCGTTTTTGGTTTTTTGTGATCCTGAATTACTCGGAGTCATCCTACTAACTCTGAATAATCAGGGTCAAACCATATGCCATAATAGGCTGAACGCACTGTAGGCCCATGTTTAGCGAAAACACAGGCAGGCCAGGCATACACTTGATAGGGTGCCCTACAAAACGGGCACTTCTGAAGCCGTGCGAAGCATCTGACGCATACAATGTCCTGACATCGACACTGGTTTATGTGGTATATATCCTCCTCCCTCTCCTCTAAACACACACCACACTTTTCGAACCAGAGTTTTTGTTCAGACATTGTGATTTCATTCTTCTTCTTTAAAAAACACTTATATAGTTATGAAAAAAAGTGGGTCAGTAGGTCAATCCACCCCATGGCAAGGCCAAAGGCAATGCTATCCAACTCAGGTCAAGGTTAAACTTCGCGTCATTTTTTCATTGGATGAAAATTACGTTCTCTGATTGGTGTGTGCCAACAGAAGAAAGTAGGTCAATCCGCCTCAAGACTATAAAAGCACACTGCATCGTATCATAATCCCACTACCCAACCATGGAAAGCTACGTAACTTCTGATCTCGTTAACAACGCCATACAGGCTGCTGATTTGTTTGAGCTGACGACAGCTGCTAACCAGGCATCAGTCTCGTACACTCCGACTCCGGTGTACCAACCCAGCTACCAACCAACGTATCAACCTCAGCCCCCACCACACCAGCAGCAACCAGTACAGCAACAACAACCAATGCAACACCAACCGACAGTGCAGCCAGTAAATAATGTTGGACAATCTATTCTGAGGAAACTCAAAGAGGTGAACAACAACCTCATCAAATTGCAACAGAGAATGTCCGCTTGATGGTGGATCCCATTCTAAGACTGGACTTGGAGCCCATTGTAAAGACATACAAAATAGCAAAAAGAGTAAGAAGTAGAGAAAAAAACCCAAAACAACGGCCCTTTTCAGGGCCAACCCAGATGTCTCGAAAGGACATTTTTACAATTGTCAAACCAAGTAATAAAAGTATCAAACGAAATGAATTCATGCCATTCGTTTTCAGACTGTGCTATGGATAAGTCACATTTAACTAACGACTGCATATCTGACATGGACAAAATAGAAGCCCTACACCAAAGTTCGCTTAAACTACAAGCCCGATACCAACGTACGCTTAAAATAACAACACTCAGGAGTATCGTAGCCAAATTGAGTGCATGTTACTTTCATGAACTATACTACGATGATATCTTAAATATCATTGAAGCACATTTCATCACCATAGAACATGTTGAATACCTGCTGAAGAAACTCATAGACAATCATGAGTAACCACTACTCTGTGGGAAAAAAAAAAGGCCCTTATCTCGAAAGAGAATATACCTCAATTGTCACCATTTTTTCTTTCAATTTCCCTTCAAAATGATTTTTTCATTAAAGTATGATCCAATGTTTTATAAAAGTTTACAAAAATAAAAATGTTACAAAAAAAAATTAGTCATCACAACTACAAATTCGGCTTGAATTTTTTTAAATTTTACAGCAATTCTGATATGTCAATACAAAAGTAGGTCAATCCACCTCAGGTCAAGGCCAAAGGCAATGCTATCCAACTCAGGTCAAGGTTAAACTTTACGTTATTTCATTAAGAAAATAACGTTCTCTGATTGGTGTACGCTAACAGAAGAAAGTAGGTCAATCCGCCTCAAGGCTATAAAAGCGCACCGCATCAAGCATTCGGTCATATTCTCGCTGCACAACCATGGAAGAAATTCAGCAACTGATTGAATTTGTCAACGAATTGATGGGGTTGATCGAACAACAACGCAATGAGTGGAGACAAGAAACCAACAGCAACAAGATGAACATGATGCCTATATGCTCATGGAACATCAGGAGATGTTGAGACAACAGCAACAAGATGAAGACCATACGATCATGGAACATCAGGAGATGTTGAGACAACAGCAACAAGATGAAGACGATATGCTCATAGAACAACAGCAGATGTTACAAGATGAAAACGATGTCATCGTAATCAGTGACGATGAACACGATGTCACCGAAACCAAGCACGATGTGGACAATGTCACCGAAATCTAAAGAAGAAACAAAACGGCCCTTTTCAGGGCCAACCCAAATGTCTCGAAAGGACATTTTACAATTGTCAACCCCCCTTTAACTTACATAACGTTAAGAAGTGGTCCTCCTTTAACTAAGAAATAAAACATGACGTCAACATGACAATATTGCGTCATTGGAATGTTTGGTATGCATACTCTTTCTCTCTATCCGATCTTAAGTCATCCTAGTTAGATCTAACAGGTAGGACATGTTTTTTTATTACATGCAACATACGGTACCATAAATCTGTTTTCGTATATAGTATTGAGGATACCATAAATTTTCGATTCGGTACCATAAAGGGTACCATACTGCCACCCTACACTACTAACGTTTTACAAGTAATATGTAATGCTATTCCAAAGGCATTAAAATATCTAAGTACATGCAAGTATATTCATAAGAATAATATTATAATCAGTATAATCTGATCATGTATGTTAGGCGAAAAGACACGCTGAATATTTGATTTTATTTGTTTAATAGAACCTTGGTTAGGCCAATGCCCCATGCATCATCGGTCAACCGTGCATTAACTTTACAATCGTTCTAAGGTTTATCGTTAGTGGGGACAGGAGCTAATGACGACGACGACGGCGATACTGCTGCTGATGATTGGTATGGAAATCACTGAATAATGGACATTGTTTAAAATGTCAAAATGCACAAAGTGCGTTCCGTTTCAATAACATACCATAGCAATGCCCTTTCACGTAATAAAAAAGTTAAATTTGTCATAAAACACAATAGACCTCAGCGTCGGATACCCACGGCTACCTGTTACATCTGTCAGCGCTGTATGAAGGAACGTAATATGCGCTCGTTTGTCTCCGACGCTGAATAGGTCTTAATTTACTGTTAATTAATGTCACTTTTGGATACTGGAGATTTTATCAAAATGAGAGACAAACATTATTTTAAAATACAGCGATAGTTTTCAAGCCATCTTCGATGTGTACCTTAATTTTCTTAATTTTACGTATATAACGTAAAAACAAATAAAAAAAACAAAAAACACACACACAAAAAACAACAACAACAACAAAACAACAACAACAACAAAGCAAACAATCAAAGAAACAAACCCTGAGTTATTGGTATTTGTGTGAGTAGTAACTGTTGTTTGTAGCAACGCCTTTTTATTATCTTTTCAATTTATCGATTAATAATGATAGAATGTAACTTGCAGAAAAAAAAGGAAATAGCAATTCTGATATTGTTATGAAAATATACGATTTGATTTTTTTTATAATAATATTAATAGTCTATCTTTCAAGACTGTCTGGACTCCTTAAGTCTGTGAATTTATGAGAATATATTTCAATCAAACTACTTCTTCAGTAATCGTACAATTATTAATCTACATTCCAACGATTTAGTGGGACAATATGTACGGACGAATAATCAGAGCATATGTGTATATTTACACCGAATCCTGACGTCATAACATGGCAGCCACCTTTGCTGAAAACCCAAACGTAAGTATTTCATGGGTAATTCGGTTACAAATTCGAAGCACAATGATTGAAGATTCAATTATGTGATTCGAAATATATGTCGAATCACAAGCATGCTTATTATTGAGGTGATTTTTGAGAGAAATGATTTTATTCTAAGGCAAGTTTATGTCATGGAAACATGCTTGGGCTTGAGGGATATATTTGGCAATTTCACTTTCGAAAACAGAGAATTCTCAGCTAATTGTCTGTCAAAATCATGACTGTTCCATCGTAAACTTTCGTATTTTTTAAATGAAGAGAATCATTTAATATCATGATTATGCGGACAATAATCAATTGCCATGTGTTCAGTGTTTTTGTTTTTTCAGTTTCTCGTTTTTGAGATTGACTTTCAGATTTATATTATAAGAATGCACTGTAGTTTGCCCTTGGGTCCTGACATAATCCAACTCTGAATGATATATGGCATAGGCGGACATAACCCCTCATGATTTTTTTTCAGGATGGATATAGTCCCTCCCATAGTTCTTGCAGGGTGGATGAAATCCAGATCTCTACTGAGATCAGCTCCAGTTATTTTTTTCGTATTGGCCTTTGCCCGATCTCTACCTAGGCCTTATATAAAAGCTTTGGGAAATTTACACTAATACCCCTACCTCGTTTTGGCTGTTCAAATTGATTGTTTTAGGATGCACACGTAAAAATTCACTAGTAAGAAGACATATTTCTCTTTCCGTTCCATTCAGCATCATTGTCTTAGCTTATCGATTTCATGATATATGATGACGGAAAACACCAAACCGTTCATTTCATAGTTTTAAACGGACATTTTGTAAATATTGATCACATGACTAGCGGCGAAGCAGTTTAAACTACAGCTCGGTTCAGCTACAACTGTTCAAGAACATAAGGTAAATGCTCTTTGACAATATGTCGGCCCTGTCAAAATCAAAGAAATATTGCTGTATAAAATGATTTTTCAACATAAAGTTTTTGCGAAATATGTTTTATTTTCTTATAGATTGAGAAAACCACACACCGCTCTGTACTGCATAACCTGTGAGGTGAACCTAACTGTAGTTATCCAATCATGGATTAGTCACGTGATAACCCTCACATGTAAACAATCAGTGTTCCCATGCCTTTCCTAATCAAGGGGTTCATGGAACCCCCTGTGAGCCACAATTTTCAGTTCTGGGGGTTCCGTGTGAAAATTGGGGGTACCAACATAAAAAATACTTTGTTACTGAATACAATGTCTGCAATCCTTCTTTTCTACGTCGTAGCAATGCATAATTTTATTATCATCATCGAAACGAAGCCACGGAAATAATGTCAACCAATGTTTTTGGAATGTTTTTATTTTTGGCCTCTTTTTAATGGTATTTACATCACTTGGACTGTCATCTTGTTGCTGAACATTATCGGAATCGGCTGCGGGTGCTGGGGAAGTTATTTTCCACAGGCCGGTCAGCGTAGACTGTTTTTCCCCCCGACATTTTATGCAGACGCACATTCGTAAACAAATTTGGAACACTCGAACCTTATCCAACGTACACTCAAGAGTTACTTTCCATAATTGTGCTATTTTTAGAGCAAGGAATTTCCGAAGCATCATTTATCGATTTTCATGCCATAAAACACAAGGCTACGACGTACGTGTAGGTATTCAGGTTCGTGTAAATATAAAAAAAAAATGAAGGAAAGAAAAGTAAAACTGTAGGCATTTTGTGTACGTTCCGGTCACGTAGAGAAGACTAGTATTCTGATATGTTGTACGTTTTTTCAACATTCTGTACGTGATTCACGTACATTTGTGCGTGAATGGGAACACTGAACAATATGGCTGTTAAATGGCAAGTTTGGAGGTTTCATGAGTCTGTAGCTGTAAAATTGGTGAAATCAGTAAGCTAAGACAATGATGTTGAATGAAATGGAAAGAAAAATATGTCTTCTTACTATATCCGATGGATTTTTACATGTGAATCCTAAAACAATCGATTTGGACGGCTGAAACGAGGTAGGGGTATCGGTGTAAATTTCCCAAAGCTTTTATATAAGGCCTGGGTAGAGATCCAGCAGAGGCCAGTATGAAAAAAATAACCGGATCGGATCTCAGTAGAGATTAGATAAAACCCCTTTGCATTTACTTCAACGTGGAGTAAGTCTTATCATAAAAAATGAAAACAGACACTAATGAAAATGCATTACAGTCATTCATTATTTTTATCAATTCAGTGTTTATTTATACAAACATATAATTGATTACCATCATCCCAGGTGGCCGAGTGGTTAGAGCATCCACCTCGGGAGCGGGAGGTCTTGGGTTCGATCCCCAGCCATGACATACCAAGTAACCAAAGTATAAAAATGGTACTGTTATAGCTCCTTGCTTGGTACTCATCATTTAAGGGTAGTTGCAGGACTGGTTGGCCCAGTGTCAGGATAATGTGATTATGTGTGTGGGTGTGGTATCATGCCACATGTCTATGGCGTGATAATGCAGTGTGGCAGCACTATATTTGTCTCAAGAAGACATCGTCTCCAAATTACTGAAATACTGTCGTTGGGACATTAACCCAACAAACAAGGAAACAAACTATTAATTACCATGAAATGCACATACATTACTTACATTCAGTGAAACTGACAAAAGTACATTATGTACTTTAGGGACAAACTAGTACAAAATGTGATTAATTCATATTCAAAAGAATCTTTGAACTGACAATACTCACAATAGGTTTCTAGTTTTCTACTGTTTTCTATAGGATAAAACCAATACGACATAACAGTTATAAACTATTTGGACTGCTATGCAGGGGTCACGCTTAGATTTTTTTTATGAGCCAAGGCATGAGCCAAATTGTGGAATTTTTTTTTCTTTAGCCACTATTTGGAGCCAAAATCATTGAGCCAATGATTTAACGAGAATGCAACAAACTATTGGCATTTTACATATGTGCCGCTAATGGTATATTTTGTGTACAGGTGTCTTATTGGTTTTGTGTGTGAGCTTTCATCTTGTATGTAATATCTGAATATCATAAGACTAAACCATAACAAACAATCTTAGAAGTTTTGTCTTTGTTTTGACAGTCAATGAAACAATCAATGTGTCCTTAATCCGTCGGTACATTTGCTTTATATTGTATCGAGTATATATGTATTTTGATGATTTTGAACCAAAATTTTATAATTTTACACAAATGTATGCAAGCTAGGTTTTGTCTGCCCTGTATAAATTATAGGTGGATCATGTCTGCCCAGCAAAAAATAGACATGAGGGGTGATTTTGTTCTACACTCTTTCCGCTTATGGGCACACGTCGCAGACATCTGTTGCTAGGTCAACTATGGATATGGTTAAAGCTGGGAACCATGAGTTGGAAATGTACCACATGTTTTTTTAGATAAATACTGCAGTATGTACCATGGTATACCGAATAAAATATTCCGGGTCTTGTGTTGTAGACTATTCCATATATTACTAACAACATCAAAGTCATGCTCGTCGCCATCAGCCATTTTTTTTATTTCCTTTCAATGTCATATTGTAATGGATAAATATGTTGAAAAAAAATGTATTTCTAATATTAAAGTGGAAATTGATGCATTTATATCATATCTAAGCAGGTTTTTGATGTTCATAAAATTATCATCAACACCAAAATTATTGAAAATTTGTACTCATTCACTTCCATTAAATGGAAACCAACGAAGTACCGGTATTATTTGTCCTTGTACTGGTTCGTACCACAAGCTGTTTGAACCGAGATTTACCGGTAAACTGGTAGAACTGTACCTCTAGATATGGTTAGAATTACCTTTGACAATTATGTGCATGAGTGGAAATCTGCCTGCTGAAAACAATGGGTACTGGTAAAGAACAATTGCTCCATTCATCTATCTGACTTACATCTACAGTATCCCAATCCTAGTCTTCACAGTGCTTACCATCCCAACACCCTTTTTTCACTTGGTGATCAGTTTCTCTTACAGCTGCACACCATTAAATTTGCATTAAGATATAGATATATTTAGGAAAATAAGACATCAAGATATTTGAATTAATTTTTAGCTCGACTTTTCGAAGAAAATGAGAGCTTATACTGTCACTCGGGCGTCGGTGTCGGCGTTGCAACACAAGGTTAAAGTTTTTTTCAAACATCAATAACTTAAATACTATCAAAGGTATTCCACCCAAACTTAAAATACTTATTCACCATCATCACTTCTACCTTACTTCTAAGGCCCACAACCCTGGCTACCCTATTATTGGAGTTATGCCCCTTTCATACTTACAAAACAGCCAAAATCAAGGTTAAATTTTTTACAAAGTTGTATATCTTCAATACTATCTAAGGTATTCAACTGAAACTTCAAGTACATATTCACCATCATTACCTCTACCTTACTAACAAGGCCCATAACTCTTGCTGTACTACTTCTTAAGTTATGCCACTTTCATACTTAGAAAACAGCCAAAATCATGGTAATTTTTTTTACATAGTTGTACTATCACATGTATTTGACTGAAACTTCAAGTACTTATTCACTATCACTACCTCTGCCTTACTAGCAAGGCCCATAACCCCGGCTGTACTACTTCTTGAATTATGCCCCTTTCATACTTAGAAAACAGCCGAAATCATGGTTAATTTTTTTACAAAGTTGTATATTTTCAATACTATCACAGGTATTCCACCATAACTTGGAATATTACAATTTCAGATTTTAGCACTGGAGTTGGCGGATCAGCACACCACATTCTCAAATTGATTCTGCATGCTAATTTCACCAATTAAAAATGTCATTATTTGTTTATTGGAGGTGATAGAATAATTTCTACTATAACTAGAACATATCATCATTGATATGTACCATACTATTAAAATCCATAAAACTGTGTCTTAGCAACTGAGAAAAGTCGAGCGCGCTGTCTTATGGACAGCTCTTGTTTGTTATTGGGAAACCACCCATCTTTTACAATCACAGATGGCTGCATTGGGTGACCATGCATTTGTATGTATGTGTATTAATAGACATAATGCACACATACAATTAAAATCAAATTCTTAGTCACTGACCATCTGTGAACAAGCTGCTTTAAATGGCAGAATATTTCTTAGACATCTTGCTAAATTTCCAAGGAATTCATTCATAGTTAAGAAGTAAAAGAACACTATCAAGCTGAGAATGCTAGATTTTTAGGGTTCTGTAATAGTTTGTTAAAATGTCAGACTGCTGATAATCCATAAAATTAAGGGTCATTAACATCTTGGAAGTCTGATCAATACATGTTCCACGTCAAGTCTAGGACAGTACAAACAACTAGTAGTTAACAATGATGTGCTCAGATACTAGTGAGTGGCATGTATTTTGTTTTTATCAGAACTCTCCCTTCAACAGGTTCTTTGCCCAGCTGACAGCCTAACCATTCATAAGCAATACCTGACTTGTACTGTTAAGATACTTTTTCATGATGAGCATTGAGATCTTGTGTATTGGTTCAGTTTGGTTGGTACCCTGCTTGTAAGAGCTAGGCTGGATGTTTCACCTGGAGGACCAGTCTGAGAGCAGACACTGCAGTGCAGTGAGAGGAAACAGCTGTTGACTTAGACTAGTTATTAGTCAGGTAACTAAGAAGTCTGAGTTCTAATTCAATTGTAGATTAAGTCCAGAATGTAGACTAGCAACCAAAATTTTAATACCTAACACAGTTTTCCGTTTGAAAGTATGGTACTATTTCTTAGGTGGTCGATGGTTCAAGAGTGCCCCTTGTGTACCTGGGTTCTCCTTTCATTTGTAATTAGCTGAACATCACTGAATAACCATCACAACTTCATCATAGCCTTATGGCTAGGCTACTGTTGATTGTTCTTTCTAGCTGCTGGCAGGCAGAGTCTGACAGAGTGATCTGTTGTCTTGTATTCATCATTAGTCAGAACACTTATTTCTACCTTTATTTATGCCATCTGTTGGGACTGGAATAGACACGAAAGTGTTATCGGCAATTACCTGCTTGTGTGTTTGTATTTCATGGGCTTCCTCTAATCATGAAAGGATTTGCTTGGTAGATCAGATAGGCTAGATGCAGATTGAAGCTACATGATTTGTAATGATGCATGTACATTACAATACATACATATATGTAAGATGGAATGAATCTTTGATGTTGGCTCTCAATGGGTATTGAACTTTGAGGAGATGAGAAAATTAAGGTAAAAGAAAGAAAATGCAACCCAATTTTGTATTGTGCTACCAATTTTTCGTTGAGAAGAGAAAAATTTAAAGAAGCAAAAATTTAATATATTTTTCGAAAAAAGGAAACACTCATATATAATGATAGATAGATAGGTATAGATAGGTGATATGTACATTGTACTGTTGTAGATAAATGGACAAATAGGTAGATAAAAGAGACAGAATTATTAATTGATAATGATTGGTTAACAATAATGTGTTATTTTAAAATAACAAGGATTATCATAAATATGAATAACTCTATAATGTACCCTAATACTGATTAAAACCCATTAAATATGAAAATTGGAAATATTGTGAAAATAGTTCTTTTTAATTGCTGTTTAAATGATATATATTTAGCTTAATTAACCTACATATGTTTAAACTTAACCCGGTACCTCCAGAGACCAGTATTAATTAGTACTGTTAAATCTAGTATAACCAACTTGCCAGACCGAAGGAAGGGGTGCAGATGGAGGACTGCTTTCAGTCTGATCAGGTTTTTTTGTGGCTTAAATTGGAGGATTGAAGTTGTTGAGGGTTATATACAATACAGTGGTAGATGAGAATCACAGTCTCCAGGTGAGTGTTATGATTGTAAATTTTAAGGTAGGAGGGGGGGGGGGAAGTAGAGCGAATCAAAGCAGGGGATGTATGCCACGGAGATCTCCCACGGTGATTGATTGTTTTGGATCATTTCTAGTGACACTGGGATAATCTGCCTCACCTTTTTCTGCTATTAGTCCCAGCCAGCATGGCTTATCAGTTCAGCCTGTGGTCCGAGATGTTGAGGAGGGAGCAGTGATGAGTGGTTCTGTCATGTATGTCTGATGGTGGAATTTGAGTGATTCAGGTTACCTGTGGATTTGTTAGTCATGGATTTTTATGTTCATTTATTTTGTTTATTTTTTGCTCATGTTTTTCATATGTGAGTTTTTATAAAAGATAATGATTTTTCATTTAATTTTTGGAATTTTTCACAATATTGTGTACATTGGGTGATTTATAGTACATAATTATATTGAATTATCTGAATGTTATAATGTAAATTATTATTTATTATGATATGAAATGTTCATATGAAGAAAGGATAAATGAATTTAGATTATTCAATTTGTAAAGAAATTAATAATAAAATTACTCAACCATAAATGTAGTGTGTAATTAGAATATATTAGTATAATAAGATATTTATAGGTTTTTAATTTCCTTTCAGATTTTGCATCTGTCACTTTCTAACATTTATAGAAAGAAATAGTAAAAAGATTGATAAGGCAAGGAATTTCATTTTTTTTTCAATCAAAAATGTTTCCTGCATTCTGCATCATGTCTGTAATTGAAGGCACATTTTATGATTTGGCCGGTTATGTAACCACTTCCTGTGTGATCTTCTCCCAGAAAGTCGGCAGTTACTGTTTGAAGGAGTGGTGGTACATAATCATGGTCCGCAGGCTCTAGTCATCAGATGGTTCGCTTTTTAATAGAAGCCAGTCTTAGCTGTGGTGTATTAGACTCATTCATGAAAAAATGTTGGATTTATGAAAAATATTTGTTTTTTTACTCTCTCTGGAATAAAATGAAATATATGTTGTTAAAAAATGGACAGTGAATTTAAAATTTAGTTTAATTTTGCAGAATAATGTTGTTAAATTACAGTTTAAAGAATTTCTGTACATTAGTTCTCTCCTTGGTTATGTTGAATGCTGGTACCTGTTTTACGACGGAATTAATATTTATTTTGAACTTTAAAACTACATGAATGTATCCCAGGGAACAAATATTATTTAAGTTAAACAAACTGTAAAGTGATTTGGAAAAAATATTAGTGATTGAAATTAGTACAAACATAGACTGGTAAATACGCTCTTAACTCTTCATAATTGTAATCCTTCATTATTTATGTCATCAGCTTGCTGCTGTTTTGATTTTTATGATTGGATTATAATGAATTGTGAACCATGAACCTCAGTCTTATTATGAATTCACTGATGACATGGTCAAAACAATTTTTCTGTGTAACCCAGATAAGAGTGAAACACAATTACAGTGTGATCAAGTTTTACACAGATATAAACTGTTGAAATAGAATTTAGGATACATGCAAACTGTGCATCTACACGGCTCTAGCCTGTGCTTGCCATGCAATCTGATCTGGTTATATATTGGTTTGGTTGTCATGCATTTTTTTTATCTTTTCATATTTATAAAGATCTACCTTGAGTTTGGTTTCTATCTTAAAATTCATGTGTTCTGGGATATACAGGTAAACATGAAAGATAGGGGAACAATCTCACAAGCTGTTGAATCATTGAATGACACATGTGTTTCCTCAAGAAAAAGTGCAAACTGAAATTGAGCTAAAACTCAGTACAATGTAGAACATTTGGATATATCACAGATGCTTTTTCTGCCTCAGTGTGATTAAGAGGAGAAAATTCAGTATTAAAATAAACAGGAGCATAAGAAAAAAAAAATTGAAAGAAGGACTTGTTTGAATATATATGGAAACTAGTAGGAATTTTAAGTTAAACATGTTTAAAATAGGAATTTTGAGTTAAAAAAGGTTTAAAATAGTATATTACTGAAATATCAACCTTCTAAAATAAGAAAATTTGTATTATATGTGTGCTGATTTAATAATAATTTTTGCTTTATTGTCTTTTTTTTATCAGATGTAATGGAACATTTTGTTTGCAACTTATGCTAAAAAAGAAGCATAGTTCAGTCATTTAAAACATAATATTTTCTATAAAGTACACTGGTACTTGGAACTGATGCAGAGTACATTAAGTGTGTGTTGAACTTTTGGACTACATGTGTATTGATGAATTCGTGTTGCCATTTTCCTCAACTGATTGGTCTGTCTGGATTCTGCAAGATGAAGCTCAATACAAAGGTAAATATTTTATTCTCAGGTATTTTTCATTCATATATCTCACCTATCTCTCTGCAACAGCTGTAGAAATGTCAGAAAACGAGTAGGCCCCCTTAATGGATTGTGTTCCGTGTAATTAGGCAGAAATTATGTTTTCTTTATGCACTCTTTGGTATATGCTTCAAGAGTGAGAGGGGTTACTTACCTTTGAAGACTGATGTTGCCATAAGATGCTGTGCTTTAGATTAAAATGAAAGAGTCATAAATGCTGCTATGAGACATCTGCGTACAGTACCTCTGGAAAAGAAGTTGGAAGTTTGAGTCATCGTTTGGTTGATGGTTCTGCTGCACAGTCTCATCCTCAAGCAAACTACTTCCACAGTTTTATATTGTTGTTTTAATTTATGAAGCTCATGATCACAGTAAATCTTAATCATTTTCATGAGGGAAAATCTTGTGCTCTGTGATAGTGTTAAATTGTGTTAACAGTATATTGCCCCTGATGTTGGAAGAATTTCTTGATCATATCTGTCTTATTAACCCTTAACCTGCTGAATTTCTTAAATGGATTTAGCCGTCACTTTTTTTTTAACTGTCCATTATCAATTTTAGGGATAACAAGAAGAAAACTTTAAGTTGGTCAGCCAACAGTAAAGAGCAAGGCAGGGTAAGGGTTAAGACGGACAAATCTCTGGAAGCATTGATGCTTGATTTATTGAAATAATGCTTTAATCTGCACATCTGGCTTGCATTTTGCTAAACATCTCAGGCTTTTCTCAACTAAAAAAATATCAAAGTCCATATTTTGCCTAATATTGCTTTCAAAATATACTGTATTATGAAATGTAGCAATTGGTATTATCTCTGAGACAGGTCAGATCAGGGCAGTATAATTGTTTCCACCATCATCTTCTTCATGTTGCAGAATTCCTTATCTTAGTTTTACATCTTGGCCAAGAGATTAAAGACTTCGGCATTCCGCAACAGTGATTCACCTTCACACAGACAGTGAAATAGCAGGGTTTAAGCAGAAGCACAAGTTATGCAGCTCTGCATCGTTTACTTCTCCCATTTCATTCGACTGGCTTATTTGCAGTTTCATTTAATTTAGTGAAAGACATGCATATAAATTTTTATAATAGATAATTGCTCATGGAACTTTCTGACAGGATCTTCTTTATGTAAATTGATTAATTATAAAATGCATTCTAAGAATGTTTTGTTGCAGTTGTTGGCAAGTGTTTCAGCAAGACTTGATAGGTGTAATATGTGATCCATTTTATCCAGGTTATCAGTTATTGTAAGGAAAGGCAAATAAAAAAGATCATTTTAAGTCAGGTCTGATATAAAAATAGTTATAGGAATTTTCTTTTCATATCTGTTGGGAAACAGATTTTTAAAACACATACCAATCCTTGGATTGGATTAGTACTTTGTGCTTGAAAATGTCATGAGAGAATCTTATCACAAACTGATTTGAATCCACATGCAACCTTTTGATATATAGTCCTAAGAACTACTACTAGACCAATTTGCATGCTTTCTTTATGAAAAATAAGAATAGCATTCAGGTTTTCTGTGGTATTTTTACCCTGAAAATTGTAAAGTACCCTCAAATGGGACTTATACATTAATGGGGGAAAAAAGAAAGAAAAAAAAAAGAAGAAAAGTAGAAAATGTATCCTGATTTTATTAAATCATTTGAAACACTGAAGAATAATTGTATGCTCAGGGAATCTTTTTTTTCTTCTTTATCGGCAGACTTCCACCCTGAAAACCTCTTTACAGTCATTCAGTATTCACAAAAGTTAATTATCTTCCCAAGGGTTTTCCTTCCCCAAAATGCAAACAAATAGTGCCATTTCAATTTTTCTCTCCTTTAAACTTTCATTAAATGATAAGACTAATCTGAGTGGTTTAAGGTCATTCTCCCTGGTATTGAAGGTTGTGTGTTTGATCCCTAGATGCGACATACAAAAGTCGTATAAATGGTACTGGTATAGCTCCCTTGCTTGGTGTTAAGCATATCAGAGTAAAGCCGGTACTGGTTGGCCTGTTGTCAGGATAATTTGACTTGGTAGTGGTATCATGCCACATGTTGGCGGTGTAATCGATACTTCTGTTTAAACAGTTGACTTTGGTAGGATGTTAAACCCAATTAAAAAAAAATTTCAATCTCTCCGTTAAAATTCAGTTTTTATTTAAATAATATCATGGCAGTTTCATTTTCATCTACTCAAATGGTCATCAAATAGATAAGTGTCATTTGCCATAATTTGTGTTCATTTATCATGTATGATTATCCACTCTGAGGTAATTTGATGTTCATTTATTGTCTGAATAAATTTATATCGTTGGTTGCTATGGAAATGCTTGGAAAACTGTCATTCCTCATCATCTGTTGTATTAATTGTTTCCTGCACCAGACAGATATTCCAGCACGCCAGACATTGACTGAGCAAATGTGGAATGTAAGAATTACAAGGAACTAATTAATGGACTGTATACAGACATGCCAAACACAAGGGGGGTATGGGGGTTAGGGTGGTGGACAGGGGTGTGGTTGTTAGTTAAGGGCTGAGATCCTGGTCCATCCTGAAGAGATTGTCATTTGCCAAATGACACATTTGCAGAAAGAGAAGTAGATAACTTAAAAGGAATATATTCAAATGTTTTTTTTTTAGCTCACCTGAGCACTTACTTTTGTGACTGACTTCGTGCGTCATTAACAATTGCTTGTGAACACTCTAGAGGCCACAGTTTTTGCCCAATCTTCATGAAAATTGGTCAGAATGTTTGTCTACATGATGTTTGTCTACATGATTCTCAGATAAGTTAGAAATTGGGTCATATGGGGTCAAAATTTAAGTCATCAGGTCAAATCTTAGAAAATTTTAGAAAAACCTTGTGAACAATCTAGAGGCCACAGTTTTAACCAAGTCTTCATTAAATTTAGTCAGGATGTTTGTCTACATGATATCTTGGACGTTCGAAATTGGATCACGTGGGGTCAAAAATTAGGTCACCAAGTCAAAGCTAAGAAAAACCTTGTGAACACATTAAACCCTCAAATGAATTGAAATGGGGTCATATGGGGTCAAAATCTAGATCATCAGCTCAAATCTTAGAAAAACCTTGTGAACATACTGGATGCCATATTTTTGGCCTAATCTTCATGAAACTTGTTCCGATGTTTGTCTTCATGATATCTTGGATAAACTTGAAAATGGTTCATATGGGGTCAAAAACTATGTCACTAGGTCAAATCTTAAAGAATCTTTAAAAAAAACAAAACCTTGTGAACACACTAGACGTCACAGTTTTGGCCCAACCTTCATTGGTCAGAATGTTTAACCCTTTCCCTCATAGAGGAAACCATGAAAAGACCTATGCGAACAGCATAAAACCAGATCAGCCTGCGAGTAACTCGCAGGCTGATCAGGTTTTATGCTGTTCGCTGCTCCTCAGTGGTCTGGAAATGAGGATTTTGTAATTAAATTTGGTAAGGTTTAACTGTGGTTTTCTGCAGTTCAGGCTTAATTTTTATATGCTCTGGTAATAAGGTAATGGGGAAAAAGCATAGAATAAGAGTTAAAAGGAAAATTTGTGGTACATAAGTTACATGTACATAATTTCATATGTTTCAAAATAAATTAGGGTTTGACATATTTGTAAACTAGAAGTGACACTTTGCATGATTTTCACGGAGTCAAAGGGCAATAACTCTGCTATGTCTCAATTAATGCCAAAACAAAATCCCAGGTACACAACAACCGAAACTTGTGAACAGTCCTATACAGTTTTATGTCTTGCTGACGTATACGTTTTTGAGATAAAAGGAATTTTTACAGATGAAAGAATGAACAGAATTATATGAACACTTGTAAGTATATATTAACATGGTTTAGTGGTAATGGTAATAGTGTCCATTAAAATACTGTTAAAAAGCCCATTAAATTGTTAAATATTAATTGTTATTTTTAATGGTGACCCTGAAAATGCTATTAGTTACTGAAAAGTCTGTTAAAATAGAAGTTTAATTTGAAACTGCCATTCATATATTTGATAATGCCATGAAAACTAATTATGGACGTGAATTTCAAAACTTTTGTGTATGAAAGTTATTAAGTAATGCATATTATGACATAGCTGGCATTTAATTTACTGAATTTACAATTCCTAGTTCACAGTGATCTAGTAGATAAAGTTGTTATGCTACAGATGTTTCTCTTGGCACCAAGGGGAGAATAGCTTGCTTACTGTTACCTAATAACCACATGGGTAATTGCACAAGAAATAGACTTGTTACCTGTAGTTTCAGGGAAGCTGGTTCCTGGTCTGCCATATGGCGAGGGCAGGATACCTGTGTCCTCAGCAGGCAATGCTGATTACATAATAGCTTGACTGATTTTCTTAGGTAATCTGGTAGAGTTGTACATATGATATTCATAATCAGGAGATAGTCTTGAAACCAGTCATATGGTAACTTCTTTTTGGTTGCAGTTTAGATCTGCAGATTTAGAAACATATTTCTTGACCTTTATACTTTTGTAATCCTGTAAAGGCATTTTTAAGGGTATTGAAAGAAGGAATACCCTTTCCATGGATCTTCATGTGTTTGGTTTTTGCTGAGATTGGTTACCAGCTCAGTGCCATGTGCTTGGAATAGGGTGAAAACACGTGATGGGATCCAGTCTGCTTCTTGAAGTGAAGCTGGTTCCTGGTATATCATGTGGTTAGGATAGGATGTGTGTACATGTACAGAGAGCCGGTGTGCATGAGCAAAAAGACTGGTTCCTCAGGTGTGCCATGTGACTTGTTATAGTGTGACTGCATGTCCAGAGTATACATGGACTTTACCGGTACATGGGAAACGTAGCTGCGTCACTGTGGGGGGCCTGTGGTGAAGTATGTTTCTGGTTTTATTAATTCATGCATTTTATGCATATCTTGTGAATATTTCAGTTTTTACTTTAGACCGATGTTACTAAAAAACGTGTCATTTGCTTGTTTACCATCTGATTTTATATGCATAACATACATTTTATGTTCAGTCATCATCCAGTTGGTTTTTGTTTGAATGATATTAAAAAAATATTAAGCAAAATATGGCTAATATTTTAATTCTGTGTTTTTACAGTTAGTATACTTCTCATGACCATTGTTTTTCTTGCAGTGTCAAGGTAGAACTGATAGGTATTTATCACTTTCAGTGAAAAACTTTGGTTTAAATAGCATGATTTGTATAAGTTGGTAACCCGCATCTATTTCAGAAATAATCATGATGTTGTTATAATTTCATGCAACATTTGATTTTCTTTTTACAAATGCATCTACCAAGCCGAAAAAAAAAAAAATGATAACACTCAGTTTGTAAAATAATGAGCATAACATGTATACAAATGTATCTGCAAAGGTGCGTAGGCAGGCCCTCAAGCAGTGTAAGTGGAACTGTTACCAATTACTTCTGAATTCTCAACATTGTTTCATGATCCTTACCTGCTTCTAGCCTAAATTATGATAAGGACCAGTAACTACTCCTGTCATTAAAACATAGGTTTGTGAGAGTTATCTTTCTTTGTATAAAAAAACCCCCCAAAAAACAAAAACACACACACACATCCAAAACAGTACTCGCAGTCTCATAAAAATCATATTGTAATCCTCTGCTATACGTGATTAGGATCTGACAACATCGCATTAGGGGTAACGTCTGATTGACCTTTTAAGAAATTTATATGCATAAACAAGTGCTTGATTTTAAACCAATCAAATCGTGCATTTCAAACCTTTTAATTTTAGTTCTCCTCACTAAACTTGTTATCAAAATCTCCCGAAAAGAAAATCCACATACAAAACATCTGTCACTTGAAGAGTATAAATAGCGCACTGTATTTCTAACGATAACATGTTTTTGTTATTGTTTTGAATAGGGGTAACAGGTATTGAAATCACAAACCGTGACTAAACTCTGTTGTATTGTTGAATAAATGTAAACGCTGTTGTTAAATAACTGAAGTGGCCACAGGCACAGTGGAATGACAGCTGTCTCTTAATTGAAAGGTTCTAAGTTTGAGTCCAGCATAGGAAGTATTTTTTTTATTTAATGTTTTATTTAACCCTTTCCCTCATAGAGGACACCATGAAAAAACCTATGCGAACAGCATAAAACCAGATCAGCCTGCGAGTAACTCGCAGGCTGATCAGGTTTTATGCTGTTCGCTGCTCCTCAGTGGTCTGCAAATGAGGATTTTGTAATTAAATTTGGTAAGGTTTAACTGTGGTTTCTGCAGATCAGGCTTTATGTGGTACCTATTGAGTGCGTCAAAATGAGTCTATATGAGGGAAAGGGTTAAATATCGGCCGTATTCTCCTTGTGAAAGTTGAGGTATGTGTTTAAGTCATATACATGAGTATTCACTACAGAATTTTCTAAATTCCTTATTTTCGTTTGTATATACATGTACAATACTTAAACGTCTCAGAAAATAGTGCTTTCGAATGAAAATCTGAATGATTTGAAATGTTCATGAATGATGAAAAAAAACAAAAAAAAACGCCAAAGCAAAATAAAAAAAAATACAAAAAAAAATATAATAAATAAAATGAGACTTGAACCTGTGACTTCATGCTTGCACTGAAAAAATCAGACAAAAAAACCTTTATCCACTGCTTGAGCTATTGTGATTTCTATTTAATTAGAGTTTTTTAATGGGAACATACTATATTCTATAAGTTTGACAAGGATAGACACACTGCCCTGATGTATCTGTATAATTATATCCTGGGGCAATTTAAGAACAAAATTTGTCAGTGGCATTTTACAAACCACAGTAATCTATAATTATACTGTTTATAATTTTACTACAACTTTTTACTTAACCCTTTCCCTCATATAGACTCATTTTGACGCACTCAATAGGTACCACATAAAGCCTGATCTGCAGAAAGCCACAGTTAAACCTTACCAAATTTAATTACAAAATCCTCATTTCCAGACCACTGAGGAGCAGCGAACAGCATAAAACCTGATCAGTCTGCGAGTTACTCGCAGGCTGATCTGGTTTTATGCTGTTCGCATAGGTCTTTTCGTGGTGTCCTCTATGAGGGAAAGGGTTAAACAGATTGTAATTCGATGATGGATTTTCAAATTAAAATCATTTCTGATTACAGACTGTCTTTGGGAATAAATAAAAACAATGAGCGTATTTTGAGATCCATTCTAAATACTAAATTGTGTTATTTGATCAACATTTTCAATGCGGTTATTTTACCAGAGATATTTGTACATTGTGCACCAATTGTGTTAGTCTACAATATGTCAACGTTATTAATTTTTTTTATATTTTCTTTTTCATGAAAACTAAATCATTATGAAATATAATGGGCCTTTTAATCCTACTGTATGATAAATGTGTCAATGTGTCTAGCATAAATTAACCACCAGTGTACTTTGTTGCTGAAAATGTTGTAAAGCATCAGCAGAAATATTTACCTTATCTTGAAGTATCAGCTTGTCTTGAAACTGGATTGTTTATATTCTGTCTGGCCAAACAGCCAAGGCATGTTTCAAGGCAACTTTATCACATAACATATTAAGAGAATATTGTTGATAATTGATGTGTTAACAATTTATGTATCATAACTATAAACAAATAAAACATGATATAAAAGTCTGATTTGGTGTAATTTACAGTGTATACTTCAAGATGCGTTTTTGTGATCCTTTCATGAATTGTAAAAAAAAAGTGCAATCAAGATAATTCATTATAATTGATAATAATGCAATTAATGGGTTTTAATTAAAATATGTGGCATTGCCATGCCATTAACAAATATCATTGTACTTTAATGAGCATGACAATGTTTAATTGCCATTAAAGACAAGTCAGAAGATACAAAATATGAAAATCCATGGCTTATTCATGGCCGATTCGCTCACCTGAGCACCAAGTGCTCAGATGGGTATTGTGATCGGCCTTTGTCCATTTTCCATCATCTGTCATGCATGTCAACTTTTGCTTTAAATGAATCTCCTCCTAAACCTCAGAGCAGATTTGATAAAACTTAATACTTAAGTGGTACTGAACAAAAATAGCTAAAAATCATTCCTGTCCTCTAACCACAATAGCAGCCAGAGCTAAAAATAGAAAAATCTTTAAACAACATATCTTAAATCGCTAAGCAGATTTTGATAAAACCCAATAGGAATGATTATTTGGTGTTACTGCACTAAAATAGCCAATATGGTTCCGGTCTGCCAAACCAAATGGGCCACCAGAGCTTAAAAAAGAAAAATTCTTAAATGACATCTCCTTAGCCACTGAGGAGATTTTGATGAAACTCTATAAAAATGATCATTGGTTTTAAAAAAAAATCAGGTATGCCAAATAAGGTTAAAAACTTTAAACAATTTCATTGGGTGGTACTGCACAAAAATAGCTAAAATCACTCTGATCACCGGAACAAGATGGCTGCCATGGAGGGCTTCAAATAGAACTCTTTAAATGACATCTCCTGGTCAGATTTTGATTAACTAGTAGTATCAAGTCAAGTTGTCCATACCAACACATCTATTACAGAGGTTTTAGCCCTTTGCTTTTTAACCCTTTCCTCATTAGACTCATTTTGACGCACTCAGTAGGTCAAAAAGTCTGATCTGCAGAAAACCACAGTTAAACCTTACCAAATTTAGTTATAAAATCCTCATTTCCAGACCACTGAGGAGCAGCGAACAGCATTAAACCAGATCAGCCTGCGAGTTACTCGCAGGCTGATCTTGTTTTATGCTGTTCGCATAGGTCTTTTCATGGTTTCCTCCATGAAGGAAAGGGTTAACTACTATAATTATATTATGTGCAATTCATCCTGATTTCAGCATTTTCTCTTTAACTGTTGAATTCAGGTGAGCGATTTAGAACCATCGACTTGGTCCTCTTGTTTTCAATTAACACTGTGCAATTTAAATGATGTTTTAGGCCCAGTTCATAGCCATTTAAATGATATTTTATGGTATTTTAAGGTGTTACTCATGAAAATGTTTTAATCATCACACATGATTGGGGTAAAGTAGTGATTTAATGGACATTTAATGGAAAAAGATAGCAGTTAATTGGCTTGTGCATGCAGAATGTCAACTGTAAAAGAATAGTGGGAAATAGGTATTCTTTTTGTATATGGGTAAAATTTTGTCGTATTTATTTATTTTTATTTTTTTTGGTAGAAATAGAAACACTTCACAGTGTCTCAGTTGTGGAAGAAGATCAAACATCTAGCTAAAACTTATCAATCATTTAAAGCTAAGTCTGGCTGCTTTGGTTATGTTATGACATTTTCATCGGATAATTTTAAGGACTAAAACATAATTAGCTGATTGAACATTGCTAATATGGGGACTGTGGGGAAGTTTGACCTTCTGACTTTCCCATGTGCTAAGTACTGGTCCAACCCAAGACCATGACAATTAAATTGTAATTATTTGTTCCTAAATCAACATAAAAAGAAGTTTAATCAATACATATCAAACTATTCCTTCCTTGTTTTATAAGTATTTCAAGTTCAGTAAATCAATATTTATATAGTCAAACATTTTTTGCATGGATATTTATGAGGACTGCAAATCATAGGTACAAATGGTCAGAGGCTGTGATGGCAGGAGGTAGTCTGATGCCATTATCAATTAGGAGAATCTCAGGTGCAGGTGTGCTTCAGGAGATAACATTGACAACTTGATCATGAAAGTCATCTTCCCATGATCATATCATAGGCCTGGACTCAGCAACTATTGTATCACTGTCTACATGTGCCTGGCTGATTCCCCTCTCTGTTGCAGTTATGTACATGTGTACTTTATACCCGTAGCTGTTTTCCTTCATATTCTGTGCACTTTCTGGTTTCAGGCTGAGACTGGAAGATATGTAAAAAGGTATATAACTGGTACCCTGTTTGTGCTGTACAATACCTGTAAGAGCTTACTTAGTAAGGCTGAGGATGCATCCTCAGATTGTAATTGGAGTGAACTTTAATTCCTCTGTCTGGTTGTACCAGCATTGCTGTTACCTGGCACACAATGGGAACCAGCTGTCATGGAAATGTCATGTACGCTGGTTTCCGGACTAAAGATGTGAGCTTTGAGACCTTAACAGAGACAATCCGTGTCTAACCATTCTTGTTTTGTATAGAAATAGTCTAGCTATTATAGGTGTCTGTTGTCAAGCAATTCTTGTGTTAATTGTTAATAATTAAATTTTTATCTTTAACATCGTAGTTAATTGCCAGATTTGGAATATATTGCTATTGATACTCAGATGGCTTATTTCATGTCTTATTGACAACTTGGTGATATATATCGTGAGCATTAAAATAATTGCTTTCATATGAAAATTACTGTGGAAATTATTTTGAAGTTAATTCAAAGGAAGTTGTTTAGGGATTATTAACTAACAAAGAAAAGTTGAAATTCAGTGGTACATGTAGTAAGGTGGGGGGGTTTGAAGTTTTAGAGGCTCTTTTTGTGGTGGCTTAGCAATATTTACAAGTGTGTGGAAATTAGTAGAATCGACAGATATGAGGTGTAAGGCAGCCTGGTAAACATTTGCATGTTTGGAAATATTGGTTGGAAACTTCTCATTGTGAGTACCGATGTTTGAATGGTATCATTGTTGTACTTGTGGACATTGTTGTGAAAAATACAACATGAGTGAGGCAGAGGGTATGCGGCCAATAATGAAGTCAGACACATTCTCGAGTGTTCAAGTATGTATTTCTTTTATTCATTTTCATGTTATTTTAAATGTTCTGTATTATCATTGTTTAATTTAGGGTTCATGTTTCCATACATATATAATTATGTATGTTCAAGTAGAAATTGTATATTTGATTTTTTACCTTAATGGGCTCAATTACGGTGCTAACTTTTTATTCCCATTTGTACAGACCCCTCTCCTTGTGCTCATTTGTACATGTAATCAGGGGAGGTTACTGTTAGTAAAAACCTCTATCATAGATTTGACATAATTATGCTGCATTTTGTACATGTATTCAGCTTCCACTGCAGGAATTCTGATGATATTTGATGATTGTAGATAGGGCTAGTAGAACAGTCCCGTTAAATAATGGTACCTTTTCTACATAGAATTTGCCAAAAATATGTCCTATCAATAAGTCATCATAGACTCAGTGAATTTAGGTCATTCTTGGTACACTGTAACACATATACATTTCACTAAAATGAAGGCCAGTTAAACTTTCAGCAAAATCTATAAATTTTTGACACAGTTATGGCCCCTTTTTGACATAGAATTCTCTTTAAATACATTGTGTATTGTTTAGGCGTCATATTCATTGTTTGTTTCTTTAACTTCAAAAAATTAGCTTAAAAATAGCACTCATGCTGATTTTAATCTACCAACCAAATTTGATGACATGTTTAAATTGGTAATGACAGGTAGAACTGTGTTAAGGGGCATTTCTGAATTAGTTGTTTTCTTTATCAAGCAAACTGAAAAAGTCCTTACCCTATCATACCTCATTCTCTGTGGCTAATACAGCTTCACCAGGCAGGTATGACAGCACTCGTAACAGTCCGCAGATTTCATGTGTTACTCATTTCATTATCATTCACTTACATAGCAGCCAGCAATGTGTTTTTCAGTCCTTGATACATCTAGGCCTTTCAGTGCAACAGTGCTGTCGGGTTTTGGTACCACTGCACCTATTCAGTGAACTCTTTGAGGTATTTCTTTGAAATATATTGTTTGAAAATAGAGATTTTCTTGTTCCCAAAAGGATTTTGGGAGGCATATTATATCCGTACTAATCGCTTTGAGGTATTTCTTTGAAATATATTGTTTGAAAATAGAGATTTTCTCGTTCCCAAAAGGATTTTGGGAGGCATATTATATCCGTACTAATCGCACTGTCCGTCCGTCTGTACGTCCATCTGTCCCACTTCATGTCCACTTTGTAAGGTTGATTTTGAAGTATCCTGGTAGAAATGTTCACATTGAGACAATGTGTCACGCCATCATTTAGACCTGGGTTTGCATCTCAAAGGTCATGGTCACGGTCACAAGTCAAGTGTTGAAAAGTGGCTCTTATTTCTGGGCTCTTAAATTATTAAGTTAATAAGTTGATTTTGAAATAACTTGGCATAAAAAGGCTTCCAGATATGTGGCACATGCAAGATCCATGTTTGTAGCCTTAAAAAGTCAAGGCCACAGTTAGAGAAGAGAAGATGGTCCTGTCCTTACACATAACCCAGGATTCAATGTCAGATTTTCTTTGAGGGAATTTTTTACTGTGACAGCTCTTGTTGTTTTTGTATTTTTACAGCAAAAGTTAATTATTGTCATGCTCTAAAATAATTGAGTGAGTTATCTTTCGGGCAGCTTTTGTTTTGAAATGAAAGGAGGTTTAAAAAATGTAGTATAACCCTTTACCTCATGGATATCTATGTACAATTTTATGACTATTGTGTTGTTCCAGCAGCCGAAATTGGGACAGCTTGTATTGGACAATTAACATTAAAAAATTTATGACTCTGGGTCTAATGTATGAACTGTGTACTATAGGCCATGTCATTTGTGTTTTAATGGAGCATGTAGTAACACTCACTAAAAAAGGGTAAAGCAGATGTCAGTGGACTGTTAAAATTTTTGGTAGAAGTTAAGTTATCCTGCTTAGCATACATGTATGACTACATGTTCCGCATTCTAAAAATAAATGCTATGAATATCAGAGTTAGATTCAGGCTTCAGTCCTATGATTAACATCTACCTGCCAGTGTAATCCCAGATGTTAGCTGTATTATCCATTATTATCTATCAGTAATGCTCCATTACAGCTGTAAGAGTCTGTGGAGTCAAGGAATCTCCAGAAATGGAGGTGATAATAGTATCATAACCTGTATCGAGTTCTCCATCGGGACTAAAGTCATTTAAGACATTTGGTACTTTTATATATGCTCTCTGTAGAGAAAGAAAAATCTTAAGGCTGAGTAAGATGTCATTCTGAGAGCTCATTTTAACCTGCTTCCTTCTCTGTTCATGACCAAATATTGCTGGAAGTCTTAAATTTTCTGTCCCACCAACCAGGCGGCCGAGTGGTTGGAGCGTCCGCCTCGGGAGAAGGAGGTTGTGGGTTCAATCTCAGCCGTGACATACATGAGTTGTAAAAATTGCTACTGGCAGTGACTGGCAGCACAATATTTATAAATATATGTCTCAAGTAGACAATGACATATTCTCCAAATGACTGAAATTCTGTTGGTGGGATGTTACAAAACCCAATAAACAAACTTTTCTGTCAAAATGATTTTTTTGTCAATTGTTAAAGATGAACTAGCAATATACAAGAAAACTGATACCAAATATTGCTTAAAATTTTGTCATTCTAAAAGACCCATTTTTTATTCATGACAACTTTGGAAAAGACTACGAGGCTTTTGCTATTGAACATATGTCCTGCAGCGAGAAACCATTGAGATAGGTGTACATATTTTAACTCAATAGTTATAAAGTTAAATTTAACTTAGGCATTCAAGCCTTTATATAATTATATTAGTATGAAGTCCTCTTTCCACCTCATTAGAGTGAAAACTGACATTTAAATATTATTTTACAATGATTGGACAGAAAGACTTGACTAGACTATTTGAGTTTGCCGTCGCTTTGACAGTATTTCAGTCATATAGTGACGCCCAGTTAATTACAGGTGGGGGAAGACCCCAAATGCATGAAGGCATCCGGGTAGAACCATCGACCTTCCCCAAGCTAGCTGGAAGGCTTACTCTTATGAAAATCCGAATGACCCTGCCGGGATTCGAACCCACACGATGAAGGCTGAGTGAGTGGACAAAAAGAGACATAGCTAATTGAAATCCATCTATTGGCACTACTGTTTTAGTCATGTGGTCCTTGATAAGGGAGGAAGTAGGGAGTACCTGGACAAAATGGATGACCAAATACTGTCACACTTACAATGTCAGACAGACCTAGGATCACACCTTTGTTTCATTGGTGTAAAACCGTTATGTTAATCACAATGTTATCCAGATAGTAATCCAGGCACCTTCAAACCTTGATCATTATACATATAATGATGTTCACCTTTATTGACTTGAAATAAAAATGGTGCCTTTTCCGTTTTTCTCATTGTGTCATCCATTTAAATGTTTGTATATGATTAGCACATGTAAAACACTTTGAAGACACTTTCACAGTTTAAAGTGACTTAGAAACAAAGTATGACTACAGTCAGTGGTGATAAGTGGTTTGTGCCGCTCACCTCTGAAGGTGAACTAATTCTGTAAGTGACCTTGCTTCAGTGCAGGGCAAAAATTATATATACCCTAGACTTGACAAGAAATGTATATTATACATGTACATCATGAGTTTTTAGAAATAATTACCACTCTTAACATATTCATAGTAGTGAAAGTATGAGAGAGTCTGTATGTGTCATGGGATGTGATAGAAGTATATGTAACAAGACTAACTCGTGGGTCTGACATTATTAAGAATTAGCTTACTGGCACAGGGGGATGGTGTCAAAACAGCGATCCTGAAGGTCCTGGAAGATCAGGAACATGTGTGTGAGGCTGTGTCTACCTGTGCTTTTACAGGTGGATCTTATGTGCTACCTGAGAGAGTTTTACAACTGTTACTGTTGATAGAGCCATTGGGGAGTTTCTGAGAAAAATGGCGGCAGCTCGGGTAGATGTACAGAATCTCTGTCAATTAGTTTCACCTGGGTAACAATTGCTGTGCTCCAAAAAAATACTGGATTGGCTCGGAGTTGTGAAGGCAAGTGACTGAATGAGTGTAGGGGCATAGAATGGCTGATGATCAGTTGTTTGTGACGTTTCGAAGAGCTCTGGTTGGAATTTTTCGGAAGGTAAATACATGTGTGTGAGTGATGGGATATTTGGAGGGAGCTGAAAATGTGGGGTAAAATGTACAGGTAGTATATGATGATGCTGATGCATGTTTTGATCATGACCATACAAGTCTAATATTCTGCTGTTGTTAAATGTAGAGTAGTAGATATTTTCAGGCAGTTGAGCTTATTGACCCTTAAACTCATTTAGATACATTCTGATGCTTTTGCTCATACATAATATTGTAACTCAGATCCTGGAGAAAGCAAAGACTACTATTAATATTATTCAGAAAATTATATTCATAGGGGCCTCTTTGGTTGTAGTAACTAGTATTTGGCCCCTCACAGATGTGGGTTTGAGTCCTGGAAGGGTCACTCCAATTTCATGTGAGGAAGCAAGTTCCAGCCCTACTGCAGAAAGTTGAAGGTTCCAGGAGGGTTCCTTTGAATTATGTTCTTTCTTGCTGTGTGACTAAAATACTGTCGCAGGGAGTCTAAAAAAAACCAACAAATTATAAACGTGTATACATGAATATTCATTTGGTAAAGGGTGCACTGTCAGACTACATCATTAAGCTCCAGTCAAAGTAGCTGAATGGTCTAAGTGTCCAGTTTAAGAGAAGGTTAATTGTGGACATACCAAAGTAAGTATGCAAGGGTAATTTATGACTTGATGTGGTATCATGCAACTTGTCTTTGTTGTTACACAGCAATAAGGCAGCACTAATCCTGTCAAGTTTAAAAATCCCCAGTTGACTGAAACACTGTCATTGGGATGTTACTCTTTGGCCTCGATCATATAGGTGCGCTTTGACGTTACCCAGATCAGAAGGAGCTGTGTGATCAGGGTCTCCTCAGTTTGCTCATACATTATTGTAGCTCAGATCTACACAGTCTGCATAACAAAGAAAAATCCTTTGTTTAAAATAACATAATTTTTATTATAAAGTTCAGTAAATGAATATTCATCAATTTGTAAAATTGTACATGAATATTCATAAGGTTAAGGGTAAACAAGTATTAAAACCTGACTCAAGTAATTCATGGTACCCTTGTTTGTAAATAGGACTTAAAATGTTCCACCGGACTGCATGGTCGCTGGTACTCTGGATAATGTGGCTGTTGTTTTAACCAGATGACTTTGACAAAAGAATGGTAAATGATAATGGAATACTAGTTGTTGGTGAGATTATATACTAAGCTCAAGAGACATTCCAATGAACCAGCCATTTCCCAAAGCCATTAGCCAACCAGGGATTAGCTAATAGTGAAAAAAAGTTTCAGACACAAAGGGTAATTTGCAATTAAGTACTCCTAAAACTGAAGGAGATGACAATTTATCATTAATTAGAAGTTTAGTATGCTTCGACAAGTGGCTTATTGGCAATTAGGTATTCAGGATAATTACACCTCAGTACCAGCAACATGTATAGTTATTACGGTAAATGCCAAAATAATACATATGTATAATTTGGCTGCTTTAAATGTGAATATCTTTATCACTGACGTGACTGACACCCCTTTTATCTTTTTTACCCCTATCAAAACAAATTTGAGGGTTGGAGTTAAGAATCAAGTCACTTAATGTCACATTTAAATTGCTTTTCATATTGACATAATTAGTCATATTCTTTATTTCTGACTTTTCATATTGACATAATTAGTCATATTCTTTAATTCTGACTGTACCTTGACAATTCCACAACTATGACATTCATGAAAGGAAAAGTAAAAGAAATTTCTGGATTTGACCCTGTCTGAAGTATATGACATTAGGGTACCTGACCACTGTACTTTGTGAGGCACATAATCTATAACATATACACAAATGTTACACCATCTCTGAGAAGTTTAATCTTGGATATTATCAGTTGTTTTAAAAAATATTAAAACCTACAAGAGGTTTTCAGCATCCTGACTGAATTACTAAATAGTTTTGTAGAACAAGAAATGCCAGGGGTGAACTCAGTAGACTACCTGGCAGGAAACATAGAGTTAAATATAGACTGAAATTGTATGATAAAATAGTTATCTAGCAGGAAGGAGAATTCGGCTTAATCTTTATGTTATTTCATACCTTAGTATTTACCTAGTCTCCTGGATGCTGGGTGAAGCCGTTTACTTTTTGTTTGGATATTGAAATAAATATATATGAGATTATAAACATGGATCATTAGGTAAGACTTCACAATTTCTCATGGACATTTTGAAAATCAAGGCAGATTATTAATGATCTAGAGAATATCAGCCTGATAATTTGCAGGCTTATTAAGTTCATAGTTTGTATAGAGTTTACGGTATAAAGAATTCCATACTTTTCCAATCACAAGCAAACATTAAGAACTTTATGAATAAATTTTGAATGTTAAGGCAGAGCCAGACTGCATTATAGTCATAACTGTTTACGCTGCCATTCATTTGAAAATAAAGTTAAATTTGTCAGGATGGCTTCTAAGAAAAGATAGAAATGAAGTGTGTGAAACATGCTATTTTGGCAAATAGAGTACATTTAAGTCTGCTAATTACAGGTTGGATGTTTGGATGTTAATTACAGGTGATTTATAATACAGGATTATCTGTGTACAGTGTCCTATAGGTTCTCACTCTTTGGTGGGGAGGCTTAACCCTTTCCCTCATAGAGGACACCATGAAAAGACCTATGCGAACAGCATAAAACCAGATCAGCCTGCAAGTAACTCGCAGGCTGATCAGGTTTTATGCTGTTCGCTGCTCCTCAGTGGTCTGGAAATGAGGATTTTATAATTAAATTTGGTAAGGTTTAACTGTGATTTTCTGCAGATCAGGCTTTATGTGGTACCTACTGAGTGCGTCAAAATGAGTCTATATGAGGGAAAGGGTTAAACCGTTACCTCATATAGACTCATTTCTATGCATCAGCAAATGGAAGAAACTTTCTGACCTTTGACATTTTTTTATTTATTTTTTATACCGGTACCATTTAGAGTTCTTTAAATTCATATTCATTAAGTCATAGATTTGTACATGAATTTTCATGAGATAAAGGTTTAAAGAATATTACATAGCAGTATGTCACGGTTTTAAAAATTTAAACAAAAATATTGCATTTAGGCGAATTCATACCATATTTTAGTATCGATTATGAAAGAACTATATATGCATGGAAGGGAATATTAAGTGGTTAAAAATCTGATCAGAATATCCAAAATTATTCGTCAGTGCATTATTGATACTGCTTTTTATTAGCTCACATGAGCACAACGTGCTCAAGGTGAGCTTTTCTGATCGCCTTTTGTCCGGCGTCCGTCGTCCGTCCGTGCGTCCGGCGTCAACAATTGCTTCAAACAACATCTCCTCCTAAACGGCTTGGCCAATTTGAAAAATATTTTGCAGGTATGTTCCTTGGATGAAGCTCTACTAAAGTTGTATAAATGGTTCTGGTCCATTGCATAATTAGGTCACAGGAGCTAAAAATAGATTTTAAAAATGAAAATTTAAAAAATCTTCTTCTCTGAAACCACAAGGCCTAGCCTTTTGATTTTTAGCTCACCTGAGCACTTGTGCTCGGGTGAGCTTTTGTGATCGCCTTTTGTCCGTCGTGCGTCGTGCGTCGTCAGTCGTCCGTCGTCCGTCGTCAACAATTGCTTGTGAACACTCTAGAGGCCACAGTTTTGGCCCAATCTTCATGAAACTTTCAGGATGTTTTCTACATGATATCTCGGATGAGTTCGAAATTGGGTCATGTGGGGTCAAAAACTAGGTCACTAGGTCAAATCTTAGAAAAACCTTGTGAACACTCTAGAGGCCACAAATTTGGCCCAATCTTCATGAAACTTAATCAGGATGTTTATCTACATGATATCTCGGATGAGTTCGAAATTGGGTCATGTGGGGTCAAAAACTAGGTCACTAGGTCAAATCCTTGAAAAACCTTGTGAACACTCTAGAGGCCACAGTTTTGCCCAATCTTCATAAAATTTGGTCAGGATTTTGGGAAACCTTGTGAACACTCTACAGGCCACAATTTTGGCCCAATCTTCATGAAACTTGGTCAAGATGTTTGTCTACATGATATCTCGATGAGTTCGAAATTGGGTCATGTGGGGTCAAAAACTAGGTCACCAGGTCAAATCTTAGAAAAACCTTGTGAACACTCTACAGGCCATAGTTTTGGCCCAATCTTCATAAAATTTGGTCAGGATGTTTGTCTACATTATATCTCAGATGAGTTCGAAATTGGGTCATGTGGGGTCAAAAACTAGGTCACCAGGTCAAATCTTAGAAAAACCTTGTGAACACTCTACAGGCCATAGTTTTGGCCCAATCTTCATAAAATTTGGTCAGGATGTTTGTCTACATTATATCTCAGATGAGTTCGAAATTGGGTATGGGGTCAAAAACTAGGTCACCAGGTCAAATCTTAGAAAAACCTTGTGAACACTCTAGAGGCCACAGTTTTAGCCCAATCTTCATGAAAAATAGTCAGGGTGTTTGTCTACATGATATCTTCGATGAGTTCGAAAATGGGTAATGTGGGGTCAAAAACTAGGTCACCAGGTCAAATCTTAGAAAAACCTTTTGAACACTGTACAGGCCACAGTTTTGGCCTAATCTTCATAAATTTTGGTCAGGATGTTTGTCTACATGATATCTTGCATGAGTTTGAAATTGGGTCATGTGGGATCAAAAACTAGGTCACCAGGTCAAATCTAAGGAAAACCTTGTGAACACTCTAGAGGCCACAGTTTTAGCCAAATCTTAAATAGATTTGGTCAGGATGTTTGTCTAATTGATATATTGGATGAGTTTGAAAATGCGTCACATGAGGTCAAAAACTAGGTCACCAGGTCAAATCTTAGAAAAACCTTGTGAACACTCTAGAGGCCTACATTTTTGTCCCAGTCTTCATTAAACTTAATATGAATGATGACTGCATGAATTCCCAGTTGAGTGCAAATTCAGGTAGGATCAATATGTAGGTCACTTAGTCAAATGTTAGAAAAACACTTTTAGATGCCAGATTTTTTGTCATTATGCCTAACACTGCCATCTTACTCAGGTGAGCGACACAGGGCCATCTTGGCCCTCTTGTTGGTATGTAGCATGATCTTATGACTCTCTACCAGGATTGTACAAATTATGACCCTGGGGTCAAAATTGGCCCCGCCCCAGGGGTCACTTGTTTTACATAGAGTTATATAGAAAAATCTTAAAAAATCTTCCTCTATGAATCCATAAGGCCTAGAGCTTAGATATTTGGTATGTAGCATCATCTTATGGGCCACTACCAAGATTGTACAAATCATAGCCCTATGGTGATAAATGACCCCGCACCAGGGGTCACTTGTTTTACATAAGAGTTATATAGGAAAATCTTAAAAAATCTTCTTCCATGAACCATAAGGCCTAGAGCTTAGATATTTGGTATGTAGCATCATCTTATGGGCCACTACCAAGATTGTACAAATCATAGCCCTATGGTGATAAATGACCCCGCACCAGGGGTCACTTGTTTTACATAGAGTTATATAGGAAAATCTTAAAAAATCTTCTTCCATGAATGCTTAGATATTTGGTATGAAGCATCATCTTATGGGCCACTACCAAGATTGTACAAATCTAAATGCCCCCGCACCAGGGGTCACTTGTTTTACACAGAGTTATATAGGAAAATCTTAAAAAATCTTCTTCTATGAATCCATAATGCCTAGAGCTTAGATATTTGGTATGTAGCATCATCTTATGGGCCACTACCAAGATTGTACAAATCATAGCCCAATGGTGATAAATGACCCCACACCAGGGGTCACTTGTTTTACATAGAGTTAAATAGGAAAATCTTAAAAAATCTTCTTCTATGAATCAATAAGGCCTAGAGCTAAGATTTTTGGTATGTTGTAGCATCTAATGGTACATTACAAAGATTTTCAAAGTCTTGGCCCTACGGTGATAAATGACCCTGCGCCCAAGTCTTCTCTGAAACCATATGGCCCATTGCTTAGGTATTTGGTGTGTAGTATTGTCAGGGGTAAAATGTTTTAGATTAAGTTATATCAGAATCCTTGTCTGTTTAAAAACCTTGACATCAGTTGAAGCAATGGTACTCAGGTGAGCGATTCAGGGCCATCATGGCCCTCTTGTTTGCTATTTTTGGAAGTGAGGCAAGGAAAGCATGGACCTACCAGTTAAAGTGGAGATTCATGTCCATATGACAGCATCAACTATAAATAATGATAATCTTGAATTTAATTGAAAGAGACATATTTCAACATAATTTTTTCTTCAGATGATTAAGTTACCATGAAACCATGACTGGACAGTAATTTGTTCTCCAGAGTAAAATGGTTCTTATAGAGTATACATGATTTTGATATGCTCATTAGTTTCAATTGGGATTCAAGCCTGAGATTGTGCTTAAGTATTTTTGAGAACCACTGGGGGCTTAGTTAAAGAATTGTTCTGTATTGTACTCACATTTGATTTAACACATAAGACACTTCTAAGTCATTTTACAATAAGATGTTGATTTTCCCTATTTCAAGAACGCAGTAGTGCTGGTGTAAGTATCAACAGTCTCAGTGTTGTAAGTCAGTCCATGCTACACACAGTGTTGACAAGGGAAACTGTTTTTGCAGGGTGGGGAATGTCAGGATTGTTTTTACAGCTTCATCAGTTGTAAAGCTGAGAATTGGTTGTTGGAAATGTCTTTTGTGCAAGGAAAATACATCTATACATTT
>CM037795.1:31426685-31476685 GCA_021229015.1 Solen grandis | reverse complement strand
AGTTAATTGTTTTGCAGTAAAATTTGTTCCTATACTTAGTGAAAATGTATACAGTAGTGCACACTGTGAAGCATTCTTCCACTAAAAAATCACAGACACAAATAATAGTATTTTTATTGATGACTTCTAAGGAAGATTAATACTATATTTTCATAAAGATCAATGGTTTTGAATTTGCACCCATATTTTTTGTTTTAAGCTACTGTAATGGCATTTCAAAGTGTTGAGTCCTTGAAAATTACAGCTGTTAATGCCAAAATCAAGTGTATGCATTAGTATCTTATATGTATTGTAATGTTATATAATATCTATTCATCATGAGTAGGCTAGAGAAAATATAATAATATAGTTTACAATGTTTTAAATTTCAACACAGAAAAATGAAGGAGACGTGTTAGATCAATTACAGTATTTTTCTTTAACCTTTTACCTTATTGATATCATATACAAATGTATAGCTTAATTGATGAATATAAATATACTGAACTTTAAATGGTTTATGAAATAATGGATTTTTCTTTGCCATGCAGACTGTGTAAAATCTCAGCTACAGTATTGAGCTTCTAAAGGGAGCTGTCTGATCAAGGTCTCCTCTGTTTGCAGAAATGCATCAAAATGAGTCTATAAAAAATATTGAGGTTAGTGTTAAATCTTTCATCTTACAAATGCATATGGTCCTCATTTTGCTTAATTCATGTTGAGCAGAAATGTAATGACTGGCATCAAATCACAGAATAGCAGGACAATTATTGATATAATGACTGTTACCTTGTAAACTTCACATAATTCCAGGGTCCTGGCGGACATTTTCCACCTGGATGACCACAAGAGCAGCCTGAAGACAGGTATAGTGATGGACCTGTACTTCTACACCCTGCAGTTTGCCAGGGATCACAAATTCACCAAGGAGCAGACCTCCGCTTTCTTCTCCATTGTGAAGAAGACCCATGAAGTGTGCATTGGTGAGTGGTTTATTATATTTCATTGTCGAGTTTAACCATTTTATTTTATACCACAGTGTGCAATAGAGAGCCAAATGAGACTTGAAAGCAATCATCACAAAGATTCATAGGGATACTCCTGCTGAAAAAAAAATTTGTTTGGCCAAATCAAGCAAAATCTTGTCCATGTCCAGTGAGAGTTTTAAGTCCTGTATATGACTGGTTTACATTTTTATGAGGGATTTATCAATCTCCATGCAGTGATCTCCCCTTCATTCTTGGGTTGCTAGGTGAGCGTGCAATAGGATCATTGCGTGGAGTTTTGGGATTTGCGTGCAAATAGGATCATTGCATGGAGTTTGGGGATTTGTCTCATTTTGCAGACTTCAATGATATATTAAGCCAGAAAAAAAATCTCAGATTTTTGCCCTTGGATAATCTCGGGTCTCAGAACAACTTATTCAGGGTTTTCTCCCTGAATCTTTCAAGATACAGAGGAATAATGAAGACTTTGAAATCTGATCAGATCCTCGGTGACTTACAGGCTGATATGGTTTTATACTGGTCATTTAATAGGTCATTTCTATGTACCCTTTAGATAACTTAATGGCTTCAAATACTTGTCCTATATTACTCAAATCTTTTTTATTTCTTTTGAATGTTTGATATAATTGTTACATTTTGAGATTTGTATTTGCAGAGACACCATTTGGAAACTTGGACCAGACATTTTCCTACTTCAGAGAGCTCGTCCTCTGCCATGCTGTAAACGTAAGATCTGTTTATTTTTCCATTGAAGGCTTCCAACAGGAATTGTTGAAGACAATTATGCCTGATTAATTAGGGATAGAAAATACAAAACAATAAAATGCTCTAAACAACAAATAAAAATAAACACACACACACACACAAAATATATTTTAGTGAGATTCATTCTGTGACATTTTTACTCATGTGAATATTTTCCTTTGGCCACTCTAAATCTATATTATCTTTCACAAAAAAAAAAAACTGTTTAAATTTCATCAGTCTTTTTCTCTAATAAAATTACACATATTTCTTAGGAAATATTGTTAGATAATCTGTCAGTTTAGTCATGAACTTGAATATTTCAGAAAACAATAATCGTGGAATGATTTTCTACTTAGTTTATTGAAGAATTTAAGTATTACTTAGCACAAAGTATTGTTTGGGGATTTTAAGTCTGTATTAAATTTCCAAAACTGAGAGCAGTACAGTCAGTGCTATATAGTGACACATACTGTTTTGTCGTTCCAGCGTCCCCCACACAGTATCGAACTATTCTCCCCGGACCAGGTCCGGCTAATCACGGAGTATACGGTCAACACCTACTTCCGGCACTTTAAAATGTACAAATATGCCTTCACCCCACTGGTAAGTTGAACATATGCTGTATTTATTTATTAGTCTGCTACCGGTGTTTACACAGGAGGGGACTATAGGTTTGCCTCCGTCTGTCTGTCCGGAAATCTGGATCCTGCGATAACTTAAAAACCATTTAAGATAATATTATGAAACTTGGTATATGAATAGATATCAGTATGGAGAATCTGCACGTCACTTTGTTTTTTTTTCTTGGACTAAAAATTCTGGTTGCTGTGGTAATGTAAAAATTATGCACCTCACTGGTAGGGGACTCATGTGTTACACGAAACACCAGTTACTTGTTAATTTTAGTAATCTGTCATGGTTTATTAAGATATCTTTGCTGTTAGTTAATTTGATAGAAAGTAAGGCCTAATAAATGTAATTTTTAATTGCTTATGTCTGTCTGTTGTATGCACATCTTTTAAGTGAATGTCAATGCATAGGCACAGTGAGTCTTTATACATTAAAGATATCTGTTACATAAAGACCAATGATGGTACTTACGAAAATCTCTTCAACTGTAATGATTACGACTGTGCCTTAAACTAAAATGTATGAAAGTGTGCAAGGAATTAAGTAGATTTGTATTTTCAATTTTAAGATATTTTTATGCCTCCACATCAATAGATCAGGGGGCATTTTGTTCTTGGTCTGTCTGTTTGTTGAACCTTCCATCTACAGCCTCCAAACTTCACAGGTTCATGCTCCTTGATTGGCTCTACTCACTAGGTGACATTTACCTTCAAATAACCGTGACCCCGTGGGGGCATTGCATTCATTCGAACGTAGCACTTGTTTAAGTTTGAACTTGTTCAGTCCTATAGCAACATTCAGCTAATTACAGATGAAGGGAGACTGAGTGTCTAGACACCTGGGTCATAGAACCACTGGTTTACCACATGACAGCTCAGAAAAATTCTAAATGACCAGACTGGGATTGAACCCACAGCGGTGAGGGTCAGGAGATACTAACTCAGTCACAGAGGCTCCCTTTTAAGACCATTCTGAATGTTCACCATTTGTTTTACATCTTTTTCTCCCAATATTCTGGGCTTGAGGATTCTTTATGGCTGAACACCAGCCAACACTTCCTGTCTATCATATTTGCTTTGCTGAGACGTAGATAAGCACTGTCCATCATGATAGAAGACTTCTTTGGCCAGCCAGTAGCCTCACTATTCATGCATGCCAGCTGTCCCAGGTTTTCCTCACCCAATCTTCCTGATATCATATTTTCAAACCATGTGACCACAGTATTGTGTTTCTGCCTTGCAGGTGCGACTGGATCTCTCCCTGACCTATGTTGGTGTTCCAGAGACTCCTCCTCCATCCGAGGGTAAATCTATATCTTTAACCCTTTACCTCATGAATATTCATGTTCAACTCTATGAATTCATGAATATCAATTGATTGAACTTTAAATGATATAGGAAACAATGAATTTTTAGCTCACCTGAGCACGTGTGCTCAGGATGAGCTTTTAGGATCGATGAATGTCCGTCGTCCGTCCGTCCGTCGTCCACAATTTGTTCGTTTGCACTCTAGCATCTTCATTTTATGAGCAATTATCTTCAAACTTTAAAACAATGTTTATGACCATAAAATCTCGGCCAAGTTCAATTATGGCTGATATCAGAACATTAGGTCAGGAGTTATGTCCCTTTTAAAATTAAAAAAAGCCAGATTTCACATTGTTTGCACTCTAGCATCTTCATTTCATGAGCAATTATCTTCAAACTTTATATTAAAGTTTATAACCATAAAATCACGGCCAAGTTCGATTATGGCTTATATCGTACCATTAGGTCAGGAGTTATGCCCCTTTTAATATTCAAAAAATGCCATATTTCAAGTTGTTTACACTCTAGCATCTTCATCTTTTGAGCAATCCTCTTCAAACTTTATGGCAATGCTTATGACCATAATGTCTCAATTGAGTTTGATTATGACTGAGATCAGTTGATTAGGTCAGGAGTTAAGCCCCTTTTAATATAAAAAAAGCCAATTTCACGTTGTTTACACTCTAGCACTTCCTTTTTTTAGCAATCATCTTCAAACTTTATGAATTGTTAATGACCATAATGTCTCGATTGAGTTCAATTGTGGCTGAGATGGGTCATTTAGGTCAGGAGTTAGGCCCCTTTTAATACAAAAAATGCAAGATTTCACTTTGTTTATTCTCTACCAACTTCATTTTTTTAACAATCATTTTTAAACTTTAAGACAATGTTTATGCCCATAATCTCACAATCGGGTTCAATTATAACTGATATTGACTTGTAAATTTAGGAGTTATGCCCATTTCACCATAAAAAAAGCCAGATTTCGCTTTTACACTCAAGCATCTTTATTTCTTAAGCAATCATCTTTCTCAGGTGAGCGACCAAGGGCCATCTTGGCCCTCTTGTTCTTCACCATTCCGACTATGTAAAATCTAAGCTACAAGATTGTTTCAGCAAACAAAGGAGACCCTAATCTGACAGCTCCGATTGGATCTGGGTCTACTCTGTTTGCCAATGCATCAAAATGAGTCTATATGAGTTAAAGGGTTAAATTAAAAAACATAAAACAATTTATTCCAACTGATAATTTCACCTCTCAGTTTCCTTGATAGGACCATAGTACTTAGCATCTAGGAGTCATTATAGATTCTTGCCTCTCAGCAAGGTTCAAACCTGCAACCTTTGGTTCTTCAGTAACAGTACACTACCACAGTACCACAGTGCTCATGTCACATGTGAATTATTGATGATTTTTATTAATGACCAATACTAAAACTGTACCCACACCAAATATGTTGAAGCTTTATAGGAATCATATACATGTGTAGGAATATGTTACAACCCATTGTTGTTGTTTTTTATAGCTATATTTTGTTTAAGTTCAAGGTGATATATTCTGATAAGCATAAAGTGTTGGTAACATTTTATAGTATGGAACTTTGTAGAATAGCATTCGAAATGAAAAAAAAAATGTGATATTAGGAGTAATTCTGTGTGAAAAAATGAAATATGAGTAAATGTGAACTTGTCAATATCCAGTGAGAGATTTATGTCCTTTGTATGACTAGATAACATATTTTCAAGGGATGTTTCTCTCATTTAGTTTTAATTCATTGAGATTTTAAGGGAAAAAAAAAGAAGAAAAAAAATCTCTCAGTCTCACCCTAAAAAGGAACCTGCAATATGAAATGCATTTCAAAATAAATTTGCTTATCTGTATGTTCCAACATAAAGGTAAACCGCAGGTTCGAATTAATCCACACGTTACCATAGAAACCCTTAGGGAAGGGAATTGTGAAGAGGAACTATGGGACATGGGTATAAAACTGCACACATAAATACTCAAGGTCTTCTGCTCCTTGATAAAACACTGGCTGGTGTAAACATTCATGATGTGAACTGCACTTTATGGGATAGATGGTTTCATTATTCATTTTCTTCTTTCTCTATATATAATCCAGTTTCATTCACACACACACACACATACACACAGAAAGAAAGGTCATACGTATAGATTCTCACACGAGTTGTCATATAATAAAACAATTTCTTCAACAAGTTGAAAAAAATGTAAAAAATGAGGCTCTGACGAGCTTTATACCATTTTCTTGGACGAGTTTTTAAATTTTTTAGATTATATGACAATTCATGTGAGATTCTTTTTATCACAATAACTTTAAACACTGAGATTAAATGAAATAATTATGCCCCCTTTCGAAGAAGAGGGGGCATATTGCTTTGCACATGTTGGTCAGTCCTTCTGTCCGCAGACCAAATCGTTTCCAATCAATAAGAACGCCTGGGTCTAGGAACTTCAAACTTGGTATTGAGATTGGTCATGACCAGTAGATGAACCCTATCATTTTGGGGGGACTAGGTCAATGGTCAAGGTCACAATGACCTTGATTTACTGGGCTTGAATGTGAAAATGGTGACCAAACCATTTCCAATCAATTACTTGAGAACGCCTTAGCCTAGCAACTTTAATTTTGGAATGGAAATTGTGCATGACCAGTAGATGACCCCTATTGATTTTGGGGTCACTTGGTCAAAGGTCAAGTGTCCTTTTTCATGTGCATCCTTGAATTGTGATAAATACCGGTTTCCAATCAGTAATTGGATAACGCATGGCCCACATTCCTCAAACTTCATAGGGTAATTGGTCATGACTAGTAGATGACCCCTATTGATTTTGGATTCACTTGGTCAAAGGTCAAAGTCACAGTGACCTTGAATGTGAAAATCGTTTCCGATCATAACTGGAGAATGCTTAGGCCACATTCCTCAAACTTCATAGAGTGATTGGTCATGACTAGAAGGTGACCCCTATTGACTTGGGGATGGGGGTGAGGGGAACATAGGGGGGCATAGTGTCGTTCCGACAACTCTTGTTATGTTTTGATGTTCCGCGTGATTTTGCATGTTGTTTTTATCTTATGAAATGTATAGGGTTAAATGACGTTATTATATTACAGGTGTTGAATATAAAAAAACATGATGGTTATATTACATGGGAAACAAGGAACGTCATGTGATTAAATATGTATATTTGTACAAGACAAGTGTAAATTGATAATTTTTTGAGGCATCATGTGAGTCACAGGGTGAGAAAATCATGCAGCCTGTCTTGGACTTAAATCCAACAGACCAAATACCAGTACTCTAAAAACTGAGTTTCATAGCCACTTACACATTTTCTCTGAATGCATTTACCATTTGACTGATTTGTCAAACTTTTCTGTAAGCAGAGATGACACATAGAGGTCACTTTTTCATTGTCTGTCTGTCCATCCGTCCATCTGTCACACTTTTTCTGTCACGCTTCAGCAGGTGACACACGTGAGAACACTCTTATTAGTTTGTAAGATGAAATTCAGTTGTCAGTTTACTTGAAGTTCTGGCATTCTCCGGCTGCCTTCTACCGATACCCTCAATTATTATCACTGTTTTGCATGCATCTGTGTGATTGAGGTGGAGGGTTCCATTTGTGACACACTTGTCAAAAGTGAAGTTTTTTTGTTTTTTATTTGGTGGGGGCATTTTGCTTGATTTTATAACTTTAGGATTTTTACATCTCTGATAAAAGTTTCTGTGTTTTAATTTCACTGGAAGAGGCTTGATAGATCTCTGAAATTTAAAAAAAGAGTGGTATTATATCTTTATTTCCCATGGAATACTAGTATTGGATAGACTGGTTCATTTTCTTCAATTGATTATAACTTTATTAAGTGAAAATTTGATCTTTTGATTAGAGGGAATGATAGAAGTTTTTCCATGAATTAGATCAGGTGTGTTCATAATTCGAAGAACTGTATTTGTGCAAAGTTTTTAAACACATTTGAGGATTACTGATTTTTGTCAGACATGCATTGATCAGTTTTGTTCTGCTAATGGGCCTTATTATTTAAATATTTACCGGTAATGAGCAATTCAAATTTGTGTATACATCACTTCATATGATAAAGCAGTAAATATTAATGAATAATAATGTAAACAGGAAGTATAGAAAAGCAGAAATAGGAATGCTTTCACATTACCCATCAAATGCTAGTATAAAAACCATCTCAAGGTTTAGTGATAATTATTTCAACTCAATTTATCATATTTCTTGTGTGTTTCCCCGTCTTACTTGTATAAGCTCCGATGTGAATACCCGATGATTACTTGCAGCTGATGACCAGGAGGGAGCCGCCGGACAGGATGAGGATGGGAACCAGGAAGCTGCAGATGCAGAGCTCCCAGTGGAAAAAACGCCAGAACCAGGTGAGTACCAGCCCCTCAGAAATCCCAAATCCATATCACTTGTCCTTCCAATGTCTTTTTATCTTTCCCACTTCGAGTGGGGTAGGGGAGGGTATTTAGGTTTGCCATAGTCTATCTTTCACATCTTGCGTCACACACAATCCCAATTATGGTCCATCAAATGATCATGGATATATATATTCTAAAGTAATTCAAGCCTTTATAGGCTTGAGCAAAACAGCCTATTACTCCTAGTTATTGGATGCTTGCATCTGCACTGAAGTCTTTTTAGGCATTTGAGGGACCATGATTATAATTTAATAATGAATGGATTACCTTCAAAGTGGCATTGTCTCCAAAATTATTTGGGTAACATTTGCAAAAGTCTCAGCAGAGTTATGGTCCCTGACATTAAAATGATGCAATGTGGAGGCATCTGTGTATCCAGTGGATCCATTTCTAGTCTCATGTATTTCAAGTAAATTAGACCTGCCAGGCTAGGATTGTTTCAACAGAAACATTGTAATTACTTATGTTACAAGTCTAGTAATTACGGGAATCTTTTCCAATACAATATCCGTACAATATAATCAGAACCTTTTAACAACAAAATGGTAGTATTGTGTTACGACACTGGTTTTAATAATTAGAGACATGACTTACACGAGTATAATTTGGTCTTACAGAAGAATCCGAGGCCAGAAAGGAACTGAGAGGCATGATTCAGAATTTCTTGTCAGAGGAAATCAAAAAGATGAAAACAACAATGGATGATCAGCTGAAATCAACAGAAGATATACTTAATAAAAAACTGGATTTAGCAGAGGGCGGGCCCGGTAAAAAAAGTGGAAGAAATTCTGCGAAAGGTTCAAAGAAAAAGTGATCAGAACAATTGTCATGGAACTTGTTAATATACATATGTATGCACTTTATTATTGACTCATGTTTGAAATATTGTCTACATCTTTTTTTTCCCAGTATAATATTTGAAAATAAAAATAATAATGTTGATATTACATTGTCGTTACTTTTTGTGTCACGGTCACCTGCTGTAAGAAAGTGACACATAAGGATCCCTGTACGAAATTTTACAACCGTAAAGTAGACGGAAATTTGTCAACATTTACGCACGTAAAAACGAATTTAGGCTTTGTGGACGTACAACTTATATAGGAATTTACAACAGTAAAATGGTTTTACGGCCGGGAACCAGCCGTAAAGTAGACGGAATACGTGCGTAAAATAGACACGTAATATATTAATTAGACGGAATTTTTTCCAACCGTAAAAAAAATTACGGCCGTAAAGATCATTTTAAGTGTGTGCAAATTTACGTACGTAAAATCAAAAAGTTACATACATAAAGGTAAAAAAAATTACGTACGTAAAAGTAAAAAATTACGTACGTAAAATAAAATAATTTACGTACGTAAAAAATTGTGGGCCAGTTTACACCTGTAAAAGTAGTAGGTAATAAATATGCCTATGAATAATAACCTGGGTGCATTGAATATTTTGTCAAAATATATATATTTAAACATTTAATAATAACTGTGAAACATAAAAGAAATACATCCAATAAGTGTCATTCAATTTTAAATCAGTTCACTGTTTCCTTGTGTAAGACTGTGACTCTCTCTGTGATCTATAGCAGTATTTAATTCCAACACCTGTCAGGCAGCTTCCTTCCCTCAGCTTTGCACCAGGTCACTACATAATCTGTAAGAAAAATAGTATTCACTTTAATACTGCATCATTAAAAAAATTCTAAATATTTAAGAAAGTTTGTTTGGCTGAATAAATTTTTCAGTCATACCAGAGGGGAATTTTCCTTTTAATTCTTAGGAAGGACCAGTACTACACTCCTGGTATAATGTAGGTAAAGCAAAGCTGACAAAGGGATAATGAAATATTTCATTTGATATGGTGAGTGATCTCTTATATATGCATTCTGTGTCATAAGCTACTACAATGACTGCTGTAGAATTATTTTCATTTTTTTTTTTTATCAAATTACCCATGTTCCATGAGTTAAAAAATCTGCTTAGTGGATAATTCAAGAACTATAAGATAGATGAGGAAGTGTTTATGGTTTTTGTACACTACACTTCTATACCTCATAAGGAGCCATGATCCATAGAGTTTTGAGTGAATCCATGCGGTAGTGTTGATGTTATGCTATGGACATTTAAAACAAGAGGGCCATGATGGCCCTGAATCGCTCACCTGAGTACCATTGCTTCAACTGATGTCAAGGTTTTTAAACAGACAAGGATTCTGATATAACTTAATCTAAAACATTTTACCCCTGACAATACTACACACCAAATATCTAAGCAATGGGCCATATGGTTTCAGAGAAGACTTGGGCGCAGGGTCATTTATCACCGTAGGGCCAAGACTTTGAAAATCTTTGTAATGAACCATTAGATGCTACTACATACCAAAAATCTTAGCTCTAGGCCTTATTGATTCATAGAAGAAGATTTTTTAAGATTTTCCTATTTAACTCTATGTAAAACAAGTGACCCCTGGTGTGGGGTCATTTATCACCATTGGGCTATGATTTGTACAATCTTGGTAGTGGCCCATAAGATGATGCTACATACCAAATATCTAAGCTCTAGGCCTTGCAGTTTTGCAGAAGAAGATTTTAAAAGTTTGCATTTTTAAAATCTATTTTTAGCTCCTGTGACCTAATTATGCAATGGACCAGAACCATTTATACAACTTTAGTAGAGCTTCATCCAAGGAACATTCCTGCAAAATATTTTTCAAATTGGCCAAGCCGTTTAGGAGGAGATGTTGTTTGAAGCAATTGTTGACGCCGGACGCACGCACGGACGACGGACAAAAGGCGATCAGAAAAGCTCACCTTGAGCACGTTGTGCTCATGTGAGCTAAAAAATCATCTAAAAGCAGACAATTCAAGAATTAGATAATTAGAGTTATGGTTCTTGTGCACTGCACTTCTACACGATCCATTTAGCTCTGGAGCTGTCTGATCTGGACCTGCCCTGTTTTCCAGTGCGTCAAAATGATACTATATTGAAGTAAAGGGTTAAGGAAAAACAGCAATTCTACCACCAGTTTTAAAACTTAATGGGCACACTGATTTAATAAGCAAAAGGTTTCATTAAGCAAGCAAACTTACCTCCAGTTTGAACAATACTTCTGGCAAATGTTTCCCTTTTTCCCCATGTAACTCGATCTCCATGGCATTTCTACTTGATGTCACTTTTCAAATTTTGTTTAAATTGATAAATCCATCTTCCTTTAACAACTGTCAAAGTAGCATCCTTTTGGAAAGAACACAGACAAACATGGTACTATATTTTTGTAAAAGAGTGATGAACAGCACCTCCTTACTATCTCTGAATTTGAAAACTGGGAGCTCCAACACTGCTGTGACTGAAATGGGGCCTGTTAGGGAAATCCTTGGTACATAACAAAGAATTCTAGCAGAAAACTGCCTGTAGTTAACCTCTTGATGCCCCATTAAGCCAGGGGTGGCTTTTCAGTATCCAGGTCAGCTGTTCAGAGATGTTATCAGGTCTGACCAGTCTTGAAGGCTATAAAAACTGACCTTTTCTAAATGTTCGCCCTGATGCTGATACTAGCATGGAAACAAATTTGCTTGTTTAAGAGTCATTCAAATTGTTTAATATCTATATATATATATAATTGCATAAAATATCTTTTTGAAATGAAATCATCTTACTCTTGTACTTTGATAAATTCAAGTTACATAACATTATTATACTTTAACAGCTGTTTGAATATTGCTCAGATATTGTTTTGCTGTTGTTGGTTAAATCACAAAAAAAATATCATTCATAACTGATTTACATTAAAGTTATTCATAAAAGGATTAACACTAAATTTGAGTTGGTAATTTCTAAAAAGATTTAGTACTCTGTTTTCCATTTATAGCTCTATTTTTTATTAGCGCAAACCTGAAACGTTCAGAGGGTTGACTAAAACAATTCTTTGAAAATTTATCAGTTTCTTTTCACATTATACTATTTTACTTTGTAAAGATATTTTTTTTTGTTTAAAAAAAAATTTTTTTTTTTTTTTTTCACATTTTTAAACATGAAAAATTTCTAAGTTAAAATCTACGGGCGTAAAAATATTACGGCCGTAAAAAGTTAACATTTACGCACGTAATTTTCTATTTTTTCCGGTTCTGAACAAATTACGTCTGTTTTACGTGCGTAAAAGTCACTTTATGTCTCATTTCCATCTATTTTCCTGCTTTTTTACGGTTGGAATTTTCGTACGGGTCACTTTCCCATCGTCTGTCACACTTTTTCAGTCACGCTTCAGCATGTGACACGTGTTCTAAAGAACATCTTGTTTGAATTCATCATTATTGGTAGCAGGTCATCATTATCTTCTTTTTAATATCAGACCTTCATTTCATTTATCAGTGATATACAAAATTGGTAGCGTTGAGCAAGTGGTCGTCTTATACGAGGAAATTATATAGTAATTTCTATTGGGATGTTCAAAAGTGGCGCACTTAAGCAGGTGTCGTACTTACAGAGGTGGTCGATCAAGCAGATTTGACCGTTATGTAAAAAAATTTGATGGGTGTTCTCGAAACACTTGTGTCACCTACATTCCAGCAATTGTCAAATTATTAATTAGTTTTTAATTAATTTTGGTAGAAACCCATAAACTATTAATATACAAAACAAGTTATCATTTGATGCCAACACCCACATAAAAGTGATCATGCTATGCTTGGGACACAAGCAAGATTTAGGACTCCTACGTATTGCACTTCTACTATAAATGCATCCATATAGTACTGAAGAAATGCTGTACACAAAATGAACAATGGGGGGTTTTATTCAAATAATTTAGGGGGTTGAGTAACAGTTCCCAAGCACTGCACTTCTACTTCTTTTGAGTGAACCTATCAAAGTTTTTGTTCAGGATATTTTTTATTTTTCTTCTACAAAATCACTTCCAGAATATGACAAGCTAGAGTTACAGTTCCTGAGCACAGCACATATTTACATCTCATAAGGTATATGTGTTTAAAGTTTAGAATGAATTTATCATGTAGCATTGAGGTTTTCCTTCAGACTTTTTTAAACAAAATCAATTCAGCTAATCTTATGGTTCTTGAGCACTGCAAATCTACACTTCATTAAGTATCTATGCTCCAAGTTTGGAGTAAATCCTTGCAGTAATTGTCATGCTCCAGAGAAGAAAGTGTGATAACGGCACCCCTGCTGGACAAAGTGACCCCTATGTGTCTACCATGTTATGTAGGTGACACGAAAACGATGTTACTGTCCATGATTTCATTAACATATCAAAATATATTCCCCTCCCCCCTTACAATCATGTATTCTTCTGAAATGTACAGTTAATACTTGCCTTAATATTTTGTCTTTAAATCCGCTTTTTAAATGTCTTAATATGACCCTTGATGTTTAATTGGTATTTTTCTATGAACCATTATCAATCATAATTGAAAATGAATGAAAAAGGAAGAAACAATGTGAATTTCTGCTCAAATTTAAATTATACTGTAGTTATATATATACAGATACGTTTATTTTTATACCATAAATACAACAATAAAATACATAACAATTGATGTTTATTGATAAATTTCAGTTATTTTTTAATATTCAAAGCAAAATATAATGACATACTTGATTGTTTTATTGTAATAATAAAAGCACATCACAAGACTTGATTGGTCATATAATTTCATACTCAAACTTTTTATACAGCATCATTCCCACCATTATGCATCAGAAAAATTATGATTTTCATTTTAGCTGTAATTTATCAGGTATTACAATCTTATTAAGAGGGAAATCGAACAGGAAGAATTTCCTCTGTTCAAACAGTATGTGTAGCATAGTTATTTTTAGTGTAATTTTTACAGTTTTTCCCCTTTTTAACCCTTTAGCTCTTTTGGATGTGTGTTTTATTGACATCTTAACCCTTTCCCTCATAGAGGAAACCATGAAAAGACCTATGCGAACAGCATAAAACCAGATCAGCCCGCGAGTAACTCGCAGGCTGATCAGGTTTTATGCTGTTCTTCTGCTCCTCAGTGGTCTGGAAATGAGGATTTTGTAATTAAATTTGGTAAGGTTTAACTGTGGTTTTCTGCAGATCAGGCTTTATGTGGTACCTACTAAGTGCGTCAAAATGAATCTATATGAGGGAAAGGGTTAAAAAATAAAACAGACCCAGACCATATCCTGTTTTATCATACTACAGTCAAAGCTGTATAAGACATACAGCTCCGGGACTATGTCAAAGTGGCTGTCTTATCCAGGGTTCCCCTCAGACAGAACAGAAGTGGATTTTTTAAAGATATTACGAAAACAATTATCATTGGATTTAATACATGTATTTTATTAATTTAATGTATGGATTCATGAGTACATTACTAAAACTATGTCCTTTAAATGATAAATTGAATTCAAGAGTTTAAGACATTTTATTTTTTTTTTAAAACAATGTTTGTACAAACAATAGTGTAAACTTTCATTATACATGTATATTGTAATTTACAACGAATGTGTACATATATTATTTAAAACAATTCTTGTATACATGTACAGGTTATTAAAATGCTTTAAATAGTGAATACAATAATTATCGAGTTTGGTAAACTGTGAATGGCCAGCAGATTTACATTAAGTTTCTACCATTATAAATACATAGATTCTTTCAACTGGTACCAGTAATCATTTTCAAAGAAGATCCATCTTTTTTTCCCCATCTTTTAACCATGAACGGCGCAATTTCCTTGTTACTTCGCCATTTTCTGTTAAACGATACGGTGTGGTGCAGTACAGGAAATAAACAAGTTTCAAAATGGCGGCCGCTATGTTGCAAACTGGTCATCTTTTACAGTGCTTTAGGAAATTTGGGACTGAAATAGGTGGACACTGGCAGTGTTGAGCAGGTTGCCGTCTTATACAGGGCAATTATATAGTAATTTCAATTCAGGATGTTCAAAAAGGGGCGCACTTAGGCAGGTGGCGCGCTTATAGAGGTTTGCCAATCGAGCAGGTTTGACTGTATACTGTAGCTCAAATTATACATAGTCTGCACAGAATAGAAAAAATCTTTTGTTCCAAAAACCTTATAAAGTTAAGGAAAATAGTATTCGCCAATTAATTATTAAATACTGATAGTGTCATTGTATAAAAAAAGTAAGATTAACCATTAATTTCATTGAATAGTATAAATTTAATGCAATAAATACACTGGTCCAACAACTGTCAGTGAAGTCGCTGTCGTTTTGCAGGATTATCATCGAATCCAGACTGCTGGACAGAGTCATCTCCCCTGTCTGTCTGTGTGATAACATCTCGTATCCCTGCCTCCTGGAGAAAGAATCACTCTTGGATTTGACTTTGAAAAATATTGAATTATGGGCTAATTACAAAAAATAGATGGCTTTCAAGTGAATCAATACTTAGTGCCATCAAAGGGCATTAAAGATTTACCTAATTATCTAACATTTCTTTTTCATTAAATTTGAAACAAGTATTTACTGCTTATAACATACACTAATTATGCTTGATGGTTCCACAGTTGGACTAGTACTTAGTGTCACAGGTCTGGACGAAGTCTTGCCCCCCCACCCCCCTTGAGATTAAAATCCTTTGACGGTGAAAACTACTACTGCACCATGCAGCCAAAGATCACTTCAAATTCTTGCTACCCCTATGGAATTTAAATTATCTGGAATCACAGGCAATGTACATTATCAGTGGATCGCATTGCTCTTTTTGGCTTGAATATAAGTGTGATGTGACAAGCTGTAAGGAAACAGTGTGATTCCTGTCCTCACTAGCTGTCTTGTATTATATAGTTTTCACATCATTGAATATCCCTACTCTTGGCAGCCATCTTGAATGGCAAATTCAAATGATTTTTATATGAATTAAGTAGAAGCAGAAATTTCATTTTCCTATTATTCATTATTCTGCTTCAAAAATCAAAATGTATACACCATTAAAAAGCTCTTGAGATTTATATTTTTAGGATAACATATTTCTTATATGTATATAAACACAAAAAAAATGCAAAGTAAGAAAAAAAGTATGGGTTCATCCTTCAACAAAATAAACAGTGTAACTTTTGGGGTATAAAGTTTTTATCTTAAAATTCATCAAAATATTTTCATATTTAAAATAATTAATTAATGCTGTTCAATTTGACATAAATTTCAGTAAGATAGACTGGAAAATAAAAACAGTGGTGATTTAAAAACAGCAAGTATTCTCAACTTTTGGCCTGCTTTAACACATGCCCCTAATGATGGCTTCCAAAAAGTGTCTTATCAGTGTCTTTGTCATCTCAAGGAAACTATGTATCGTTTGGTGGTCTGAAAACTACAAAATTCTGTAAATCTGACAGCCCTACATGTTACATGAGGTATCCATCTGTTAAATAATGCACTATTTGCAATAACACACTGTATAACTTCTAGAACTATCACTAAAGGTGATTAGTACCCCTACATACTGCTTAAGCACAGAAAAAGGGCTATAAATCTTACAAAATCCTTGACAGAGTTATCTGCACTTGTCTGCTGACTGGTCCTATCATGATAATCATTATTCTAAGTGTGAAGGCATTACCAAAAACAGTTACGTGAGTGTAAGATGGGACGAGACACTAAAGCATAATGCCTATATTCTGTGAAGTGGAGAGTGGAAGCATAAGAGTCCGGAGAGACTTACAGTAATCCGGAAGGGTACTTTGGTCTGTGGTTGCGAGGGAGACTTGTACAGCCAGGCAGTCCTGGTCTGACCCTCAAGCTGCAGAATGAGGCGTGTGGTACAGGCATGGGCCCAGCTTTCCCCTAGGGAGGGAAGCAGGCTAGATCCTCGCTCTGTTCCGGTCTCACCTTGGTTGTCATCTGATTTGTCACCACTACCTGGAGACACAAACAAAAACTTGGCCTTGTATCAGAAAGAAATACAAATTAGTCTTTTAATAGATTCATAGTTTAACAATAATTGATAGTAATGGCCAATAGTAATTGTAATATAATGATACACCACAGGCAATGACTACAAATAGAACAGCCTAAAGAATCATGCATATTGATACTAATGTTTTGAAGTTTACCTTAACTGTAACTTACTACATTGTATTTCAGACTTCAGCTAATAACAGGTAGGGGAAAACCCCAAGCGCACTGATGGACACAGGTAAAACCACAGACCAACCGCAAGACCTTATGTAAATAAACCAAATAACCAGACTGGGACTCAAACCCACAGCCTGATAGGCTAAAGTATAGAAAGTCAGCAATTATAACCCTTTTGCTATGGAGGGTTGTTGGTAATTGTTCTTGTAAAGAAAAAGTAACTGATGTTGCATGCAACACATGAGTCCCCTACCGGTGAGGTGTAAAATTTTTCTGTTAACATAGCAACCAGAATTTTGGTCCGAGAAAAAAAAAATAAAGTGACATGCAGAATCTCCATACCGCCATTTACTCATATACCAATTTTCAAAATATTATCTCAAACGGTTTTTAAGTTATCACGGGATCCAGATTTCCAGACATCCGGAAGGACGGACAGACGGAGAGCAAACCTACCCGGTGTAAATACCTGTACAAGACTAATAAGTGGTAAATACTGATAACTGGTAACTTACTTCAAAAACTGAAATCAAAGCAACTGAAGACTATACATGAAATCTTCATTTTTCAAAAAGTATTGTTGAAGTATTTCAGTAAAACTCAGCTCAATTATTTTTTTTTCCAACTCAAAAAAAATGTGAGTGCCTTTAAATTCAAATCACACAATCCCAAACTGTAGTCTTACTCGCAAATTATTTTACTTTCATGGAAATAAATTCCAATGGGCTTGTATATTATCAGGATCACTGTTTCATAAATTAATGGATTTTTAAAAACATTGTATAAAAAAAGTGATTAAGCTGTCTATTTGTCTACAACTGCTTCAATAATGACGCATTTCAATATTTATACTAAACTTCTTTCTTTTTTTTGCATATGTGGGTTGTGCACATGTTTACAAGTCAACTTGTGATATTTAATACAAGCCAGCATTGTTTACTTTTGATGATGTTATTGATTATTTTATTGAAATTATCTCATTTACACATATTTAAGAAAATTTTTAAACCAAAATTTTTACTCCCAAAAAAATGCTAGCAAACTCCATTTTATACTTGGGTTTTTCTGAAATGCAACTGTTAATTTTGAGCCCTGAAATTGATGTTGATTTGAATTGACCAGAATTTAAAGCAAGTTTAAGCAACTATAATCAAACAAACATGGCAGCCCCTAAAGGATAATGTATAAAATTTCACTTGCCAGCTTGGCATGGTGAGTACACATTAGCGCACAGCAAATGAAATAACAGGACATTTCTTTGTAATTTTCTTGATTTCACCATCTCAAATGTGGGATACGCAAGTAATAATTTAAGGAATTTTATATCCCTGAAATAAGTATAAAATAAAATCTTACAACTGACATATTTATCTTGATGCCAGTTTGAAATTCAAACTACTTTAGCCACATGCCAGCGAACGTACCTAAAGGTCAAGAATGAAAATTAAATTTACAAACAAAACTGCTTAAGTACAGTAGAACCTCGTTAAATAGAAGTTCTTGGGACCAAGCTGAAAAATTCAAAATAACGATTATTTGGATTGGAAATTTCAGTTTGTGAGCGTGCATGTCTATGTTTTCATTACCGTTGCATATTGTGGATATCATTATGCCGTGAAGACCACCTATTAGGTGTACATGTTCACTATTTGCAAGTTATGAAAGAAATGAAAATATATCATGATCTACTTAGATGCTTCTGATGAACATAATTATTCTACCATGTCAAGCAATGATACATATTTTTACCGTCGATCTGCTGCTTCAGGTAGTGCCACATACCAGTGACGAATGCGATGATATGAAATGTACTAAAGATCTGACACCTGGGTTTATCTGCTGGCACGAGCATATCATGCAACCTGTCAGACATCGATTAGCAATAATCAATATTTACGGTGGGACACATGTTGCCCAACCAAATCTCAAAAAAAGGTGTGAAAACTTGCCTGAGCCATCACTCCAGGTGCCTCCGCAAAATAAACTTGGTTACTGACCCAGATACGATTGATAATAAGGGTGATAAATAGTTTATGAAAAATCATGAAATTTGACTTCGAAATAAAAATTGAAAAATGTACATGAATTGCGACCTCAGTACTGGGATTTTTACTTTGAAATAGCTAAAAAAACGAAATAGTGAAATTCGGATTAAACATTTTATTTTTAGTTAAAATAAGAAGGGAAGAAATAGGGACCGAAAATAAACTTCGAAATGGAGAGGAATTCGGTTTAATGATGTTTCTACTGTATTAAAAACTCAATGCCAGTCTCAATTGTCTAGCATTCAAAATTATCATAACAACATGCCTATAAAAGCCCCTATGGGAGAAGTATTAAAACAAGAGGGCCATGATGGCCCTGGATCGCTCACCTGAGTACCATTGCTACAACTGATTACAAGGTTTTTAAACAGACAAGAATTCTGATATAACTCAATCTTAAACATTTTAGCCCTGACAATACTACACACCAAATATATAAGCACTGGGCCTTATGGTTTCAGAGGAGAAGTCTTAGTGCGGGGTCATTTATCTCCAAAGGGCCACCATTTTGAAAATCTTGATAATGAACCATTAGATGATGCTACATACCAAATATCTAAGCTCTAGGCCTAATAGATTCATAGAAGAAGATTTTTAAAGATTTTCCTATATAACTCTATGTTAAACAAGTGACCCATGGTGCGGGGGCATTTATCACCATAGGGTCATGATTTGTACAATCTTGGTAATAAACCATAAGATGATGCTTCATACCAAATATCTAATCTCTAGGCCTTATGGATTCATAGAAGAAGATTTTTAAACATTTTCCTATATAACTCTATGTAAAACAAGTGACCCCTGGTGCGGGGTCATTTATCACCATAGGGCTATGATTTGTACAATCTTGGTAATGAACCATAAGATGATGCTACATACCAAATATCTAAGCTCTAGGCCTAATGGATTCATAGAAGAAGATTTTTAAAGATTTTCCTATATAACTCTATGTAAAACAAGTGACCCCTGGTGCGGGGTCATTTATCACGTAGGGCTATGATTTGTACAATCTTGGTAATGGCCCATAAGATGATGCTACATACCAAATATCTAACTCTAGGCCTTATGGATTCATAGAAGAAGATTTTTAAATTTTCTATATAACTCTATGTAAAACAAGTGACCCATGGTGCGGGGTCATTTATCACCATAGGGTCATGATTTGTACAATCTTGGTAATGAACCATAAGATGATGCTTCATACCAAATATCTAATCTCTAGGCCTTATGGATTCATAGAAGAAGATTTTTAAAATTTTCCTATATAACTCTATGTAAAACAAGTGACCCCTTGCGGGGCATTTATCACCGTGGCTATGATTTGACAATCTTGGTAATGAACCATAAGATGATGCTACATACCAAATATCTAATCTCTAGGCCTTATGGATTCATAGAAGAAGATTTTTAAAGATTTTCCTATATAACTCTATGTAAAACAAGTGACCCCTATTGCGGGGGCATTTATCACCGTTTGGCTATGATTTGAACAATCTTGGTAATGAACCATAAGATGATGCTACATACCAAATATCTAAGCTCTAGGCCTAATGGATTCATAGAAGAAGATTTTTAAAGTTTTTCCTATATAACTCTATGTAAAACAAGTGACCCATGGTGCGGGGTCATTTATCACCATAGGGTCATGATTTGTACAATCTTGGTAATGAACCTTAAGATGATGCTTCATACCAAATATCTAATCTCTAGGCCTTATGGATTCATAGAAGAAGATTTTTAAACATTTTCCTATATAACTCTATTTAAAACAAGTGACCCCTGGTGCGGGGTCATTTATCACCGTAGGGCTATGATTTGAACAATCTTGGTAATGAACCATTAGATGATGCTACATACCAAATATCTAAGCTCTAGGCCTTATGGATTTATAGAAGAAGATTTTTAAAGATTTTCCTATATAACTCTATGTAAAACAAGTGACCCATGGTGCGGGGGCATTTATCACCACAGGGCTATGATTTGAACAATCTTTGTAATGAACCATAAGATGATGCTACATACCAAATATCTAAGCTCTAGGCCTTATGGATTTATAGAAGAAGATTTTTAAAGATTTTCCTATATACTCTATGTAAAACAAGTGACCCCTGGTGGGGGCATTTATCACCAAGGGCTATGATTTGAACAATCTTGGTAATGAACCATAAGATGATGCTACATACCAAATATCTAAGCTCTAGGCCTAATGGATTCATAGAAGCAGATTTTTAAAGATTTTCCTATATAACTCTATGTAAAACAAGTGACCCCTGGTGCGGGGACATTTATCACCACAGGGCTATGATTTGAACAATCTTGGTAATGAACCATAAGATGATGCTACATACCAAATATCTAAGCTCTAGGCCTTGCAGTTTTGCAGAAGAAGATTTTCAAAGTTTGCATTTTTAAAATCTATTTTTAGCTCCTGTGACCTACTTTTTCAACCAATCTGAATAATTTGTACAACTTTGATAGAGGGCATCATAAGGATGATCCTGTGAAGTTTGGTCAAAATCCCTTCAGCGGTTTATGAGGAGATGTTGTTTAAAGCAAATTGTTGACGACGGACGGACGCACGCACGCACGCACGGACGACGGACGACGGACAAAAGGCGATCACAATAGCTCACCATGAGCACGTTGTGCTCAGGTGAGCTAAAAAGGTATCGATTAAAACATTTAAAAACTTACTGCCACATTGAATTGTCTGGATAATTGTAGGAGTGTCTGGGCAAGGTTTGTGAGGAGTCGCGTGCGCAGTGACAGGTCCTCGAAGTCATGGCGAAAATGGAAGGCCACGCTGTCGACTATCACCAATTTCACCTGCGCATCACAGTTTATAAAGATATTCACTTCTATTCATAGAGAAATAATTGGTAACTTACTGCTTAACCAATTGGAAATGCCATTTTATGCAACATTAGACAATTAAAAATCTATGTCAGAGGGGAAGAAAACATAAGTATGGTAATAATAGTCAGACATGTTGTTCCAGTGTGGATAATAACATTTCTTTGGCGACATCATCTTCTTCAAATTATTATCCACACCTGAACCCAAGACCTGTGATTAAATACACAACAAAAATGAAAGAGACTGATAATTTCCAAAAAGAATCATTACCCTTGCATGCTGCTGAAGGAAGCCAGGCAGAAGATGGATGACCGCCAACAGCTGCTGGTAGTCATGGCAACGGAATGTGTGGATACCAGACAGGAGTTTTTCTGTTGACATCTCTGATACCACCTGCTTCACTTCTGAAACAGTTTCCATAATAAGATCTGTCATATGAATGAGGTATGATCTGCATCAGAGATTATTTTCAGCTGTTTTAATAACTGATTTTCGGCTACATATCCCAGAATGTACACCTCTTTCTCAGTTTGAATGTAAACACTCTCAATGACACCTCCGAAAGAAGTCTGGCTAAAGTCTGACAAAATTATTGACTTTTTTCCATACAGAAAGCATATAAATAGTAATTGTTGATGACCTCATCAATATATACTTTCCTTTCATTCCCTAGATTTGCTGTGATTTCTTGAGTATTTTTCCCAATTTCTAATATTTTTACACAAACATGGATAATTTGAGAGTAAGGGTTGCCTTCCCAAAACTCTTGGGAGAAAAATACCCTGCTCCCAAACAGTGATAACTGGCTTAACCCTTTACCTTGTTTATACTCAGTCTGACACATTTGCAAACACAGGAGATCAAAACACACAGCATCTTCCAGGAGCTGTCTGACCAGGGTCTCCTCTGTTTTCTCATACAATACTGTAGCTTAAATTCTACACAGTATGCATGGCAAAGAAAAATTGAATGTTTCATATATTATTAACGCTACATGTAATATTCATCAAGTCACTGATTTGAACATGAATATTCATGAGGTATGGGGTTAAAGTAGGCCCTATTTATTTCCATCCCAAACACAAACACGGCAAAGTTTATAACTTAGAAGGGATAAATACTTTCACTACAATTTCTTGACTCAACCATTTAAAAAGTAGTCAAAAATGACTTAAGGGTACAACTACTGAAAAACTGTAGTTAGAGAGGTGTGTCTTTCATATTAGGTGTATTGTAATGTCTCATTGTTGTTACTCAAGATTTGTCTCCAAATATTGAATTTTTTATAAACAGGATGGTACAGAATGCAACAAGACACGTCTGTGATTCCTAGGTGATTCCTTACCATTGTGTAAAAACCCAGTCTAGGGATACTACAAGGTAATCATATAGATGTGAAGCAATGGTATAAAAATGAGCTCTTGAATATGGAGTTGTCTTTCTATATGTGTAATCAAAATCTGGAGTGTAATAAAAAAAATGGATAACCTGAAGTAAGACTCAAGAATTATGTGTAAGACAAATGTTTACCAACTAGTTTCATTTGTGATTATCAATGCAGGTTACACCAAGAAATCATATAGTACTCCCTCACTGTGATATCATGCCAAAGACCAGTGGAATGATACCATAATCCAGTCCTGAAATAGTGACTGAAAAAGAATTCTTTTCCATGTGTCATTTTGCGTTGTTTTCATATTTATCTAAACAAGAGTGTTCTCTGGAATACAAGTGTCACCTTCTGAAGTGTGAAGGACGGACAGACAACAGAAAAGTGATCCCTATGTATCACCTCTGCTTACAGCAGGTGACACAAAAAGGTCTATGTGTGTGACATATTTCTATTACGACGGATGTTCAAACTGAAATGCAATTCCTAGTATATCTAGAAAGGATTTGTTAATTTTCACAAACCAACTATCGGATTCCTTCAAAGTATTCACCTCCGTGAGCTATGCACAGTTTCAACCTTATGATCCAATTTTTAAAGGCAGTTTCATAGTCATTTCTGGGTATACACTTGAGACACTGGAAGATGGCTGAACCAAGATCTTTTCGTGTTTTGTATTTTCGTCCAGTGAGGTACTTTTTGAGCTTTGGAAACAGGAAGTAGTCACAGGGGGCAAGGTCTGGGGAATACAGCGGGTGCGGAAGCTCTACAACCTTTTCCTGCCTTAAAAAATTGCGTACAATAGCCACTTTGTGGCTAGATGCGTTGTCATGCAGTAACCTGACCCCTGACAAACCTGTCGCCGGCTTGCGTCTACTGAAATATTTCTTCAACTTTTTTTAGAACAGCCCCTCTGTAGAACTTGCTATTGACCGATTTACCTTTCGGAGCAGCAATTTGTATAGGACGCCCTTGATTTGTGAAGAAAACTGCATACATAACTTTTCTGACGCTCATTGTGCGTTTGGCTTTACATGGCCTTTTCATGTCTTTTGTAGCCCATATCTTGTTTTCATGTTTTCGTTTTGGCTGATAGAAATGCAACCATGTCTAGTCGCCTGTGACGATATTGGCAAACAAGCGATTATTGTATTTTGGGTACATTTTCAGCAAAGATTTTGCCATTTTCACACGGAGGCGCTTCTGCTCCTCTGTGAGCAAATGGGGTATCCATCGCGCAGTTATCTTATTCATTTTAAGGTGCTTCCTTAGAATTGAATGAACTGCCCCTATTGAGATGTCTACCTTTCGGGCTATTTCCCTAACAGTGAATCTTGCATCTGTCGATACAATTTCTCTGACTTTTTCTACCATTTTGGGACTGGTTGCTGTCTTTCTGTGATGGCCACATGGTGCATCTTGTAAGGACGTTATTCCACTTGCAAATTTCTTGCACCACCTAGTAACCGATGCATAGGACAGCTCACCAGGTCCATAAATTGAGCATATTTCATGAAATATCTCTTTTGGACCTATACCAAGAAAACAGCAGTTTTTGATGTAGGCCCGTATTAGGGCGGCGAACGCAGATTTTTTACCAACCATTTTATCATTAGTATGTACGAGTATGCAATGTTTCTCGTTGTGTTACCAAGGCTAGAGAGGACAGATTTACACAAAACTGGTATCGACCGAGAGATAACTGATGCCCCTAGGCGACCCAAGTAGGTTTTTTGTGAAAAGCGTGCATAGTTACATAATATAACCCGAGTTGCATTTCAATTTGAACATCCCTCATAAATTGACATCTTTGAAAAGTCATTTTCTGTTGGAATGCGACTACGGACCAGGAATCCCTGATATCCTTTCCCAGTCACTGTTGGAGCTACTTTTACAATGCTGACCACAAACCAATGAGATTTACCGCTACCATTTTTAATAACTTTTGGCATGTTGTGACCAGGGATCAAACCCACAAACTCCCAAGTTCTATCTTCTTTTTCTAAATTGTATACTTCCTTTAAAGAAGAGATTCAACGATCATTGATTATACTCCATGACTGAATGATTACTGTCTAGGTTGGCGATCGATTGTGTTCTTCAAAATCGATTTCTCTCCTTGTCAGTAAATTAAGAGTATGTGTATCAAGAAATAAAAGGAAAAAAAAAAAGAAACAATATTAACACTAAATATATTGTTTCTAAACTCTATTTCTGAATTCTTTTTGTAAGATTTTCCTCATACATGTATTTTTTTAATTATTAATTTTTTGCTTTCAAAGTCACATTCTACATATAAGTGATGGTTAATAAACAAATCAATTACATAATCGATGATTGATCGAAATGTCTTGTTCGATTATTTCCGATCATCAATTATGACTTTTAGCCTATTTTGAAAGTCTACTTTTAAGTATGTTTACTACACTGACCTGGGTCATTTTCCAGTTCTGTGATATACTGACAATGCCGTATGGTTGCCTTAGCGATATCCTCCATTCTTTCAATGACAAAACCTCCCTCCGTATCTATGTATACAGCCTCACCGTCCAGTCCGCCAAACATGACAGGAATCTGAACATCACATGACAGCTGTAAACTGAATAATGAAAAATAATTTTTATCTTTTTTTTTATTAAATTCTCATAAAATCTGTGAAATTAGAGAAATTTACCTTGCAAAAGTGTACCAGTAAACCTGTCATATGCAAGAATTCAATCTTTCACATTTTGTTTTTTAACCAAATAATGAGATGTTTTCCCCATGATTGTTTCAGACAGCATTATCCCTGAACAAGTATAACAGATAAATCAGGGTTTTCCCTCCTCTTCCAGAGATGAGGGTCATTTTGACCCCCTTACTTTCATAAATGGGGGTCATACTAAATTTTTGGGGGTCATCCATTAAAAAACTACCAAATATTGATAAAATTAAGGGATGCGCAAATTTAGCTCATTATGCACTCAAATGTCATATTGTATTGTTTTTGATAAGAATCCATAAATGAAAAAAAAAACACGAATTTCTCACATGTTTTTACGTTGGTAAGCTTTAGGCCTTATTCATATAAAAAAATATACATATTTTTAGAAATAAAAATAAATCGTAGTAGTGCCCTGTTATATTCATGGGTAATGCATTAAATGATTTAGAGTTGCTAAATAGTGTTCGATGCATTTAGAATTTGCAGACGGACAGCTTATTTTACTAACTTAAAGACCAGCGGCGAAGCGCTAGGCATCGCTATGTGTTGCTTCATGAACTCTGAATTATCAAGTATTTGTCTGATAATGTTATCATCTACAAAATCTTCCGAAAGTTTACTAAAATTGAATTTGCCTCCTTTGTTTAGGATATCGGCTGTCCGAAACCAAGTTTTCGTTTAAAACAATCTTCGATGCATAAGCGCTTTTGGTATGTTGAAATAAAATTAAAATGTATAAACCGGTCTTACCTACAGACTGGTTTTCATTATGTTGGCTGTGTAAGCGATAGGAATCTTAAAACAAGAGGCCCATGATGGCCCTAAATCGCTCACCTGAGATAAATAGGTTGACCCAAGGAACATCTGTACCAATTTATTTTGAAATCTGGCCAGTAGTTTTGAAGAAGATGATTTTTAAAGTTGTCATATTTTTTTTCTTTTTGTTGCCATGGCAACCAGAGTTCTATATGGATCAAGTTTATTTTAGCAACTTTTGTGAAGGTTGACCCAAGGATCATCCCTGCCAAGTTTAATCAAATTCTGTCCAGTGGTTTTAGAGGAGATGTTGTTTAAAGGTTTCCCTATATACATATAAGGCAAATAAACCCCGCCCCTGGCGGCCATGTTTTATTACGGATCGGAATAATTTTAGCAACTTTGGTAGAGGTTGACCCAAGGAACATCTGTACTTAATTATTTTGAAATCTGGCCAGTAGTTTTGAAGAAGATGATTTTTAAAGTTGTCATATTTTTTTTCTTTTGTTGCCATGACAACCAGAGTTCTATATGGATCAAGTTTATTTTAGCAACTTTTGTGAAGGTTGACCCAAGGATCATCCCTGCCAAGTTTAATCAAATTCTGTCCAGTGGTTTTAGAGGAGATGTTGTTTAAAGGTTTCCCTATATACATATAAGGCAAATAAGCCCCGCCCCTGGCGGCCATGTTTTTTTACGGATCGGAATAATTTTAGCAACTTTGGTAGAGGTTGACCCAAGGAACATCTGTACCAATTTATTTTGAAATCTGGCCAGTAGTTTTGAAGAAGATGATTTTTAAAGTTTTCATTTTTTTTCTTCTTTTTGTTGCCATGGCAACCAGAGTTCTACATGGATCAAGTTTATTTTAGCAACTTTTGTGAAGGTTGACCCAAGGATCATCCCTGCCAAGTTTAATCAAATTCTGTCCAGTGGTTTCAGAGGATGTTGTTTAAAGGTTTCTCTATATACATATAAGGCAAATAAGCCCCGCCCCTGGCGGCGATGTTTTTTTACGGATCGGAATAATTTTAGCAACTTTGGTAGAGGTTGACCCAAGGAACATCTGTACTTAATTATTTTGAAATCTGGCCAGTAGTTTTGAAGGAGATGATTTTTAAAGTTTTCAAATTATTTTTCTTTTTATTGCCATGGCAACCAGAGTTCTTCATGGATCAACTTTATTTTAGCAACTTTTGTAGAGCCTCTTCCAAGGAACATTCTTGCCAAGTTTCATTAAATTCTGTCCAGTGGTTTCAGAGGAGATGTCGTTTAAAGCAAATTGTTGACGCCGGACGACGCACGACGACGGACGCCGGACGAAGGGCGATCACAAAAGCTCACCTTGAGCACTTTGTGCTCAGGTGAGCTAAAAAAGGCATACCAGTCGACATAAAAGTGAAAATAGATTTTCAGAAAATCGAGATGTAAACAGACTGAATGTCTGAGTACACTTGCGTCCACTTGGACGCATAAGAATTTATTTTGGGGGTCATTTGGTGAAAAAATGTGACAATGACGCAGGATTTCTGCGTCAAGGAAAACCCTGGATAAATATACATGAAACAGCAAGCATGCATATAAACTAACCATAGCTGTGTTTTCCCTGCCCCGGGGACACCAGAGACTTCTGTCAGACTCCGACAAGAGACACCACCCCCTAGACACCTATCCAGTTTTTCACAGAAAGTTACTATTCTGGGAACACATTGTTCTTCCTCGTGAACTCTGACACCAGACTGGAAAATTGGCTTATTGGATCTGCATTCAGATATCAGCTTCAAAATACTTGTTATTTCTTCTTCACTTAGTCCAGTTTCTGTAAATGATGAGGTCATTTATTTTCTCTCTTCTTCATAACAACAAAATCTCTTCAAAATAATAATTAGAATTTTGACTGCATGATTTTCAAATACTCTAATACTCTTAATGATGTTTTTTTTTTTAACTCAGAAATTTAAAATTTGCCGATCTGAATGGTAGTCAACTGAGTAATTTTGAATATGAAATGTATATTCTATGATAATAATTTATGATAATAAAGATTGAACCTAAATTATGATCACTTGAAAATCTTAAAATTTTAATAATCTGTCCATGTTTATGTTTTTGTAAAATATGCCACGTCAATTTTCATATGAACTATGAATGGATACATCTTTGGTTCTCTCTAGCCACATAAGAGCCAATTCTAGCCACATAAGAGCAAACTGAATGAATGACATCAAAGGAAATTTACTGTTACCTATTGTTCTTATAGCCACCTAAGTATTTATATGTGAGCACGGACAGACAGAAAATTGATCCCTATGTGTCTGTCACCTCTGCTTACAGCAAGTGACACAAAAAGTAAGAAATAATTTACCTGATGACAGCTGCTTGACACTGGCACCTTCTACATCCCTGACTGTTACATACCCAGAACTGATCAACTTCACCTTATGTTGTGGAGCTAGTGGAAGGGTGATTATCTCCCTTTTCTCCATGTGCTTCAGTTATCTCCCATTCTTCTCTCTCGTCAGGCACCATTGTCCATTTTCTACAACAAAGAACAAAACATGCCAAAAACTTCTTAGTACTATTTTCAAAGTATTTATGATAGTTTGTTTCTTCCAATTTATGTGGTCATTTGGAGAGACAATAAGTCTGAACCTGACACACTAACATTTTTCACTAAAAATCTTGTCACAAAATTTTGGCTCTTTACATCTTGCATCCTAGTCACATCCTAAAACACATCAAATCATATTTCACTTGCAGGGACACTGCAATCTCACCATAATGCTATGACCATTTGTGGCAAAACACAAGTAATCAATATTTCATGAGGCACCTGTCAAAAAGCAAAAAAATTAGTGACACTGAAAATCCTTTCTCAAACTTCAGACTTAAGTAGTAATTGTCTAAGCCTCAAAAAAAAAAAAAAAAAAAAAAAAAAAATGGGTCGGGATAAAATAATGGGTCGGTCAGGTACTAGAAACAAAACTTTTTTAAGCCATGGAGGAAAGTGACTGTGCTGAGGACATTTCAGTGCAGTCCATGGTACAGGGGGAGGACAGGAAATAGACAATCACAAGATAAGGTATTTTTAATATGTCCATGTAGGGATAGGTTTGTGTTGGGTGGTGACTTATCTTTGGAGATTTATCAGATACTTCTCTAGGATAAATGCCCCATGCATTGCTAATGTATTTATAAACAAAACAAATTTGTTTGTGACTAAGAAAGTGCAATTAAAGTGCTTGTTAATGCAATCCAGGCCTTTTTTTCAGATGTTGGGAAAGGGTCTTCATATCACATTTTGGGGAAAATATTGCCATTTTATTTTCATTGACGAAGGAAAAATCCTAGGGTAAGATGCTATTTGGGAAAAAGTGCATAAATTTGAAGAATTTTTCAGAGGGGAAAGCGCCTACGAACGGCCCCTGATAAAGAAGAAAAAAGCCCTGCAATCCCTTGCTTTAATAGCTCTGCAAATTGGCATCACCCTCATTTTGATATCTCTGTATTTGCTGTTGGTAAGGAATCATTGGCAAGGTGATGGTGGATGTTTTCTTTTTTTTCTTTTTTTTGGCCAGGAGTTGCTGATCATGGTGAAGTTTTGGGCAATGCTTCTCAGGCATGGTGGCTGCCTAGAGTTGCTGATTAACTTTTGGGAGTCCAGGGCTTTTTTCAGGCTTTTTGGGAAAAAGGCCCCTGCCAAATTTGGGATTTTTTTCCCAGTAAAATTGGAAAATTGGAGAAAAAATAATTGTCGAATTGATAAAATAGGGAAAATTTGACCCATTGAAATACACACAATAGTTCACTTTAAACAACATTAAAACAAACTTTTTCATCAAGAACCTAAACTATACTATACTGTGACCTCAGGCAGTGCGTGCAATTATTTTACCTAAAAGAATTGTTAATGTAAATGTATAGTGGTAAGTATCCCCGCCTGTCACGCGGGAGACCGGGGTTCGATTCCCCGTCGGGGGGGAGCCATTTGTAACCCGGGGTTGTCAAAGATGAACAATGGGTGTCGATGATATGAATACTTTAATAATCATGGAATCAGACGATGCACAAATGAGAAAGAAGAAGCCTGTAACATAGAAAAAAGATAATTTCATAATCACACAATCGCGATAATAAATATCATTTCACAATAAAACATCAGAGTAATTAGATCTGCATAGATCTATAACATAAAATGATTCTTACCAGATCGTGTCTGAAGATTTACACTTTAACATCAATATATATATGGTAACCAGGGATTTACCGGACGCAGGATCCTGCGTCCATATACGCATGAATCACAGACTGTACGCACCGAAAAATAAAGTCTGCGTCCATGTGTACGCACGAATTGTCCAGAATATCTGTGCCAATTCATTATCAAATGTCTTCGTAAATCTCTTGGAATTTCCAACGCTATATTTAACTAGTTAAATTTACAAGCCAATCACTGTGCCTTTTAAAATTAGCGTCCAATCATTAAACGCTTCCGCTCACATGTCTTATCAAAGTTAAGCATGGCAAACACAAACTGACTTAAGAAGTTTATGGGGCAAAAGAAAAGATCGCGATGACGAGAAACATGAAAATTTATTGTCAACTGGTCACCCTGATTACAGTTACAATCTTCCTCAAAATCAAAACGTGAGCAGAAATTTCAGTATATGGCTTGAAAAATTTAAATGGCTACAGTTCCGTGACGAAGGCATGTACGTATTGTAATACCTGCATTTCGGCGAAAAGCTCATCAAATCCCTTTACAGAGGGTTGCATAAACTTTCAAAACTCCTTATTAATTCGTCATCAAGACACTGATGTCTACATGAACAGCTTACAAGTCTTAAATTTGTTCAAATTTCGCAACCGCTATTAAAGCTGATCACGATCAAAGCGTTGAAAATACTGTTAGTGAACTCAATGATTATGTGATTCAGTTGCAGACGGTGTATAACAGAATTTTGAATATCCAGATATTTTTGTTTTCTACAAGGAATACTTGTTAAGGATGCTTGAAATGATACTGTAAGAAAACAAGAATGTCTGTTATCCACCTAGTCAAATTTTAATGTGAATTCTCAAAATTTGCACTTATTAAATTTAATAAATTTCTCAATTTTAAGGATCTGGAATACATACTTTTAGTTAAAGATAATGGCTTTGGTATAGTAACAACACATCTGCGCAGAAAAAAAAAAGTTTTAAAATTTACTTTAACATTCCATGCCCTCAAAGTCGCAAGACTTATAACTCTTCTGGAAAATAGCTAGTGATCCTTAGCAAATTTTGAGTAGTATATTTTGGTGAGGTTAAATAGCTTGGACCCCCTGAAATTAATGATGGACCCCTGTTTTTAAGGATCCTGAGTCCAGTGGACCCCTGAAAATCAAAAGTAGTGTAAATCCCTGGGTAACTATATATAGAAAGAGACGGTAAATGAAATGGAAATATGGAAGCAGTCTCGCGACTTTCCTTCTCGATCCAAGACAAAATACAAACTGATGAGGGAAAGAAAGAGTTTTCAGGGTTGTGACGTGAGATTTTGGCGGTTTATGCAAGTTGAAAGGTTAAGTGCATGCATTCGAAGTGACCATTCATCAATATTCACTCACTCATACATGACACTGAGCAGTTGTAAACAGTATTGAGTTAGGCGGATAATAAGAACACGATGATGTCACACAACTACTGGACAGATACAACTACCATATATATACACATAAAAACGTGGTATCACAGGCAAGCATGGCAGTACTCTAAACTCATTATTAGAAATAACATACATAAACAAAACCAATTTACTTGGGAAATATTTGTAAAAAATATATATATTTCTTGGCTTTGGGATTTTTTTTCTTGATTGGGAAAAAATGTACCTAGTCAGCATTGGGAATGGGGTCGATATTCGGCTCCGTGGAATACATGAAAAAAGCCCTGGAGTCGCAAGGACTGTTTAGGTTTGATAGCTGTTTGGCACAATGCATGTCGGGGGCATTCAAATGCTGATGCATTGTCCAGAAATCCAGCTGTGATAGCGTGCAAAGTGTGTGATGCAGAGTTCCAATCATGCCATTTGCCCTGTCATGGGTGTAGGTACTGCAGGGATGCCTTAGATGAGTGGCAAAGGTATTATGAAGAGGTACACCAGGCAGTGCCATAATGGTCAGGGCATTGAGATATGTTCTATTTTCAGAAACCATAGGGGCGTTGTGGGGAATGTCAACCTAAAAAGGCAAGACAGTAGTGTCAACACTTGAGGGTGGATGTATGTCGCACCGCAGTTGTTGGGCAATGCTATTGTAACCCAATAATATGCGGTCTATCTCACATCCAATTAGATAAGGCCAGTTAGTGTTGTTATTAGAAGCCAGGCGGATGACTGTAAAGGGTCGTCCACTGGACCCCTCTTGAATAAGGAGTGGAGATGCCTGGCATCTCAGGACAGCATGCTTATTCATGGGTAGGGGTCGTCCCCAGGCCTACTTTCACTTGTGATATGAGCCCACTGGTGGAACCACTAAACATGGAGAGTTGAGCCCACTATTATCACTGCCTGCAACAATAATCCAAACAGAGAAATTAGCATATAATTATGGCATTGCCAAGACCCCTATAAGATAGGAACCTTGTCCTTCTGTATTTATATAAACGATAAAGAGAGAGAAAGAGAATCTGAATCTGAAACAAATACGTTGTAGATCCCAATACTGGGTTTTACACAACGTAAAACACAACGAGAAATGGATAGAAAAAATAGCTGTAGAATCACAATATCCAATGCTAACATTGGTCGGACTTTCCCTCCACAGAAAGATATATGACTTGCCTCAGATATCAATTATATACATAAGTACTTGTTTTATGTTACTTTCAAAAAGATGCAATCAGAGAAGTTTTGTATTTTCAGCTGTCAAAATCTCCCGCCAAATTATTAGTACAAAGTTAGTTTCCGGATAAGCCATGCTAACGTGATAATGTAATCTTTTAAATAACAGGAAATCGATCATATCACGAAATCAATATATATATATGATTATAAAATATGGGGAAATTAATTTCTTTGGTAATATTCTTCACTGCATATTTTGCTATTGTCAAATGTTTAAATTAATTAAAAGTACCGATTTCATGTATTTCTCCGGATAATAACGCTAACTTTATTTACACAAAATAATTACGTCATCAATACCTGTGCACAGGCACCTGCAAGAAATGGAAACAAACAGAGATGGATAACACAAGCGTAGCGAATGATTTAGACAGTTTCCGTCAGTTTTTGAATGAAATTTGTGAAACTTTCACGGATAAATGTGAAGAAAATGAAAGTGTCCCCATACGATTACCGAATCCGAGACTGACTGTGGAGGAATTAGAAGGAGAATGTTTAGATTGGTGTCTGAATTTCCTATCAACAAGGTGAGTAGAGTGGGTGGGGTGAGCTGTCAAATCGGTTATGTACTTTTAGCTTTTTTTAATAGGGATGCATTGAAGAATATGTTTTTTGAAAATTAGACTAGTTTTAATCTGAACGATCAAATTCAACCACATATGAATCTTTACTGTAGAGTTGTTTTTTTTGCATCATTAATATTAGATGGTAGATACAATTTTGTCTAACTTACCAATCTTAACTTTCCCTCTTTTTCTTTTTTTTTTCTAGCTTTACTGCCTTTATTACTGTGGCATTAAGGGAACATGGTAGATATTTAGTATGTCAAATACACTCTAGATGCAAACTTAGAAGCTAGACTTATGACGTTCAAATTCTATAAAATAATTAACAACATGGTTGAAATAAAAAAAAAAATATATCCAAAAGCCAAAAAGACAATCAAGACATATAAATAATCATGCCTATGCACAACAAACAGCCACAAAAGATTGTAGGATTTACTAGAAAATGGTTGTTCTTCGTAAACATCATAGACTGGAACAAACTTCCACCGGATATAGCCTCAGCTAAATCACTTGAGATATTTAAAACTCAAGTGACATCACTCACAAATTAAATCCCAAACTTCTGTTTTTTCCTGTTTTTAACCATGCGCATCTTGCCAGTATATTCATTATGTTAAGTGTGGGCAGTAAATGGAAGAAGAAGATCACATGTGATAGCAACTGCTACATCTTGAATATGCAGCAGCAGTTTTGTCTCCACACAAATTAAAAGGGGTGATGGATGTTTCAGTAAATGACCAGTTTGGTAAATTGATTTTATATAGTAATTGGTTTGGCCGTTTCGGTAAATTGATTACCTATGCTATGTATATCACACCTAAACATTCATCATTCATGTGAAAGGAGATTGTAAGTATACAGAACTTAATAGTTTCCCCCCCCCCCCCCCCCCCCCCCAGTTCTCTCTCTCTCTAAAATATTCAGAGATACATATGCCACTGAATTTATTTAGTTCTGTACATTAAGTATAAATTAACTGAACATTTAATTAAAACAATGGCCAATACATATAGTTAATTTAAAGAAAAATTACCAATATATAACTTTTTTTTGTTTTAATGTATTCAGTTTAATAATAATAATATTTACTTATTTCAGATGAAAATACATAAATAAAAAAATCTAATGAAAAAAATCAAAAAGAAATTTGTTAAAAAAAAATTAATTCTTCCACCCTCACACATCTTTCTCTCACTCTGTCATGCTTCAGAGTTCATTCTAGGATTTCCACAGAAGGGGCTAGTGGCGCATGTCATCTCTGAAAAGGGGCTACCTGCATTTGTATTGGGTCATACTATTGCTTTTGGCATTTTTCAATGCTATGTCTTTCTGTAAAAAAACTAGACTTGACAGCAACACTTAACATTTCATTTATATTAACTCATTTGGGATAAAGCTTGGGCTATCTATGTGGGATACATGTACATGGGAAGTTACAACCTCAGGGGCACTTGGTTCTGGGCTTGACTGTTCATTATTTTCAATATTTTTTTTATTTTTTTTCGAATTAATTAGCTATACATGTCTGCTTGTGTTTTGACATTTGGCATTAATCAGTCATTTGTGTGAAATGAGACGAAGAGCCAACCAATGAAAGCATACTTAAATATATCGCAGACTGCTCAGATTTACAAATCTATTAAATGTGAAGAGAATTTATAGAAATAACTTCCTATATGCACATAGTTACAGTAAATAAACAAACCGTTAGCGCACTGAGTACATTGTATCTTAGAAAGCGCCTATGGCAAAAATGATGCGCCACAGGGGCGCGTACATAATTTTTTAAGGGGCCAGTTGAATATTAAGTGGGCCTTTGGCACAAAAACGCAGCCTAGAATGAACTCTGCCGCTTAATTGACTTTGATTAATGCCCATGTTAAATCTTTAACGTAGTATAAACAATCTACTTTCACACATGCGTTTTGGTGTTATAAGTAAGAGAGAATGAAGAATGGTAATATGATATACAGATCATTATTTATGAAGCATTTCATCCCAGGAAGTATTAAAACATCCCTTCCATCAGCTGAGTAAACATCATTGTGATAAAGGTTTTTATAATGTCCAACCTGAAAATGTATCATCTTGTGCATTATTAGCAGATTCACTTTGATGCATATGCAATTTTTACAAAGCAGACCCAGAGATCAGGGTCTCTTCTGTTTGCTCATGCAGTATTGTAGCTCAGTTTCTACACAGTCATCTGTGACAAGAAAACATCCACCATTTCATAAGCCATGTAAAGATCACTCAATTAATATTCATCAAGTCATAAATTTGTAAATGAATATTCATGAGGTAAATAGTTAATGAAAAGCAGGGTTCGCCTAAGTGACTTGTGAGTGAATTTCAGAAATGATGCCTTTTGACCCTTGAAAATTAATGGGCAGATGTCAAATTTACATTTAAATAAAAAGGAAAAGATCCACAAAATATTTCTATTTTCACAGTTTTTGAACATTTTGACCATTGTGTTTCACTGACTACGGAGGACCCTGGAAAAGTGTTTTGATAAAACAGCTTTGTGTTTTGTTTTTTTGTTGGTTTTTTTTTTTGTTTTTTTGTTTTTTAAATTCAATCAGAAAACTTTCTTAAAATTTTGTGAATACAAAGAATAGGTTTCAAGTTCAACTAGTATTCATTTCAAGAAACAATTGTGTATAACTCTTTTGATGTGTGCATAGTAATATCTACTGTTAAAATACTCAATTGGTACCATCATATGTCATCATCCATGCATAGGTCAAATGTGAAGTTAGACAGCTATGCCATAAAACAACAACAAAAAAAAAACAGCAAGACCATGTATCTCCATTAGTCTATGTACCTAAATTATTTGCTAGGTCAGCAGATCACTGACTTTTCGCTATGGGAGAAATTGTTGAGGACGGTTAATACATATAAAGTAATATACTAATGCAACTACTGGGTATAATAGCCTGTTAACCTTTATTGACTTGATATTGTTTTGTTAAAGTAATGCATATAATGTACATTATAAGGTCAAATTGTATACATATGTAAACTGGTATGTATACAAACTTTAGATTAATATAAACATGTATGTCCCTTATACTTAGACTCCAGAGCTTTTTTCCAATGATGGGGAAGGGATCTTTAATACCATAATATTTAAAAATAAAAAGAAATAAAAAATACATGAGATGGAAATAAAAAATACTCTGTCATAATTTTTATTTTTCAATTATTTTAACCATTTACAAATTTTGTCACTGTTATTGCATTATTTGCTATGCCACTGTCACAATTTTACCAAAACACATCTATATCCAAGAATCCAAACTAGGCATCATATTCTTGTTTGCACCAAACTCATTAATTTACCAACCAGAAAAATCTTTCACCAGTTTCATAAATTTGTCACATTTGGCCACCAACAGCGGGAGCCCTGTCCCTGGTACTGCAGCCTTACAATTGATTTATCTGATAAGCATTAATTAATATTGTTTTCTTTCTTAATCATTTTTTATAATTATATAAGTTCTATAAATAACCTAGTCTTAAATCACATATTTGTTGTACATGCTAACTCAGTCTGCAGTCACTGGGTTTTATTATAAGTTTCATTGGACAAGTGAAGTTTTTTGTTGTTTTTATTTTTCAACTTTCAATTTTTAATGAGTTTATCTGATAACCTGGATCATTGGTCTTGTCAACTTCAAGTTTTTAAGTGGCCATGGACAGCCCTTCATTTCAGTGGATTTTTCAGGCTTTTCTTTTCAGAAATGTTAGGCAAAGGGAAGATATAATTATTTTGTTAAGCAATTTGTTATTACATTTCTAATTTGCTTGAATTAAAATGGAAAGAACAATTGATGAGAGGTTGAGTCTCATGTCTAAAATTGACAGAATTTTCTTGTGAAGAAGTAAGCTATCATATTATGAGGCTGCCTATGGTTTATTGATCGACAAATTGGTATTCCATTAAGCTTGGTGGTTAAATGCCCAGGACGCAAGTGATTTAAAACACTGATTGGCTCACAGCATAAGTTGTGGCCTTTATTTATTTTAATCAAAATCTCTCTTCATTTATTTTATTACAAATCATTATGCCTTGACTCAACTAGAACACAAATCATCTCATAATGCAGGGTTTAATGTTGTGATCAAAATTTGACAGTCATCAGGGACTCAGTTTGGTTTTGATTTAGAGGCCAATCTCTGAAAATCGGAGTTTTAACTAGACTCAGTGGTTGAATCACTGAAAATTGGAGTCCAATCTAAACCTTGACATCCAATCACTAAAAATTGGAGTCCAGTCTAAACCTGACATCCAATCACTGTAAATTGGAGTCCAATCTAAACCTTGACATCCAATCACTGAAAATTGGAGTCCAGTCTAAACCTTGACATCCAATCACTGAAAATTGGAGTCCACTCTAAACCTTGACATCCAATCACTGAAAATTGGAGTTCTGCATATCTAGACTCAGTTGTCCAATTGCTGGAAATTGGTGTCCCATCATGACTGTTTTTTGAATGCCTGAAAATTTAGTTACATCAGAGAATTAGCTTGCCATTAGAGACCCACATTGTTTTTGTTACTCTCCATTCATCAACTGTGGGATTTTTAACCAGCAAGCTGCATCTTCATACATTAAAGCCATCATATACCACACATGTATATACGCAATGTAGGGCAATCTTGCATCTAAATGTTACTGTATCAAAGACTGCAGTAATGTTTGGAAAGTAACATAATCAGTAGTAATGCATTATCAAATCGATGTAGAAAGCTAGGATATATAATGGCTAGATCTGGTGGCTGTGTGGTTAGAGTATCCATTCAGTACCAGGAGGTCATGGGTTTGAATCCCAAACATTACATACAAAAATTGTAAAAAATAATTCTGGTACATGTATAACTTCCTTGGTTGATATTCAGGATTTAAGGATAGTTCCAGGACAGTGGATTGATAGACCCAGTGTCTTAATGCTGCTACTGGATGTGGTATAATCATGTCATATGTCTGCTTTATAAATTATAATGCCAAATTGTAGAATAAGCCCATACGCAATACCTGAAACACTGTCTATATGAGACATGAAACCCAAAACATAGATGATCTTGATTTTAGATAAGACGTGATTGCCTCATATGATTTCTGACAGGATCAAATACTGTACAAGGATACTGTAGCCTGTATATAGCTCATTTGTGGACTACATCCCTCATTTGCTATCAGTAACACATCTCATATGTTGGGATAGCACACTTCCTGCTCGTACAAGGGTACATGTGTTTTCTCTGGTCTACATGTTCCCCCCACAGGTGGCTTGTGTAAAATGTCTTCTGCTGCATGCTGCAGAGGCAGGTGAGTTAATATGATCATCACAGGCCTTTTTTTCGTGATGAAGGGGGCAGTGAAGTTTTGATTGGGAAGTGTATGGGAAGATATGGGTTGGAAAAACAATTGTTAACTTTGTGAAAAATAACTCCTGGGGGTAAATGTCACGCAGTTCAGGGATTAATGATCTACAAATGACCTCTATAATAAAAAGAGGAGGAGGGGGTAAAAGCTCTAATGTAGTTAAAGATTATTGAGATTCTATAATATACCAGAATTTAGCCTTTTTTAAATACCAGTTTAGTCATTGAACCATCAAATTATATTACTAAATATTTTTATCAAATCTGAAGAAAGCCCCTAATGGCTTTGCAGTTTATCCTTATTATCATTTAAAGTTTGATGTGGCTTTCAGGTTGATCTGGTTTGATTATGGTCTTTCTACTTTAAGACATTTACATGTATTAGTTGTCTTAAAAAAGATTTTAGTTCCTTTGCTTGGCACTCAGCATATAAGGGAAATTGCAGGACTGCATGGTTAGCCCGGCTCAAAAACAGCTATCTATAAGCTAGCTAGGGTCCTCACTTTGAACTGTGTTTTTTCAGGCACTTCAAACATAACTTATAACATAGGAAACTTATATAACATGGGAGAACTGACCAACTTAATTGGAAATTTTTCCAGGATTGCAGTATTCAGGAATCTAGTGAAATGTTACCCTGTCCGATAACAGTTTTTGAATTATAAAGAATATGATTATATAAAGTAAAAAACACATTATGTATTTGTATCGCCTTGGGGTGTAAGGCTTTCTGACCATACATGAAGTCCTGACCATGCAAGAAGAAAAATGGAAAAAGTAATTATTATTATTATTATTATTCGTTTAATCACAGAACAAAATAATATTTTATTCAAGCTACCATTCATTGATACCTCTTATGATTGCTTAATTTAAATCTTAGTTTTTTATTTTTCCTTAATTTAATTCTTAGTTTTTTAAATTCTTATAAGTTATATTTGCCTAGATATAGAAAGAAAAAGCAAAAACAATGACTTGTATTCATAAAAGATCACAATAGATTTTATTTCCTGGGTTAAAATGAGTGAATTTCCAATGGGGTCTTTCCCTGCAACTGAAAAATAAAACTGGACATTTAGCATGGTTTTTGAAAGTAATATTAAGCTAATGTCCGTGTTTGTGAAGTGTCCAACCATTGTAACAAAAAAGATTAGAGAGTCCAACCATTGTTACAGTTATATAAAGTGTTTGTTGTATGCTTAAAGTCTTAAGTATTTCCTGTTTCATATTAACAAACAAAAAGCAACACGTCTGTGACCATTTATAGCTAGACCTTTCTTGCATTTGATGACAAAATTTGTGTCCCATCATTTACCATTGTCAATTGATTCATTTCTATTCATGCCTAGGTCATCCACTTGCAAACAGTATCACAAACAAAGTCATGTGTTCTTTTATTGAAACATAAAGGTCAACCATTGGTCACAATACCCCAGTTTATCACTGGTCACAATACCCAGTTTATCATTGATTGCAATATCCCAATTTATCATTGGTCACAATATCCCAGTTTATCATTGGTCACAATATCCCAGTTTATCATTGATCACAATACCCCAGTTTATCATTGGTCACAAATTAATATCCCAGTTTATCATTGATCACAATATCCCAGTTTATCATTAATCACAATACCCCAGTTTATCATTGGTCACAATATCCCAGTTTATCATTGATCACAATATCCCAGTTTATCATTGATCACAATATCCCAGTTTATCATTGGTCACAATGCCCTAGTTTATCATTGGTCACCATACCCTAGTTTATCATTGGTCACAATATCCCAGTTTATCATTGGTCACAATATCCCAGTTTATCATTGATCGCAATATCCCAGTTTATCATTGGTCACAATATCCCAGTTTATCATTGATCACAATACCCCAGTTTATCATTGATCACAATACCCCAGTTTATCATTGATCACAATACCCCAGTTTATCATTGGTCACCATACCCCAGTTTATCATTGATCACAATACCCCAGTTTATCATTGATCACAATATCCCAGTTTATCATTGATCACAATATCCCAGTTTATCATTGGTCACAATACCCTAGTTTATCATTGGTCACCATACCCCAGTTTATCATTGGTCACAATATCCCAGTTTATCATTGATCACAATATCCCAGTTAATTATTGGTCACAATATCCCAGTTTATCATTGATCACAATACCCCAGTTTATCATTGATCACAATAGCCCAGTTTATCATTGGTCACAATACCCCAGTTTATCATTGGTCAACCATTGATCACATGATATATCTCAGTCTACTAATTAATCTATTGGATTATATGGTCATTAAAGTTGAATACCTCTGTAAAGTATCTATTTATTTAACATCCAAACAAACAAATTATTGAGGGAGTGGAGAATGAACGAATCACCTTTACATCCTGTCCTTAAATTCTATGAGAACCCTTTACCCCTATAGACATGTTTAGATGCCTCAACTTGTTGAACAGACCCAGGACAAACAGATTGTATTTGAATCTGGTCTCCTGTGTTTGCTTGTATACAGTATTGAAGCTCTGATTCTTCACAGTCTGCACGGCATTTATCCTTTCACGCAATGTGACCAGGAATCTAACCTGCGACACATTGGTGAGATTAAAGAAGTGTCTTACCACTTTGCTTAAATCAGATATTCATTATTATATTCATTTATTTACAATTCTTAAAGCTGATGCAATCTGTCGGTATTTTTTTTCAAATTTGTCCTCATTCATTGAAAGTTTGTCCTCTTTCGAAAGTGTTAACCCTTACCCTGCTGGAACCGTAAGTGCTAACTTTTGCCACCAGGAAAGAGGGCTCTTTACTGTTGACTGACCAACTACAAGTTTTCATCTTGTTATGCCTAAAATTGATAATGGACAGCTCAAAAAAAGATGCCAACTAAGTCCATTTGAAAAATTCAGAAGGTTAAGGGTTAAAAAAATCACTGAGCTGATATCAGTCATTTATTACAAGCATTAATTACTAAAAGTGCTTGTAGTGAAACTGATATTCAGATTGTAATTTGTTTAACATTGATATATCATGTAGCTTGATATTTCCCTTGTCGATGGTATGCATGAATACTGAGAAAGTGAGAAACACTTAGAGGGTTTGTGTGTATGTATACATATATTATTAGAGCTGGTATAAACATTCTATTACTTACTAATGAAGTCTGACTTCCTAATGACAATATCATTTAACTTGCATTATGTTGGGAAGGACTGGGTGGAACCAGCTGCTTGTTGAAGGTCAGAGACAGGGAACCAGTAGAAACAGATGGTTTGGTACATGTACATGTGGTGTTGGATGAAACAAATATGTGGAGTATAAGATATTTTTCATAACATACATATAAATGTATAAAATCCACTGGACTTTAAATAGACATCATGTATATACTATATAGCATCAATATATTGCATATTTTTCACATGAGTCCTGTACTGGTGTTTATACCAGAGGGGACTATAGGTTTGCCCTCCATCTGTCCATCCATCCCGATGTCTGGAAAACTGGATCCTGCAATAACTTAAAACTCGTCAAAGATAATATTATGAAACTTGGTATACAAATAGATGGCAGTATGGAGATTCTGCAAGTCAACTTGTTTTTGTTTTTCTTGGATCAAAATTCTGATTGCTATGGTAACGGAAAAATTATGCACCTCACCGGAAGGGGACTCATGTGTTGCATGCAACACAAGTTACTTGTTTAACTTGTATTTTCTTAGTGACTAAATAACAGAAGGCCATAAGACAACATGCACCAATTATAGTCTCTTGCTGAAATTTCTAAATAATCTGATAATCCTTTGAAAAACACAAAATGAATATTAAAATTTTCCAAGGTGAGATGTTTTTAAGTTCTTGAGTATATTATGTATATTCCTGATGTATAACTACGATACTTCTGTATGATAATAGACATTTCCAGTGGCTGGATGATCAAGGACTGACACGAAACTTTTCCATCTCATAATTCTGTATGCATTTAATAGAACAGTTTTACAATTACAGTCAACCCTAGAATGTATTCAAATGGACTTATAGGCTATCCTTAGCTCAGTGGGGTAACATGTAGACAAGGTTTACCTGGTTTATGCAAAAGAAAACATTGTTTGTGATGTATAAATGGAAAGGTGGGATTTAGTTTTTCAACTTTATAAAATGATAAGGTGCATTGCTTTGATAATAACTAAGTGTACATTTGTACATTATCATATGCCATTGGAATTTAGTGTAATATTTTTCTGTGTTCCGTATAGAATGGAAATCATGTGAAACATGAATGATATTCATTTCCGATAAAGAAATAATATCAGATATAAATGGGGGAAGATGTAAACAGAAAATGAAGTGGGAGGTAACTGAGAGGAGAGGTTTTATCAGAACATTTAGGTCAAGTGCTTGATTACTTCTGCTGTTTGCAGCAATTCAGTCACTTGTATATATAATTCATGAATGTGTTCAATGATGTAGGTCAAGTATATGTAAAAAATATGCTAGCATAATTGCCAGTATATTTTGAAATCAAGTATTGTATACACCACTATATATATCGAGGGCTCAACGCAAAACTGTTGTAACTCCATTTTTTTCACAAAATGATGTTTTTGCATTTTTCACATTATATTACAATGCTCTATCTGTGGAAATAATTTTTTGAAAAAATATTTGTATTTAAGTAGTAAAAATGAAAAATGGTCCAAAAGTAGTATAAACATTTGGTTGATTTCATTTGTGCAACACTGTCGTAACTTGAGTTACATACAGTGTTGCACTGAAAAACATGCTCATTTTGAATCAAATGATTGAAACTTACATTAACAATTTTACTGATGTAAATTAAAAAATTAATTTACTAATATTCTACGACTTGCTATTATGGAATCAAAGCACTTTTTAAGATTCATTTATCATACCAGCCCTGTCAAGTCAAAAACTTTTGGTATGACACTCACTTTTTCAGACCTAAACTGACAAATGGCTAGAGATATCAAAAAGTAAATACTTTTAATAACAAGAAATGTCTTTTAAAACAAGATATGCAGCAATTATGTGGATTAAAGTAATGCATAATGTAGTATGGTTATATGATATACATGTACAAATTATTATCTGTGAAAAGTTTCATACTTGGAATCAAATTAAGCATAGATAAAGCATCCATTCCACTTTAATCAGCAGAAAAAGCACAATATGGACTATAACTGTCATTCAGTGAATAGAACTGTAAAAAATTTTTTTGAATTGTGCAGAATAACATTTGGTCCGAAACAGGTCTGTGTGCATCCAAGAGAAGTGTTTTGATAAAACAACAATGTATTTATCAAATAAACTGTAATTCAGTCAGGATAATTTAGTGAATATATAGGAAGCATATATTTCAGCTAGTTATCTTAACAAAGAATTATGTGTAACTTTTTCTCCAAAGAAGATCTATAGGCATTTTTTTATCAAAGAAAATTATTCAAATATTCATTTAGTCTTATCTTACACCATAAACTGCAGATAGGTCAATGTAAGGTAGACATTTACGGTGAAAAAAAAACAACAACAACAAAATCAATTAGCTAAGTTTTTTAAATTCACTTATTTCCTTTTACTTCCAAAAGTTGAGGTCATTTATGATATTTGGTTGGATGGAAATTTATCCTGAAACCCAATATACTGTTTATTGTGTTGCCTGCTGTAAGCAGAAGTGGACACATAGGGATCATTTTTCTGTCTTCTGTCTGTCCGTCCATCCCTTCGTCTGTCTGTCCGTTATGCTTCAGCAGGTGGCACGTGTGTTCCAGAGAACACTTTTGTTTTTGTCAAAATATATGTCTTCTAGATGGTGCCACACTCATGTTTTCAGTCCTAAACAGTCTCAAAACTAGATAATAAACCATTATTTTTTGCTTTTACTATTGAAACACAGTTTTTCAGTCACAAACAATTAAAAATATTGGAATTTGAAACTAGTTGATTCACTAGGTAGCAGTTGTCCAAAACAAGAATTTTAGGCCAACTCTAAATGAATCATTTAGACAACAAACTTATTGATAAAAGCCTATTAAGAAGAAAATGAAATTAAGTTTTTTGTGTATTAATTGATCAATTTAAAATTAGTTTGTCTGTGTCAGCTATTTTTTTCATACAGAAATACATTTACTATCTCTTGTAGAACATCTTCTTTTAAGTTCCGACATACTACTTGTCTTTAAGGTTTTACTTGTATCTATAGGTGATATTTATTTGTAGTCTACCTTCAAGCTAGTGCTTGATCAGCCAACATGACATGTTTACCTCCTGATCATTGAATATATTTGTTAATTCCGTAGGAGCAGCTGTCAGACATATGGTGCTAGGAAGTCATATGCATGACCTGAAAAAACTCTGACAGGTTCCCATTAATACACCTGGGTGGAGTGGAACAATTCAAGGTTAATTGCATACTCAAGGAAACAGGCAGCCACACAACCTAGATTCAAACCATGAACCCTTAATCCTGAGATGTGCGTCCTGTCAGTGGCAATCACTGAACTACCCTGCTCTTCTTTCACTTAATTTTGTTCATCAAATGTTGTCTTAATAATGGTCTTTAAATGCTTAATGTGTAAGTTTTAAACTTATCCTCTAATGCAATGATGAACTGCACCAATTTCTATTTAAAATTCTTCACATTTCTCACCATGCTCTAAGCACATGCTACAACAATCCGTCAGGGTGGTGAAGAGTTTGGCAGTAGAAAAAACAATGTGTCACCAATATTGTATGTACATTGATTAGACAATTGATTTTCCAACATCCAACTGGAAAGATGAAATTAAGGGTGGCATTTTAGACAGACCAAATTTATATAGATACATGTATAATTTTGATGATGTTGATGTATTTGGGTTTACCGTCACTGCGATAGTATTTCAATCATATAGTGACGTCCAGCTAATTACAGGTGGAGGAAGACCCTGGGTACGCAGAGGTACCCAATTAGAACCACCGACCTACCGCAAGCCAACTGAAAGGCTTCCTCACATGAAAAATCCGAAGTCCCTACCGGGATTCGAACCCACAGTGGTGAGGGGCTGAGAGATTTGTAGTCCACGACTGTAACCACTCGGCCACGGTGGCCCCTTTGTATATTTTTGAATGCCCTATACTGGTCAACAGACTTTTATAAAGCAGCAGCCACTGCATGGAACACTCAATCGGAAAAAGAAGTGAAATTCTGTGTCCTTTATGTATTGACACTAAATGATGCTTTAGCAGCAGTTCAAGAATCAGATTCTTCCAAATGTATTTTCAAAATGGTATGATTCCTGCTCATAAAGAACAGGCACAGGATCTATTTTGATGACCCCCTTAGGTCTTATCAAGTAATGTCATTTATAATCTACAATGGGTCTGCTGTCCTCACTGGTCATGAAACTGTTGGGAGCTAGTTATGTTTATAAAACATTTAGTTTAGTCTCTAAACCTTTAGTGCAAGTAAACCATTCCTGCTGTTCACAACCCCTTTTTCTTCCTACTCCCATGCGACAATGTGTAAGTCCTCAAAGTAGCAGGTGCAAGTGTGAAGAAAACTTTATCTTTAGTGTTGTTTAATACCATAAAACAATTAAAACGTCAGATTTAAATCATGGCGATTCTTTTAAATCTTTTAGATATGAATAATGCAGAATGATAGTCAGGGTTTTGTTAATACAATTAAATACTTTAATACAGTATTCTTAATTTCCCTCCAAAATGTAAAAAAAATGTGTACATATCTGGAAGAACAAAATGATCAAATGATGCAAATGACTGTATTTGAAACCAAAATTAAACTAAACTATTTGAAACAAATACTGTCTAAGAAACTGATAGTATAACAATGTTTGTTATTTGAAAAGTGTGGAGTAAATCTTTGTTTCCTCAAGACAGTAGATACTATGGATAGAAAAGTCTGGAGAGCAGGAAAACGGGGAAAAGTAATACCCAGTATAAAGATGCTGATGATGATGCAGATGATAAAATTATTTGTTAAGAAGTTATACAGATTGTTTTATGAATTAATATCTGCTCAAAAGCTTGTCTGCATTGTAACCTAAAGCTGTCCGAAAAAATATTTTTTCCTGTGACAAAAAAACAACAACAACAGGTGAATGGGATTTGAGTGAAATCTCGCTGAGACGCTTCACGTCTTGGAGATGATTAACGGACAAATACTTTACATGAGTATCACTCATAAAAGTGTTTTGTGATCTAATGAGAGATATACATATTTGGTTTAATCAACAATAAATTGAAGAGAAAACTTTGTATATTTATAATTGATATGAGCAATTTTACACATCTCCCATTATCTTGCTGTCACATCATACACATAACTTAACGAGAACTTCTCTTGATTTGCTCTTTGCACATACCTATATCAGAGATGTGAATCTCTTTTAGTTTATTAGGTCTTTGGTTTATCTACATGAGGTATTGTCATGGACATTGGTTTCTTTATGTTGTTCATTGACAGCACTTAAAACTTTCTTTAATAACACTTGTGATCTTGTGATTATAAAAATGTTAAGTTTTAATGGTGTTAATGAACTATTTGCACATTTTCAACTCAAATACCTGGGGTCTGTCAACCTGATGTACTCTAGTTTAGTTATTACAGTAATACTGTATGGCTCTAATAATATTAAGCATGCATTGATAAAAGCATTTCTCAAAAGGTCAAAACGTTCGTCATCAAAGCTTGTCATCAACCCTGGAATGCCCCCTTGTCATGAATTTGTTTGTTATACCTAATGGACCCCTTTTTATATCATTTAAAACTGGTAAAAATGATATTGATACAGTGTTGCATGAACTTATTTTCCAGAATTCATATAATATGAGGTGGAATACTGTCGTAAGTCAAGTTACTACAGTGTTGCATTGATTTTCTTTTCGATGAAACCTAACATTTAAAGTGGAAAACTGTAGTAAGTCGGTTTATCCTCAAAATCACCTTTTTTATTACATGTTGAAAAAAATTCAATTAAGTTTATTAAAACTGACATATAATGCAGCAATTTTATGTTAAAACACTTGTTATATATCCAATACAAATAAATTCAGAAAGTTTTTTCCTTCTCCTGAACAATTTTAAAAAACGGAGTTACGACAGTTTTGCGTTGAGCCATCGATATATATATACCTCTATTTAGCAGCCCCCTGGATTAATTAACCCTTTTTGATGCAGTGCTAAGAAGAAAAGACCCTTATCAGAGAGTTCCTCCTACAGGTCAAGGAGCTGTCTGATCAGGGTTACCTCTGTTTGCTTTTTACAATATAATGTAGCTCAGATTCTGCACAGTCTGCCTGGCCAGAATATAATTTTGTTTGTTCATTATAACCATTTATAGTTCAGTAAATTGATTTTCATCATGTTATCAAATTTGTGCTTGAATATTCATGAGGTAATGGAATTTGTAGTCATTTTCTCCTGGCCCTGAGTTCTCAAAAATAAAAATGGTAACTTTGAAGTTTGTTTTTCATACTTCTACTCAATCATTTATGCCCATTAGTTTCAAAAGGAATTTGAGTATGATACTCAAATTTTGAGTCTGAGATTGTACTTAAGTAATTTCAAGAACACAGGGCCTGTTCCCTTGCCTGGTTTTAGTATTAATGTGTAAAGATATGCATGGATAGATACCGTATCGTAGTATATACCATAGTATAACATGTTTAATATCTGTGAGGTTACATTTTTGAACTCACTTTACTGATAGGGGTTTTTCCATGTAAAAAGAAAAGAAATCCTATCTAGAATTTTTAACAACACAGACTAAGCAGAACGAATTTACCCATGTAAAAATGTTCAGAAAGAAATGTTCTAAAAGGGGCTATAGCAGGGGGTGAGATATAAGGCTTAAATACCTGACAGGTAATAAACAGGTGGGAATATATCAGCATTTAATTGAACCTGAGCAGGAGCTTTGAAGATAGGTCATATTAGAGTTCATCAGTATGGAGTCTCCCTATCAACAATGGCATAGTGCCATCTTGTATCTACCGTCCCTGGTGGCTGAGTGGTTAGAGCATCGGCCTTGAGGGCGGGAGGTATTGAGTTCGATCCTGGGCAGCGACATACCAAAGTTATTAAAAATTGGTACTGTTATAGCTCCCTTGGCAGTTGCTTGGTGCTCAGCA
>CM037795.1:31387279-31426585 GCA_021229015.1 Solen grandis | reverse complement strand
TTCTCATAAAATCTTGACAAGTTCAAAATTGTATGGGTCAAAAAGTAGGTCAGAGGTCAATCTTAAAAAACCTTGTAAGCACTCTAGAGGCCATATTTTTGGCCCAATCTTTATGAAATGTGGTCAGAATGTTTCTCTCCATAAAATCTTAGACAAGTTCAAAATTGGGTCAAAAAGTAGGTCATGAGGTCAAATCTTAGAAAAACCTTGTTAACACTAGAGGCCACATTTTTGGCCCAATCTTTATGAAACTTGGTCAGAATGTTTGTTTCTATAAAATCTTTGACAAGTTCGAAATTGGGTCATGTGGGGTCAAAAAGTAGGTTAGTATGAAAGATTTAACATAAGTTGCTCATTTATAATCAGGTGAACGATTCAGGGCCATCATGGCCCTCTTGTAAGCTCACCTGAGCACAACGTGCTCAAGGGTGAGCTTTTGTGATGGCCCTTCATCTGGCGTCCGTCGTCTTATGCGTCGTCAACAATTTGGCTTGTTAACACTCTAGAGGCCATATTTTTAGGCCAATATTCATGAAACTTGGTAAGAATGTTTGTCTCCATAAAATCTTGGACAAGTTCGAAATTGGGTCATGTGGGGTCAAAAAGTAGGTCATGAGGTCAAATCTTAGAAAAACCTTGTTTACACTCCATAGGCCACATTTTTGGCAATATCTTCATGAAACTTGGTCAGAATGTCTGTTTCCATAAAATCTTGGACAAATTCGAATTTGGGCCATGTGGGGTCAAAAAGTAGGTCATGAGGTCAAATCTTAGAAAAACACTGTTTACACTCCATAGGCCACATTTTTGGCCATATCTTCATGAAACTTTGTCAGAATGTCTGTTTCCATAAAATCTTGGACAAGTTCAAAAGTGGGTCATGTGGGGTCAAAAAGTAGGTCATAAGGTAAAGTCTTAGAAAAACCTTGTTAACATTAGAGGCCACATTTTTGGCCCAATCTTTATGAAACTGGGTCAGAATGTTTGTTTCTATAAAATCTTGGACAAGTTCGAAAGTGGGTCATATGGGGTCAAAAAGTAGGTCAATATGAAAAATCTAACATATGTTGCTAATTTATAATCAGGTGAGCGATTCAGGGCCATCATGGCCCTCTTGTTTTCTTATAATTTCGACGGATTATCGTTTTTGCTAGTGTTTATATCTTAAGTAGACTGGATATTTTGGTTGTCAGTATTGGCTTACGCCGTCTTTTCAGAAGATTTAGCAAAAGAATGGGTAATTCTAAGACATTTCGTCTGCATGACTGATAATGGATTGGCTTTTCCGTTATTCAGATATTTTAAATGAAAAACATTCACTGAATTGCAGTATCTTAATGTAGCTCAGAAATTTTTTTTTCATTAGTTTATTTCGGGTGACTTGTTCTGACTGGTGCCTGGTGTACATGTAAACAAATACCATTATAAATAAATGCAGTGGAATCAATTTATCTCTGACAATTAGTGTTAATAGTGCTTGGTGATATGCACTTTAAGCTCACATGAGCACTTGTGCTCAGAGTGAGCTTTTATGATCGCCTTTTGTCTGTTGTGCGTCATCCGTCGTCAGCAATTGCTTGTGAATACGCTAGAGGCCACAGTTTTGCCCAATCTTCATGAAACATGGTCAGGATGTTTGTCCACATGATATCTCGGATGAGTTCAAAATTAACATGATGCCAAAACGCCCTGAAATGAATATGCATATCGGTTTAACCAGTGAAAAGCTGTGCAATCCTCCCGACAAACAAATGCACGTGAATCTTGCTTTCAATAGTTACCTTAAGTTTAACAACCTCCGACAAACATTCGGGCGTGGCTATACCTGTTTTGGCGTCAAGTTAATTGGGTCATGTGGGGTTAAAAACTAGGTCACCAGGTCAAATCTCAGAAAAACCTTGTGAACACTGTAGAGGCCACAGTTTAGGCCCAATCTTCATGAAACTTGGTCAGGATGTTTGTCTACATGATATCTTGAATGAGTTCAAAATTGGGTCATGTAATGTCAAAAACTAGATCACCGGGTCAAATCTTAGAAAAACCTTGTGAACACTCTAGAGGCTACAATTTTGCCATCTTCATGAAACTTGGTTAGGATGTTTGTCTACATGACTCTGAGTTCAAAATTGGGTCATGTGGGTCAAAAACAGGTCACGGTCAAATCTAAAATAACACCTAGGCCTGTGGGGTCAAAAACAAGGTCACAAGGTCAAATCTTAAAACCTTGTGAACACTCTAGAGGTTTTTAGGAAATTGGCAATCTTCAGTAGAATTGGTCTACATGATATCTTGGACGGGTTCAAAAATGGGTCATGTGGGGTCATAAACTCGTCACCTGGTCAAATCTTAGAAAAACCTTGTGAACAGTTTTGACCCAGTCTTCATGAAAGTTGGTCAGGGTGTTTGTCTACATGATATCCTGGATGAGTTTGATATTGGGTCATGTGGGATAAAAGACTAGGTCACCAGTTTAAATCTTAGAAAAATCTTGTAAACATGCTTGATGCCACATTTTTGGCCCAATCTTCATGAAACTTTGTCAGGATGTTTGTCTTTATGCTATGTCGGATGAGTTTGAAATTGGGCCATATTGGGTCAAAAACCAGGTCACTAGGTAAATCTTTAAAAACCTTGTTAACACTCTAGAGGCAACAGTTTTGGCACAGTCTTCATGAATCCACTGCCGCGAAGCGGGAGGGGGGTTATAGGAATGGCCTTCGTCTGTCTCTCTGTCTGTCCGTCTGTACGTCCATATCTTGTGAACGCAACAACTCCTACATTTCTGAATGAATCTTTCCAAAACTTGGTCAATGTCATTACTATAATGGGTAGATGAGCATGAAGTGACGATTTTCCGGTTCATTGATTTTTAAAAGATTTGTGTCCCTTGAAACTTAGTTTCTGTAGCTGATTGATATTGCAGCCTTGTGAACGCAACTCCTCCTACATTTCTGAATGAATCTTTTCAAAACTTGGTCAATGTCATTACTATAATGGGCAGATGTGCATGAAGTGGCGATTTTCTGGTTCATTGATTTTTAGCTCACCTGAGCACTTTGTGCTCAAGTGAGCTATTAGGATCGCCCTGCCTCCGTCGTCCGTCGTCGTGCGTCGTCAACAATTTTCTTTAAATGACATCTCCTCTGAAACCACCGGACAGAATTTGATTAAACTTAGCAGGGATGATCCTTGGGTCAACCTTCACAAAAGTTGCTAAAATAAACTTGATCCATGCAGAACTCTGGTTGCCATGGCAACAAAAAGAAAAAAAAATGAAAACTTAAAAAATCATCTTCTTCAAAACTACTGGTCAGATTTTAAAATAAATTGGTACTGATGTTCCTTGGGTCAACCTCTACCAAAGTTGCTAAAATTATTTCGATCCGTAAAAAAACATGGCTGCCAGGGGCGGGGCTTATTTGCCTTATATGTATATAGAGAAACCTTTAAACAACATCTCCTGAAACCACTGGACAGAATTTGATTAAACTTGGCAGGGATGATCCTTGGGTCAACCTTCACAAAAGTTGCTAAAATAAACTTGATCCATGTAGAACTCTGGTTGCCATGGCAACAAAAAGAAGAAAAAAAAAGAAAACTTTAAAAATCATCTTCTTCAAAACTACTGGCCAGATTTCAAAATAAATTGGTACAGATGTTCCTTGGGTCAACCTCTACCAAAGTTGCTAAAATTATTCCGATCCGTAAAAAAACATGGCCGCCAGGGGCGGGGCTTATTTGCCTTATATGTATATAGAGAAACCTTTAAACAACATCTCCTCTGAAACCACTGGACAGAATTTGATTAAACTTGGCAGGGATGATCCTTGGGTCAACCTTCACAAAAGTTGCTAAAATAAACTTGATCCATGTAGAACTCTGGTTGCCATGGCAACAAAATGAAAAAAAAAAATGAAAACTTTAAAAATCATCTTCTTCAAAACTACTGGCCAGATTTTAAAATAAATTGGTACAGATGTTCCTTGGGTCAACCTCTACCAAAGTTGCTAAAATTATTCCGATCCTTAACAAAACATGGCCGCCAGGGGCGGGGCTTATTTGCCTTTATGTATATAGGTAAAACTTTAATCAACATTTCCTCTGAAACCACTGGACAGAATTTGATTAAACTTGGCAGGGATGATCCTTGGGTCAACCTTCACAAAAGTTGCTAAAATAAACTTGATCCATATAGAACTCTGGTTGCCATGGCAACAAAAAGAAAAAAAATGAAAACTTTAAAAATCATCTTCTTCAAAACTAGTGGCCAGATTTTAAAATAAATTGGTACAGATGTTCCTTGGGTCAACCTTTTTATCTCAGGTGAGCGATTTAGGGCCATCATGGGCCTCTTGTTACAAGATTTGTGTCCCTTGAAACTTAGTCTAGCTGAATGATATTGCAGCCTTGTGAACGCAACTTCTACGTTTCTGAATGAATCTTTTCAAAACTTGATTTGTGGCATTACTATAATGGGTAGATGTGCATGAAGTGGCGATTTTCCGGTTCATTAAGTTTTGAAAGATTTTTGTCCCTTGAAACTTAGTCTCTTTAGCTGATTGATATTTCAGCCTTGTGAATGTAATTCCTTGTATGTTTCTGACCTAATCTTTTCAAAACTTGGGCAGTGTCATATCTACACTATACTGGGTAGATATGCACAAAGCAGGGATTTTGATGTTCATCAATATTTGCAATAGTTATGGCTTTCTAAACATGGTCTCTTGAAAACACAACTCAAGTTTCTAAACAGGTAAAAGTGCATAAAGCAGGGATTTTCTGGTACAGTGATTTTTGCAAGAGTTATGCGTAGAAAGAAAAAAAGATTCATATTGATAATGCTATTTGACCTACTTTCATATTGGAAGCCTTTTTAGGGTTCTATCTCTGTTCAGCTAAATTAATTGGTCTTACAGACTTCATTATGAGCTTATGCTTACAGAAATGTTAAAAGCAATAATTAAAAGGACCCTCTTGGTCTTTATATTTTGTGGCGGCGTATATTGTGGCAGCACTGGCACTCTTGTTATTTTAGTATTAGTTTAATATTTGGAAAAAACTTGGTTACCCAGAATATTAGCAGCTTTTCAAAACCCTCATCCGCTTGAGACACGCACAACTTCAGTGCCTTCAGCACTTAGATTTTAAAAGTATGGGATACATGGGTAAAAGTTTTTCTGAATTTTTAGCTCACCTGAGCACAAAGTGCTCAAGGTGAGCTTTTGTGATCGCCCTTCGTCCGGCGTCCGTCGTCGTCCGTCGTGCGTCGTCTGTCGTCAACAATTTGCTTTAAACGACATCTCCTCTGAAACAGCTGGACAGAATTTAATGAAACTTGGCAAGGATGATCCTTGAGTCAACCTTCACAAAAGTTGCTAAAATAAACTTGATCCATGTAGAACTCTGGTTGCCATGGCAACAAAAAGAAAAAAAAAGAAAACTTTAAAAATCATCTTCTTCAAAACTACTGGCCAGATTTTAAAATAAATTGGTACAGATGTTCCTTGGGTCAACCTCTACCAACGTTGCTAAAATTATTCCGATCCGTAAAAAAACATGGCCACCAGGGGCGGGGCTTATTTGCCTTATATGTATATAGAGAAACCTTTAAACAACATCTCCTCTGAAACCACTGGACAGAATTTGATTAAACTTGGCAGGGATGATCCTTGGGTCAACCTCCACAAAAGTTGTTAAAATAAACTTGATCCATGTAGAACTCTGGTTGCCATGGCAATAAAAAGAAGAAAAAAAATATGAAAACTTTAAAAATCATCTTCTTCAAAACTACTGGCCAGATTTTAAAATAAATTGGTACAGGTGTTCCTTGGGTCAACCTCTACCAAAGTTGCTAAAATTATTCCAATCCGTAAAAAACATGGCCGCCAGGGGCGGGGCTTATTTGCCTTATATGTATATAGGGAAAACTTTAATCAACATTTCCTCTGAAACCACTGGAAAGAATTTGATTAAATTTGGCAGGAATGATCCTTGCGTCAACCTTCACAAAAGTTCCTAAAATAAACTTGATCCATATAGAACTCATGTTGCCATGGCAACAAAAAGAAAAAAATATGAAAACTTTAAAAATCATCTTCTTTAAAACTACTGGCCAGATTTTAAAATAAATTGGTACAGATGTTCCTTGGGTCAACCTATTTATCTCAGGTGAGCGATTTAGGGCCATCATGGGCCTCTTGTTTGATTGTCAAATGACTTAACCTATATAAAAACATAATAAACTTGCTGAGAATGTTTGTAGGTATAATATCTTGGCCAAATTCTATAACCAGCAAAAATCTGAGCATTGAAATGTATCATTTTGTGTATCTTGGAAACTTGGGTTGGTTTCTAGAATCTTAACAGATTGGTTTGAACCTTACTTTGTGTTGTACTTGACGGACAGGACAAAACCATTTTCTATGATGTATTGGGTCTTCTTTCAGGACGTGGAGGAGGGAGAGAGGCAAGCCAGGAGAGGAGGTGGAGAGGTGAAGAATTAAAACTACAGCAGCTTTAAGGGGAGACAAGGGCAGCTGGTGAGGATCAACATCAGATTTGGCAGGTAATTTCACTATTGGGATCAATGGATTTGGGCAGGTGTCAACTTGCTTTCTCGGAACTTTTGTCTCGCATTGTGATTTTTGAAACTTGACACAATTCAGCATGGCTGTCTCTTCATATGCCTAAAGCGGAAAAAAAAAGGTTTGTTTCTGGTTACCCAACCAACCCATTAATTTACCCCAGGGATCATAATTCTACTTGTCCTGCATGTTAGGCTACTCGACCTGCATGTTAGGCTACTCGAACTGCATTTCATGCATGATTTTCCAAGAACTAAGCAGCTTAAATTTATTTATAAATGTAATGAAATAATACTTGTATAAAAAAGAATGCAATAACATTAACCAGTTTTCAACATAAGATGATCTACTTTTGAACCGTGTATAAAAAGTCATGCTGTAGGCCTGGTAAAACGTGTTTGCCATAATTTTGACAGAATTTATGGATTTAAAAGAATGCTTATGCTTTTGGGGATATTTTCTTTTCTGTATTCTTTTTAGCTCACCTTAGCACAACATGCTGATGGTGAGCTATTGTGATCGCCTGTTGTCCTGTGTCTGTGGTCTGTGTGTGTATCTGTGCGTCTGGCGTCGATAATTTTCTTTAAACAACATCTCCTAAACCATTTGGCAAGTGAAATCTTTAAAAATCATCTCCGAAAACACAAAGGCTAGAGCTTAGATATTTGGTGTGTGGCATTGTTTTATTGACCATTACCAAGTTTGTTCTAATCATGACCCTGGAATCAAAATTGGCCCCACCCCAGGGGTCACTTGATTTTACATAGACTTATGTATGAAAAACTAGAAAAATCTTCTTGTCAGAAACCACCAGGCCTGGAGTTAAGGTATTTGGTGTGTAACATGGCCTAGAAGACCTCAACCAAGTTTGTTCAAACCATGGCCCTGGGGTTAAAATTGGCCCTGCCCCAGGGGTCACTAGATTTTACAGACTTATTTAGGAAAAAAAATAGAAAAATTGTCTTATCAGAAACCAGAAAGCCTAGAGTTAAGGTATTTGGTGAGTAACATGGCCTAGTGAACATCTACCAATATTGATCAAATCGTGGCCCTGGGGTTAAAATTGGCCCCGTCCTAGGAGTCACTTGAAATTTAGCTCACCTGAGCAGAGCTCAGGGTGAGCTATTGTGATCCCGTGAGCGTCTGTAGTGCGGCGTCAACAATTTTTAGTGTTTACACTCTATCACCTTTATTATACCCCCACAAATGAAATTTGGCGGGGTATATAGGAGTCACCCTGTGGGTCGGTCAGTCGGTCGGTCCGGCGGTTGGTCTACAAATATTTGTCCGGACCGTAACTCCAAAACTCAGGGGTTTTTCTGCCAAAATTGGGAAGAGGCCTAGGCCTCTTAATATTGGGAGGAATTATCGATAAAACTGGCAAATTGGGATGTGAAAAAGCTGGTGTAACTCTGAAAAATTGGGAAAATTGCATGAATTGAAAGAAATTTTCAATTGGGAAGACACCTTTTACAGGCCTCTGTTATATAGCAGGAAAAAGCCCTGAAACTACTGTACCTATGTTGATGAAACTTCATAGGTAGATAGACCTTGATGAGTTTTTTTTAATCTTTTGATTTTGTCCGGACCATAACTCCAATACTAAAGTAGCTAGGTTGATGAAACTTCATATGTAGATTGATCTTGATGAGAGGAAGCGCAGTGCACAAGAACCATAACTCTGCATGTATTTTGAAAGGAGTTATTGCCCTTTGTCATTTTTAATCTTTTGATTTTGTCCACATAACTCCAATACTAAATAGCTAGGTTGAGAAACTTCATATGTAGATAAACCTTGATGAGTGAGAGGAAGTGCAGTGCCTAAGAACCATAACTCTGCATGTATTTTGAAAGGAGTTATTGCCCTTTGTCATTTTTAATCTTTTGATTTTGTCCGGACCATAACTCAAATACTAAAGTAGCTAGGTTGATGAAACTTCATATGTAGATTGATCTTGATGAGAGGAAGTGCAGTGCACAAGAACCATAACTCTGCATGTATTTTGAAAGGAGTTATTGTCCTTTGTCATTTTTAATCTTTTGATTTTGTCTGGAGCATAACTCCAATACTAAAGTAGCTAGGTTGATGAAACTTCATATGTAGATTGATCTTGATGAGAGGAAGTGCAGTGCATAAGAAAACCACAATGTAAATTCTTAAAGACAGGTTTTTGCAAACAATAAATATGGATGTGAACCATAATTAGACATAATTTCTTCTGTGTGTCTGTATGTGTGTCTCTCTGTCTATCTGTCTGTCTGTCAAAACTTTAGCATTGTCCAAAACTTTTGAACCATTGCTCACACTAACTTTAAACCTTACATACATGTAGTCTTTCACTCACGCAAACTTTTGAAACTGTATTCCTACACATGACAGACTTCCGGTGTGGGTATTGATCACCTTTAGTGATAATATTTTTTTTTGGTATGCTTATAAGCCCAAATCCTATGTGTGAACATTCGTTTTATGTGTCATGTGAATACATCCTGTGTCAAAGATGGGGGTGGGGGTATGAATCACCTTCAGTGATAGTTCTAGTTTCTTAAGCAATCATCTTCAAACTTGACAATTTTTATGACCATAATGTCTCGATTGAGTTCGATTATGGCTGAGATCCGTCAATTAGGTCAGGAGTTATGCCCCTTTAATATTCAAAAAATGCCATATTTCACGTTGTTTACACTCTAGCTTCTGCATCTTTTAAGCAATCCTCTTCAAACTTTATGGCAATGCTTATGACCATGTCTCGATTGAGTTTGAATATGGCTGAGATCGGTCAATTAGGTCAGGAGTTAAGCCCCTTTTGATATAAAAAAAAATGCCAGATTTCACTTTGTTTACACTCTAGCATCTTCATCTTTTGAGGAATCATCTTCAAACTTTATGACAATGCTTATGATCATAATGTCTCGATTGAGTTTGAATAAAGCTGAGATCTGTTGATTAGGTCAGGAGTTATGTCCCTTTAAATATTTAAAAAAATGCAGATTTCACTTTGATTACACTCTAGCATCTTCATTTTTTTAGCAATCTTTTTTAAACTTTAAGACAATGTTTATGCCCATAATTTCGCAATCGGGTTCAATTATAACTGATATTGACAAATTAATTTAGAAGTTTTTGCCCTTTTCACCATAAAAAAAGCCAGATTTAACTTTTACACTCTAGCATCTTTATTTCTTAAGCAATCATCTGTCTCAGGTGAGCGATCAAGGGCCATCTTGACCCTCTTGTATATACTTATTAAAGCTATGATCTTCAAAGTTTGGATGGCAGGTACAGTTTTTGTGTTGAATTTAGATGATCTTGCTGTACTTTGGCATAGACAATTTATTCACTTTGACTCGAAATACAATAATTAGCATTGATGGCTATGTTTCTCAGGTGAGCGATTCAGGGCCATCATGGCCCTCTTGTTTTTTGACCACATATAAACTATTTGTGTGTAATTAAGATTATATTGCTTTTCATCTGCATAGTTTGTATTCAGTATGACTATGTTTATAAAAGGCTACAAAAGGAATTTTTCTCAGGTGAGCGAGTCAGGGCCATCTTGGCCCTCTTATTTCTTCTTTTTCTATGTGCTCTTCATGGACCGTTCCGAGCTTTTCCGCATAACGCACCGTCCTTAGTTATTGTTGCTATGCCTCACAAGCTAACTTTCAAGATGGCCGCCACTGATGCTGTAGCATCTGATTCCCGAACTCATATACAGGATAATATATCGATAAAATACTTGCCTAAAGGTCTTCAAATGTGAGAATAATAAAAAAGAAAGGCCCACAATTACTTAACCGAAGGCCTTATTTATAAAATCAAGATCTAATGAATAATTTTCTTAAGATAAAGTAAGAGAACCTGTGACAGTAAAATGTAAACATCGTGTACATTGGATTGATTTTAAGCCGATCAAGTATGATCAGTGTTTTATCTACAATAATGGCACTATGAGTTATCATGTGTTCTAAAAGGCCAAAAAAGAAAAGAACGTAATTTCAGTAATTTAAATTCAAAGCGATTTTATTTCAAGTTATAAAACTCGACCGTAGGTAAATAAATCACCAACCGTTTAAAAAGGAAATATTACCAGTGGTCAATATTTCTTTTATAATACCGTATCTTGTATGAGTGTATGTATTTCTTTTTCTTATTTTTATTTATTTATTTATTTATTTATTTATTTTTATCTATTTATTTCTTTTAATTCTTTTTGTGAATGTACCAATACTCAGTGGTAGTGTTCATTGACTACGGATCCGAATATAACTTGTTTAATCCCCAATGCGAGCGTGACATTTTAAGGGCTTAATTCCTAATGGTACTCCGGCACCATCCCAATGTATAATTTGTTTCCCAAATGAGGTGCAGTGTTTTCTAAGGCAATGTATATAAGTCTGCTCTCACGTAAATGAGATTGATAAAGTTACCCCAGAGATTCAAGTTGTACATAATGCCACTTTTCAAGTAAGTTCAAGACCAGCAGAGTTGCATAAGCAACACCAAAATATTGCATGTATCTCTAAGGGAGAAGATCTCCCTAAATCCAATTAACCATGTTATTGTGGCTAGACCAACTGAGACCAGGAATAGGAGCCCATATTGTACAAACTAAATGTTTATAAACTTGGACTGATGCAATTGTTCTTACATAAGTATTATTTTAAAGCCATTCTCTGTCTTATGCCATGGGGGACACTGAAGAAAATAAAACAACACATAAATTGCCTGTAATGACAATTTTAATGTAAGGTTAAAGCTCTATTACTAATGAATTTTCCCAAAGTTCTATTAAATATCAACATCAAGAAGAATAGATAGATGAAAAATAGAGAGAGAACAGGTACAACAAAATCTGAAATACTTGAAGCAATGCTTAATTTGTGGGGGTTTTTTGTTTGTTTTTTTTTCCCAATAATATTGTTTTAAAGTTTTCATTACAACAATTACAGAATTTGAAATTATTAACTGACAGTGAAAATGTTTTTCCAACAAACACACACACACAGTACACTAAACAATTCAAGGAGCACATAGCTATATGGTTGAAATACTGTTGCAGTGAGGGTAAATTTAAGCACAACTTTATATGGCATAAAACAATTCCTTGAGGTAGAAAAAAAGACATGCTGATTCAAATACTTAACCAAACTTGGATTACAAAGTGTATATGTGTTATCTCAACCATTTTGTTATTAACATGAACTGTGGTGAACACTTTCTAAGTAAAGGGACTTGGTAACATTTTCTCTCTAGTAGCATCTACATGAACATTGTCAAAAATATACAAGAAACTGTTTCTGCTTTCACAGAAACATTTCAATTACTGTCCAAATTTTATTTGCCAGTGTGAATAGTGATGTAAGAATTATGTGAGACAGAAATTTGAATTTTTTACCATAGCTATTACTCTTTCAATATGCACCTTTTGAGATAGAAATTTGAATGTTTTACCATAGCTATTATCTTTAATATTACTTTTATATAATTTTAGTTTGTAGATGATGGTGCAGTATTAAACAAGAGAACCATTTCTTAAAACTCATTATGCATAGTAAAATATTGTAAATCATTATCCTAATGATTATCATGTGCCAATAAATCCCTAAACAATTGAAAAGATCCACTTTGTTCACATATGAATATTACACCCTCCTATTACAGCTGACTGTATACCCATAAATTTTAATTTGAGTTCTAGAAATTCAGTATCATCAATGAACACTAGTGTTGCTGGAAAAGCTCTTAAAATCAGATGGAACTTTGAAATTATGGTATCTCTATCTGACCAAACTTAAGTAAAACATTTCTTAAACGTGATTAAAAAGCACTATAACTGATTAAAGATTCAAATAAAATCTCATTGCATGATTTTTTAATCCAAATCTACATAGAAAGAAAAATGCACAACCATTTCTTGAATAACAAGTATCACTTCTTCCATAATTTCTTTTAGAAATAGGGTTTTGGGAGCAAAAAGGACACTAAAAAATAAAAGTTTACATGTGTAATTCCTGTGTAATGCACAAAAAAGATGCTTTTTATTCTTTCCCTTTCACCTCCCACAGTAAAATGTTGCTATTCCCTAATTCGAGTCTTTAGTTGTTTCAACTTTTCCTTTATGGCAGCACACTCCTGGTCTTTTTCTTGTAGCCCTTTCTATATGAAACCCTTTTCTGCCTTTTGTTGGTCCATCTCTTATGACTACAATTGAAAAAAAAGAAGAAATAATTAAAGGACTAAAAATCTTTGACAATGTTAACAATGCTGCCCAGCCAGCAGAGCTACCTAACACCTACTGGTCAAAAGAAACGGGACAGCAGAACTTTCTTGGCCAGAGTGAGTGAGCTGAATGTAAGCAAACTAGAAAACATAGGAATATTGCTTCAGTGTCTGGGATCCATAGTATCAACAGAAGGTCTGACACAGCTGAGAATTTTTTGCAAAGAATTCTATGAAATTCATGTTTCTTGAAACAAAAAAAAAAGGTTAAACCAATGTAAAGCCTTGGAAGGGATAATGACAAAAAAAGGGAAAACTTAAATTAAGAACCCACTCATTAGTGTAGGGCACATAGTTTTAAACAAAATGCATGTAATAATACTGCCTTTATATAGAAAGAAACAATCAAGAAATTTAAACTGAAAAATAAGTCATGCATATCATAATTATGTATGTCCAAGTCCATTAATTTGATATATTTCATTTTCTTACCAAAGTATGTAAAGTATGTAACCTTTTGTCTGACATCAATAATCATGGCAATTAAATATGGGCTCTATCTATGGGTAGTTTCTACAGGGATGAAAATCAGTATTTATTATCATTTATTATCATTTATATTGTTGAGCAAAATATTTTTCTATCAATCTGCCAGGTCTTTAGTATTATTTTGTGCATAACACAGGAATGGTTCATGATTAATTAAAAAAGTCTACTGATATGTAACCTCAGTACTTCTCTCTCCCCCCATTATAACTCAAACTTGATATATTGATTTGCTATATAGGAAGAAAATGTAAGAATAAAGAATAAAGCCAGAAGCTTACTCAGTCTTGCCATTGATCTGATCCAGTATAAACTGCACATTCAGGTGATGGAAGGTGTCCACTTTTTTCCATCAGTTGGAATGGGGTCTGGGAAAAGATCTATAGGACACTTTTCTCCAACAAAGTGCTGAAAATTGCATGTGACTTTTAATATATTTAAATATACTTATATTACTTTTACAGTTATATTATTAAAATATAGAATATATATTAGATCTAGATCTACTCATTATTTTGTTGTGCTTATCTGATACTACAATAAACGACAGTCAGTGTAAGAACACATGCGATACTTATGATAAAGTGGAATGTCATTCATTTCATTTGGAAATAGACCGAAAAGTTAAGAAAATTTAACTGAAAATGTACGAACAATACATTCATAAGAAATGTTTTTTTCATTCATCTATCCATCTCTGCATATTGCCAAACTCTCTCGTGAGTGTTTAAGGCAGCAATTAATTTTTGTTTCGGTTGATTGCTAAACAACTCACCTCCGAGCAGAATAACCTCAAAAGTACACTGGTTGTGTCTTGCCATTTTCCTCTCGGAATGCCTTTATCCATCGCAGATATTTTTATATTTTTGCTTTGGGTTCGGGAATATCATAGATTTAATGCTTTTCATGGGATCTGGGTATCTGTTTCACATAGCCCTCGCATTACTCCATACCAATCATAAAATTTAGAGAATCTAGATCTTTGACGTTTGGTTGCTGTGTAGTAGCTTGTGAGCACAAGATGGTGGATAGCAACAAGTAGAACGCACTCAATGTTTAGCGGTAATCTGATTGGTTTAAAATTCTCACCTCGGAACCGTCCATTCTCTTTACTCTCTGAATTCTTGCTGCCCTACAAATATTTTAAAACTTTGCACCCTTCTCCAATTTTAGCTCACCTGAGCACAACGTGCTCAGTTGTGCTCAAGGTGAGTTTTTGTGATGGTCCGTCGTGCGTCGTCAAAAATTTGGCTTGTTAACATTCTAGAGGCCATATTTTTAGGCCGATCTTCATGAAACTTGGTCAGAATGTTTGTCTCCATGCAATCTTGGACAAGTTCAAAATTGGGTCATGTAGGGTCAAAAAGTAGGTCACGAGGTCAAATCTTAGAAAAACCTTATTAACACTCTAGAGGCCACATTTTTGGCCCAATCTTCATAAAACTTGGTCAGAATGTTTGTCTCCATAAAATCTTGGACAAGTTCAAATTTGGGTCATGTGGGGTCAAAAAGTAGGTCACGGGGTCAAATCAAATAAAAACCTTGTTAAAACTGTAGAGGCCACATTTTTGGCCCAATCTTAATGAAACTTGGTTGAAATGTCTGTTTCCATAATATCTTGGACAAGTTCAAATTTGGGTCATTTGGGTCAAAAAGTTGGTGAATATAAAAAATCCAACATATGTTGCTCATTTATAATCAGGTGAACAATTAACCCTTTACCACACAGTACATATAGCTGTACAGCATCCTTTACAGAACACTGATAAGATTACATCACTAATCTCTTACCTATATGGTCAGCTGATAAGGCTGATATCTGATCTGAACAGGGGTTTTCACACTAATGTGTGATTACACACACATTACACACACTAGTGTTAAAAATTTTTTTGTTTTTGTAAGTTTTTTAAACCATTGGCTAGAATTTACTTATTTTTAATAGTTGTATAATACCTAAAGTATTTATATCTATTATTTAGTACTTTGAAGTAAATTTGGAAGTAGTAAGGGATGAAGTAAACAGAAAAATCATATATTTTCATATATATATTTATATAGTTGCTTGGTTGAATCGTCAGGCAGGTTGGGTCCAGGGTTGTCTGTGAATGGTTCAATCTGAAATGAAAAGAAGAAAAACTTTTTCAACTTCATGTTTTTTTTTCTTATTCATAGCATATAATTTATTTTTCAGTGAAATAAAATTGAAAAAATAAGTTGTTTTATTTATTTTTATACAATTTATTTTTCAGATCAAGTATTTTTTTCTCCATAATTTTATTATAATAAAGTATTTTTAGCTCACCTGAGCACAACGTGCTCATGGTGAGCTTTTGTGATCGCCTTTTGTCCGTCGTCCGTGCGTGCGTCCGTCCGTCGTCAACAATTTGCTTTAAACAACATCTCCTCATGAACCGCTGAAGGGATTTTGACCAAACTTCACAGGAATCATCCTTATGATGCCCTCTATCAAAGTTGTACAAATTATTCAGATTGGTTAAAAAAGTAGGTCACAGGAGCTAAAAATAGATTTTAAAAATGCAAAGTTTGAAAATCTTCTGAAAAACTGCAAGGCCTAGAGCTTAGATATTTGGTATGTAGCATCATCTTATGGGCCATTACCAAGATTGTACAAATCATAGCCCTATGGTGATAAATGCCCCCGCACCAGGGGTCACTTGTTTTACATAGAGTTATATAGGAAAATCTTTAAAAATCTTCTTCTATGAATCCATTAGGCCTAGAGCTTAGATATTTGGTATGTAGCATCATCTAATGGTTCATTACCAAGATTGTTCAAATCATAGCCCTACGGTGATAAATGCCCCCGCACCAGGGGTCACTTGTTTTACATAAGAGTTATATAGGAAAATCTTTAAAAATCTTCTTCTATGAATTCATTAGGCCTAGAGCTTAGATATTCGGTATGTAGCATCATCTTATGGTTCATTACCAAGATTGTACAAATCATGACCCTATGGTGATAAATGCCCCCGCACCATGGGTCACTTGTTTTACATAGAGTTATATAGGAAAATCTTTAAAAATCTTCTTCTATGAATCCATAAGGCCTAGAGCTTAGATATTTGGTATGTAGCATCATCTTATGGTTCATTACCAAGATTGTACAAATCATGACCCTATGGTGATAAATGCCCCCGCACCATGGGTCACTTGTTTTACATAGAGTTATATAGGAAAATCTTTAAAAATCTTCTTCTATGAATCCATAAGGCCTAGAGATTAGATATTTGGTATGTAGCATCATCTTATGGTTCATTACCAAGATTGTACAAATCATGACCCTATGGTGATAAATGCCCCCGCACCATGGGTCACTTGTTTTACAGAGAGTTATATAGGAAAATCTTTAAAATTCTTCTTCTATTAATCCATTAGGCCTAGAGCTTAGATATTAGTCCCCTACCGGTGTTCACACCGGAGGGGACTATAGGTTTGCCCTCCGTCTGTCCGTCCGTCTGTCCGTCCGTCCGTCTGTCCGCTCAAATCTGGATCCCGCGATAACTTAATAACTAAGCAAGCTAACTTGATGAAACTTGGTATATGACTAGATGGCAATGTGTAGATTATGCACGTCATTTTATTTTTGTTCTTCGACTAAAATTGTGGTTGCTATGGTAACGGAAATAGTGAAAATATGGCAAAAATGGGATCCCGCGATAACTAAGCAAGCTAACTTGATGAAACTTGCTATATGACTAGATGGCAATGTGTAGATTATGCACGTCATTTTATTTTTGTTCTTCGACTAAAATTGTGGTTGCTATGGTAACGGAAATAGTGAAAATATGGCAAAAATGGGATCCCGCGATAACTAAGCAAGCTAACTTGATGAAACTTGGTATATGACTAGATGGCAATGTGTAGATTATGCACGTCATTTTATTTTTGTTCTTCAACTAAAATTGTGGTTGCTATGGTAACGGAAATAGTGAAAATATGGCAAAAATGGGATCCCGCGATAACTAAGCAAGCTAACTTGATGAAACTTGGTATATGACTAGATGGCAATGTGTAGATTATGCACGTCATTTTATTTTTGTTCTTCCAGTAAAATTGTGGTTGCTATGGTAATGGAAATAGTGAAAATATGGCAAAAAATGGGATTGATTACCATATTGAGTCAAGGTGGAGCTGGTAGGGGACTTTATGTGTTGCATACAACACCAGTTACTTGTTTCATATGTAGCATCATCTAATGGTTCATTACCAAGATTGTTCAAATCATAGCCAAACGGTGATAAATGCCCCCGCAATAGGGGTCACTTGTTTTACATAGAGTTATATAGGAAAATATATTTGGTGTGTAGTATTGTCAGGGCTAAAATGTTTAAGATTGAGTTATATCAGAATTCTTGTCTGTTTAAAAACCTTGTAATCAGTTGTAGCAATGGTACTCAGGTGAGCGTTTCAGGGCCATCATGGCCCTCTTGTTTATAAATACAAATAATATAACTATGCTTTTTTTTTTAATTGCTTTATTTAATCTTAGGTTATATTTTATTCTTGTTATTTTATTATATTTTATTCTTGTTATTTATTATGTTGCATGTTTTTCTGATTTGGAAAAAAAAAAAAAAAAAAAATTCTCAGGTTGGTTTTGAACATGCAACCCTCGGCTTCGTAGACCAACGCACTAACCACTACACCACGAAGGAAAGTTGGAAAAGAGCTTGTACCGTATACACATTCAGATTAGGCGCAGCTACGTATAAGGCGCATCCTAACTTTCAGGGTAACTTATTTGAAGAAAAAAAATCACTTATCGTATCATATTCGGCGAAATCTTGTTTTTAAATTTGCGCCGTCGTACATTTTGACAGACCGAAAGCTATCCGTACGTCACCGGGCTAATCATACGGTGAACCGTTTTATTTACACATGGCATAAGATTAGCGTTAGACCGTTACATTAACGACGGGTAGGATAAAGGTGACACATTTTCATAACATGACATTACTCAACCGTGTCCCCGCATTCTAACACTGGGGACCATTGTCACCTGTCAAAATTCTCCCAACTAACAAACATTACGTAACAATTTCCACCTGTCAAGTTTCTCCTATACATCATGAGGTCCCGTAAAATAAACTTATTTGTTTATATTGAAAATGGCTTCCATCAAGTTGTTTCAGTTTCTCACGATCATTTTATCATGAAATATACCTGTAGGATAACTAATAAGAACAAAAGCAATAATCTGGTATTGTTTATCATGGTTTCGTATAGACTTTGTGTCATATTATTGTATTCATTGGCTTTCAGTATATCCATTTTCTGAGATCGTATACCGGTAATTTTCACTTCTCGGTGATTGAAAAAAGAAACCTGAAAAGCTGTATATCATCATATAAGGCGCACTCCCTCTATAAACTTGAATTATCTGGAAAAAAGGTGCGCCTAATCTGCCGGTGTATACGGTAATTTTATATTATATCACAATCAATTTCTTGTATTCAGTAAATAAAAACGCACCGTCGGTGGTGAAAAGTTACGGCCCCAATCAGAAATGGGTTCCTGATCATCATGATCGGACTCGGAAGAGTCATCAAAGGAAGAAAACCCAGAAAACTCAGACTCGCTAGTATCAAAATCAACTCAAAAGCAAAGCTTTCAGAATCAGAGTCAGACATTGTTGTAAATCTAATTACGCAAGATGGTAGATTAGTTTTGATGCGATTAGGCAAGTGTTCTCATACGATTAACTGATTTGATCATTTTTTTCTGACATATTCATAGAAGATCTAAGCTAATTAATATTCATAAATATTGAAATAAGCTTTCACATTGGCAAAAACAATTGACCAATGCAAAACTGTCTGTCCACCTGTGGTTTTATTGCAGGCTAGAGTATCCCTTATCAGCGTCTGCAGACCAGTACTGTCCACGGATTAGCCATAAGTTACGCATTGTTACGTAATTGACTGGTGATCAGTGGCCAGTAGACCACGCTTGATTTCCGCTCCAATTACTTCAAAGGCCATAAATCGTTTAAAGTTAGCACTTCCGTATTAATCAGGGGGTCATAAAACAATAACGGTTTCTTTTGTACTCTTTTTTGTATGACGTAAGTGAGATGAACCCCAGCTAACTTTAGGTACAATTTACTCAAAAACTATTAATAGTAACCCTATATGATTTTCTTAAAATAACAATGATGAAATCCCATACTTACCGGAAGTAAACATCTGGAAGCCATTTTTTGATGAAAAATGCGAAAATAAAGCGATTTATTTTGACACACGGGGAAATACGGGTCTGTTCAAATGGCCGTAACCGGGAAATACGTATCGATACGGCTACCGATAGACACGGGAATATACAGGTCTGTTAGGTAATCGATAGACACGGGAATATACGGGTCTGTGTGGTAAAGGGTTAAGGGCCATCATGGCCCTCTTGTTTAAATTCAACAGACAATGATTCATTCGATTGAAACTCATTTTTATGTGTGTTTTATTTTCAATATTAAAGTTTATTTTCGATAAGTTTAACCCTTTCCCTCATGTAGACACATTCTGACGCATATACCTGTTGCCTCATGTAGTCGCATTTTGACTCAATTACCCCTTCCTTCATATAGACGCAGTTGATTTTTAAGTGTATAAATATCAATCTATAACAATGTTTTTACCAATGAAGTTTTTTGAAAGATATAATCATATTGTTATCTATATGGATGATAAAAGGATAGTGTTTATTCTTAAAATAAGCAAGAAAATTGCAATAATTTAACCATACTATCATCTTGTAGGTTGCAAGTTAGGAGAATTCCATTCACAGAGGAAGATCGATTATGATTTGAATTAAGCACGTGTATTAACTTATTCTTTCAAATAAATACGGTTGATTTGAGTTAAACATAATTTCAATTAAATAAGGTCAACAAATAAAAAAAGTCTAATTAAAAGAAGCGTTTCTCTATCTGGAGAGATCGACATAAAAGTTAAGTTCTGTTGTTTACAGTGTCTCTCGAGTTGAAAATCTATCCCCCCCCCCCCCCCCGTTCCATACTGCTATCAGTGTACTGATAAGCTGCTAGCCATAGGTAACCCAGAGATAATGTCACTTTGCCACTTCCTCAGTCTACCTGTATATTTTAAGCCTATAAGACACTGTTTTACCTTATAATAGATCTTTGGTGTAATTGGAATGTTTGTAGAGAAAAAAAGATCTATCTATTGATATATTTTTCATATTGATGAACTGAGATACAGAATCATTATATTGGATTATAAGAAATATATTTTTAATAACATCTGTGTAACACAAAACAACGACCATAAAAAAGTTAAAAAAAACAAAACAAGTACAATATATAAATTTATTTTATTTTATTGAATTAAGAAATCATTGCATTAAATAATAGGTTACAAGAAGACTGATATCTGTTTTTTTAGCTCACCTGAGCACGTGTGCTCAGGATGAGCTTTTAGGATCGATGAATGTCCGTCGTCCACAATTTGTTCGTTTGCACTCTAGCATCTTCATTTTATGAGCAATTATCTTCAAACTTTAAAACAATGTTAATAACCATAAAATCACGGCCAAGTTCGATTATGGCTGATATCGGAACATTAGGTCAGGAGTTATGCCCCTTTTAAAATTCAAAAAAGCCAGTTTTAACATTGTTTGCACTCTAGCATCTTCATTTCATGAGCAATTATCTTCAAACTTTATATCAATGTTTATAACCATAAAATCTCGGCCAAGTTTGATTATGGCTGATATCGTACCATTAGGTCAGGAGTTATGCCCCTTTTAAAATTCAAAAAAGCCAGATTTCACATTGTTTGCACTCTAGCATCTTTATTTCATGAGCAATTATCTTCAAACTTTAAAACAATGTTTATAACCATGAAATCACAGCCAAGTTCGATTATGGCTGATATTGGAACATTAGGTCAGGAGTTATGCCCCTTTTAAAATTAAAAAAGCCAGATTTCACATTGTTTGCACTCTAGCATCTTCATTTTGAGCAATTTCTTCAAACTTTATACAATGTTTATAACCATAAAATCACGGCCAAGTTCAATTATGGCTGATATCGTACCATTAGGTCAGGAGTTATGCCCCTTTTAATATTCAAAAAATGCCATATTTCAAGTTGTTTACACTCTAGCATCTTCATCTTTTGAGCAATCCTCTTCAAACTTTATGACAGTGTTTATGACCATAATGTCTCGATTGAGTTCAATTGTGGCTGAGATGGGTCATTTAGATCAGGAGTTATGCCCCTTTTAATACAAAAAATGCAAGATTTCACTTTGTTTATTCTCTACCAACTTCATTTTTTTAACAATCATTTTTAAACTTTAAGACAATGTTTATGTCCATAATCTCACAATCGGGTTCAATTATAACTGATATTGACTTGTAAATTTAGGAGTTAAGCCCATTTCACCATAAAAAAAAGCCAGATTTCACTTTTACTCAAGCATCTTTATTTCTTAAGCAATCATCTTTCTCAGGTGAGCGACCAAGGGCCATCTTGGCCCTCTTGTTTGTCTGTTGGGAGAGGGGATATATGTTTGAAATTGTCTGACTTAGGAGATATATATTGTATATTAGATGGTGACCAAATACTTATTCTGTAGTGACTTGTCAGTGTTCTCATACAAACTATTTCAAAATCTTTTTTTTTTTTTTTTTCTATTAACTATTTAAAGACCCAAAGCCATATAGCCAAAGGCGGCTAGGCACACTGTGAGGTCTTTTAATTTTGAATTTCAATTGAATTAATTTTGAAGAGTAATTTTATATTAATAAATATATCCCTTACTGCCAAAAATAACCAAATACAAGGGAAAAGGTCTTGGATATGTTCTAATTTTGATAGCTTTTTAAGCTAGCAAGGATTAAGTCCTTGGAAAGGAAGCCAAAAACAAGAGAACTGAGATATCCGGGTGTACATTTATATATTGTCGTCATTGGACCATTTTGTCCAACAAGGCTCATATTGGTTGGGGTTCTGTTTTGATATTTTATTTTGTTAGGCCAGTGGGACCTCCAACAGCAAAAGAGTGCTGTTTTGAGAGTAGTTTTATATTATAGTTAGAGGATAGTATAGAGTATAGTAAGAGTTTGAGTTCGGACTTTGGCAGAACTATGTACACCCTTCTTTCTCTACATCCGGTTGCCAGAGACGAAAAGAAAAAAGAAAGACATAAGAAGAAAAAAAAGAAGGGAATTTCCCTGTTTTGAATTTGGATAGCTAATATGCGCTAGCAAGGATGAAAATCCTTGGAATATTTTTGCTAAAGTGCCTTTAGAAAGATAAGTTCAGAACTTTTTATATCACCACATTTATTTTATTATAAAGATGTATAGCTATTTTATTCATATTTTTGAAAAGTGTCGATATGGTATTCAAAACAATTTCGGATCAAATTTATACTTAGCTTTCTTTACCCATAATTGATTGATCTCCTGCTGTGTTTGATTTGTTTGATTTCCTGATTGGTTTCTCATCATTGCTTTCAAATAAAGCCGACTTTTCTGAAGCTGACAATTTTATTACCCTGTCATTTTTTTAACTAATCAACAATTTCCGGGACCGGGGACGCTTAGTTAAACATCTGGACAACCATGACTTACGCGCATGACTTATGATCTTTTTATAGGCATTAGTAATTGTTTTAAAAATAGCACGAACAGAATTGATTTAAATTGGTAATTTTCCACTAGAGAGACGCTGTAAACAACATAACGTAACTTTTATGTCGATCTCCCCAAATAGAGAAACTCTTCTTTTAATTAGCCCTTTTTTCACTGTTAACGTTATTTATTTAATTGAAATTGTTTAACTCAAATCAACCGTATTATTTGAAAGAATAAGTTAATACACATGCATAATTCAAATCATAATTGATCTTCCTCTGTGAATGGAATTCTCCTAACTTACAACCTACGAAGATGATAGTATGGTTAAATTTCTGCAATTTTCTTGCTTATTTTAAGAATAAACACTATCTTTTTTCATCTATATAGTTTGCAATATGATCAAAGTTTTCAAAAAACTTAATTGGTAAAAACATGGTAATGGATTATATTGATATTTATGCACTTAGAAATCAATTGCGTTCCATATGCATCTATATGAGGGAAGGGTAATTGAGTCAAAATGCGTCTGCCAGACTATGCGAAATCTTTTCTTTCTTCACAGGACTTTGCAACAAGTAAACACAAAATTTTTACCTGTCGCAACAAATGTTTACCTGTCACAGCAACTTTACTTGTTGCGACATATTTTTACCTGTTGCAATGTTTTAAACAGTATTTAGTAAGAACTTTTTGATATCTTGATTTCAGTCTCTCTATTGCAAGTATTTTACATTAATTTATCACTTAATATAATGAATATTCATTCATTTTTGGCTATTTTTTATATTGTCTCTGTTTTACATATACACTGTCCTAATCAACTATTCAAAACTCACAAACAGTAAGACCTGCAAAATAAGTACATATAGAGGAATAAACCCTACCCCATTAAAAGAAGAAATTATTTTTGCACAGATAAGATCATAAAATGCTATGCAAAAACTAAAGTTCTGTAAGTTGTGTGATCATAATGAGGAAATCAGCCGAAAAACTATCCCTAAAAACCAGGGGTTTTCTTAAGTGGACGCCCACTTGCCACGCCGGGTTAAAATCACTGCGGGCAAGTGGTTTTTCAAAGTAGATAGCCCTGCGGGCAAGTTTGATTATGAAAATGAAATCATTCAGGTTTTTTTTTTTTCTATAGTATATCAGGGTAAAATGCTTGCAAATTGTCTTATATATATATATAATAACTAAAATTCACCTAATATACACAAATTTAGTTTAAACATTAACAAACACCAACTAACTTCAAGATTGGGCAACCTGTTTTCAATGGGGGCTAGTAGATGTTCAAAGTAACTTGCCCCCTGGACAAGTGAAAGTCAAACCTTAAGTAAACCCCTGAAAACATCTGTTATTGTCAGGAGCTGTCTTCTTTGGTTCGTTGCTAGAACTAGCAGGCAATTTTCGACCCAGCATAGCACCATCAAAATATCTAACTTCATTGACAACAGAATCTAGATTTAATCATTTACAATAATGAATATTGAAATGATAAAAAATTGAACCTGATAATAAATTACAACGAATATGACCTTGTTAATTGATTATGGAAAGCGAATTAAAAAAAAAAAAAATCTTTCATAAATGCATTGTCTGCCATGTTGTTGATTGTTGACCGATAAAGACAGAGTTTTCCGCATGGTTTCCATTTCGAAATATATTAGTATATAAATTACGGGGAACCAATTCGCAATCGTTACTGCTTGGCCATCTCAGACAGCAGATAATCATTACATAATCACTAAAAATAGCTGTTTTTCGAAGAAAGTGATAGTAATTTTCCAAAAATGAAACGGTGCTGTATGGATTTTTTTCATCGGACAAAATGGAAATATACCAGACATGTCCGACTGACCGACGGACATTCGCATTGACTGATCTGCATGAGGCGACAGGTATATGCGTCAAAATGAGTCTACATGAGGGAATGGGTAGATGGGTCAGAATGAGTCTACGTGAGGGAAAGGGTTAAGAATATGTACATTGTTGTAGGCTACATTAGGTCATTTTAAAGGGGTAAACTGTTGTATAATAACTAATAACCTTACGTCGAACGCATGTTTTAGCTATGAAAATAAGGCCCTTAACCTAGCCATAATAGCCATAAAAAAGCCCTGAAAAGGTGCTAAATTTATGCTGTAGAAGTCTGTGTGAACCATGTTAAAAGAATTAGGTGATTCAATTTTTGGAAGATTTCCATTATTACATTACTTTTTCATCTGTTAATTGTTCATCAAAAACTGCTTTTACATGGAATACCTGGTTTTTGTGGAATATCCACATGTTTTGTTGTCTGTGCTCCAGGAACCATCATGAGTAGCAGTGACACCTGTTACAAGTGTGGCAAGAAGGGCCACTTTGCCCGGGAGTGCAGGTCAACTGGAGGTGGGCGTGGCACTGGAGGAGGTGGCAGGACACCAGGTAGGTTGTGATTTGTATTACCTTTTACAGAGCTGTAACTGTTTGGCGATAAAATGCTCCGTTAGCTCTAAATGACTGAAAGTGGTGCTTGTTTTTAAATTTGGCTCATTTTCCAAGGAGCAAGATTTAATTTTGTCAATTTTGTGTCACCTGCTGTAAGCAGAGGTGACACAGCTATCTCTTCTCTGACTTTCTTTGAACCTGTCACACTTTACATTTCCACATGTTCCAAGGAACACTTCATGTTAATTCTGTTTATAGCTTGAGCAACCAGTCTGGTTATCAGGTATGATAGACTGAGAAAAATAGCTGGCAAGTCTTAATAAGGTTGTGGCCCCACCTGTGTCATTAACATAAATGTCAATAGTAAAGTCTCTCAGTTAATACTCCACAGAAAATATAATTGTTGTGCATATTCACCAAGGGCTAGAACACAAATAACAGTAGGACTGTTAATACAAACCTCATTTGGACCCATTAACATGACTTTGCACTGAAGGCAAGCGTTCTGCCCTGACTTTGAAAACCATGAGTCACAAAGCCCAATGAACTTGGTAAAGGTGGGCCATTTTTGTGTCACCTGCAGTATGCAGAGTTGACACATGGATCACTTCTCCATCGTCTGTCTGTCCGACATACTTTTTCTGTCATGCTTCTGCAGGTGTTTTGTTTCAAAGAACACTTTTGTTAAATTAGATGGGCCACACCAGTAACATTGATATTACAAAACTCCATGATACATAGTATCATTAATATGAATATTTATTCATGTTTGCAACAATATAACTAGATAGAACTATGTTTTCACATTATTATTTTTAGCTCACCTGAGCAAAGCTCAGGGTGAGCTATTGTGATCCTGTGAGCTTCCGTCGTGCGGCGTCAACAATTTTTAGTGTTTACACTCTATCACCTTTATTAGCTCACCTGAGCTATGCTCAGGGTGGGCTTTTGGGATACTTGATTGTCCGTCGTCCGTCAACAATTTTGATGTTTACACACTAGAGGCCACAATTTTGATCCAATCTTCCTCAAACTTGGTCAGAATGTTTGTCTTGATGATGTCTTGAACCCTTTCGAAAATGGGTTAGGTTGGATCAAAAAATAGGTCAGTAGGTCAAATCTTAGAAAAATCTTGTTTACACACTAGAGGCCACAATTTTGATCCAATCTTCCTCAAACTTGGTCAGAATGTTTGTCTTGATGATATCTTGAACCCTTTCGAAAATGGGTCAGGTTGGATCAAAAAGTAGGTCAGTAGGTCAAATCTTAGAAAAATCTTGTTTACACACTAGAGGCCACAATTTTGATCCAATCTTCCTCAAACTTAGTCAGAATGTTTGTCTTGATGATATCTTTGAACCCTTTCGAAAATGGGTCAGGTTGGATCAAGAAGTAGGTCAGTAGGTCAAATCTTAGAAAAATCTTGTTTACACACATAAGGGCAACAATTTTGACCCAAAATCTTCCTCAAACTTGGTCAGAATGTTTGTCCTTGATGATATCTTGAACCTTTCGAAAATGGGTCAGGGTTGGATCAAAAAGTAGGTCAGTAGGTCAAAACTTAGAAAAAATCTTGTTTACACACTAGAGGCCACAATTTTGATCCAATCTTCCTCAAACTTGGTCAGATGTTTGTCTTGATGAAAATCTTGAACCCTTTTGAAATGGGTCAGGTTGGATCAAAAAGTAGGTCAGTAGGTCAAATCTAGAAAAATCTTGTTTACACACTAGAGGCCACAATTTTGATCCAACTTCCTCAAACTTGGTCAGAATTTTTTGTCTTGATGATATCTTGAACCCTTTCAAAAAATGGGTCAGGTTGGATCAAAAGTAGGTCAGTAGTCAAATCTTAGAAAAATCTTGTTACACACTAGAGGCCACAATTTGATCCAGTCTTCCTCAAACTTGGTCAGAATGTTGTCTTGATGATATCTTGAACCCTTTCAATAATGGGTCAGTTGGATCAAGAAGTAGGTCAGTAGGTCAAATCTTAGAAAAATCTTGTTTACACACTAGAGGCCACAATTTCAATCCAATCTTCCTCAAACTTGGTCAAAAAGTTTGTCTTGATGATATCTCGAACCAGTCGAAAATGGTCGGGCCGGACCGAAAAGTAGGTCAATAGGTCAAATCTCTCAGTCAAGTATGACTTCAAATTTTAAAACCACAGGCACTGTTTTGTTTCATGAACTGAAATAAATGTCATAGATTATGTATTCTGACAGTACACTATGCTATAAATTTAGTAACTTGTACAGGCAATGAAGGAAAATTTTTCAGGTGAGCGTCTTTAGGGCAATCTTGGCCCTCTTTTTTCTTTAATAATCATCTTCAAACTTTAAGACAATGTTATGACCATAAGGTCTCAATTGATTTTTCGATTATGGCTGAGATCATCAATTAGTTTAGGAGTTATGCCCCTTTTAATATTAAAAAAATGCCATATTTCACGTTGTTTACACTCTAGCATCTTCAAACTTTATGGCAATGCTTATGACCATAATGTCTCGATTGAGTTGATTATGCTGAGATCATTGATTAGGTCAGGAGTTAAGCCCCTTTTAATATAAAAAAAATGCCAGATTTCACGTTGTTTACCACTCTAGCACCCTCATCTTTTGAGCAATCATCTTCAAACTTATTACAATTTATGATCAAAGGTCTCGATTGAGTTCGATTAATGCTGAGATCCGTCAATTAGTTCAGAAGTTATGCCCTTTTAATATTAAAAAAATTGCCAGATTTCACTTTGTTTACACTCTAGCATCTTCATCTTTTGAGCAAACATCTCAAACTTTATGACAATGCTTATGACCATAAGGTCTCGATTGAGTTCGATTATGGCTGAGATCTGTCAATTAGGTCAGGAGTTATGCCCCTTTAATAAAAAAAAAAACCATATTTCACGTTGTTTACACACTCTAGCATCTTCCTTTTTTTAGCAATCATTTTCAAACTTTATGACTTTGTTAATGACCATACTGTCTCGATTGAGTTCAATTGGGCTGAGATGCCATTAGGTCAGGAGTTATGCCCCTTTTAATACAAAAAATGCAAGATTTCACTTTGTTTTATTCTCTACCAACTTCATTTTTTAACAATCTTTTTAGCTCACCTGAGCATAGCTCAGGGTGAGCTTTTAGGATACTTGATTGTCGTCGGCCGTCGTCCGTCGTCAGTCGTTCCGTCAACAATTTTGATGTTTACACACTAGAGGCCACAGTTTTGATCCAATCTTCTCAAACTTGGTCAGAATGATTGTCTTGATGATATCATGACCCCTTTCGAAAATGGTCAGGTTGGATCAAAAAGTAGTCAGTAGGTAATATCTTAGAAAAATCTAGTCGTCCATCAACAATTTTGATGTTTACACACTAGAGGCCACAATTTTAATCCAATTTTTCCTCAAACTGGTCAGAATGTTTGTCTTGATGATATCTGAACCCTTCGAAAATGGAACAGGTTGGATCAAAAAGTAGGTCAGTAGGTCAAATCTTAGAAAAAATCTTGGGTTTACACACTAAGGCCACAATTTTGTTTCCAATCTCCTCAAACTTGGCAGAATGTTTGTCTTGATGATATCTTAAACCCCCTTTCAAAAATGGGCCAGGTTGATCAAAAATAGTCAGTAGGCAATTTTAGAAAAATCTGCGTCCATCAACAATTTTGAGTTTACACACTGAGGCCACATTTTTGATCCATTTTTCCTAAAAATTGGTCAGAATTTTTTGTCTTGAAGATATCTTGAACCTTTCAAAAATGGGTCGGGTTTGGGATCAAAAAGTGGGTCAGTAGGTCAAATCTTAGAAAATTTTGGTTTACACACTAGAGGCCCACAATTTTGATCCAATGTTCCTCAAACTTGGTCAGAATGTTTGCCCCTTGTGATACCCTGAAACCCCTACGAAAATGGGGTCCAGGTATTGGATCAAAAGTAGGTCAGTAGGCCCAAACCCTTAGAAAAACCCCCTTTTGTTTACACACTAGGGGCTAAAATTTTTAATCCAATCTCCTCAAACGTGGTCAAAATGTTTGTCTTGTGATATCTTGACCCCTTTTCGAAAAATGGCAGGGCTGGACCGAAAAGTAGGTCAATAGGTCAAATCTTAGAAATCTTGTTTAAACACTAAAGGCCACAGTTTTGATCCAATCTTTCCTCAAACTTGGTCAGAATTTTTGTCTTGATGATATCTTGAACCCCTTCGAAAATTGGGTCAGGTTGGACCCAAAAGTGGGCCCAGTAGGCAATCTTAGAAAAATCTGTTTACACCTAGAGGCTACAATTTAATCCAATCTTCCTCAAACGGGTCAGAATGTTTGCTGATGATATCTTGAGCCCTTTCAAAAGGGCAGGGCTGGACCGAAAAGTAGGTTCAATAGGTCAAATCTAGAAAAATCTTTTTACACACTAAAGGCCACAGTTTTTGATGCAATCTTCCTCAAACTTGGTCAGATTGTTTGTCATAATGATATCTCGAACCAGTTTGAAAATGGGTGGGGCTGGATAGAAATGTTAGGTCAGTGGGCCCAAATTTTAGAAAAATCTTGTTTATCTGGAGGCAACTTTTTGGTCCAATCATCCTCAAAATTTGGCAGAATGTTTGCATGAGATATCTTTTGTGGATGGGGTCAAAAATTCCTGAACATTGTTTCACCTCATCATCTTAATTCAAAAGAAAATCTGTTTTGTACAGGCAATGAAAGATACTTTTCTCAGGTGAGGCGATCTAGGGCCATCTTGGCCCTCTTGTTTAAATTTTAAGAAAATTTGTTTATGCCCATAATCCTCACAATCGGTTCAATTATAACTGATATTGACTTTTTTTAAATTTTAGATTATGCCCATTTCACCATTAAAAAAAACCAGATTCACTTTACACTCAAGCATCATTATTTCTTAGCAATCATCTTTCTCAGGTGAAACCAGGGCCATTTTGGGGGGGCCTCTTTGTTTAGTAGTTAGGGGCATCCTTACTTTTTAATGCTTAATTGTTTTTTTATAGTTTAAAATCACAAGAGGAATAAATGTTCGGGTTTTTTTGCTGATCATTCAATTTAAGTAGCTTTATTATCAGACCAATGCAATAAACAAAAAATATTGTCAATACTTGTCGGGTTTTACTACATGACATTGTTTTGAAAATGGGTGTTGGGTTAAACTACTTTGACATCCTTTTTACCAAAAATTATTTAAATCTACTTAGAATACATCAAATTAAGGAATCCTCTGATAATATTTTTTTCGAAATTTATCAACCAATTTGATGTCTACTACTATGATCCTCTTGATGCCGTTAAATGCAGTAAAATGTGGGCAAGCAGTGAATTGGGTGAGGGATTCAGGTCTTTTTTGTGACTTTTTTAACTGATTTTTTTCCTGACAAAATGTTGCATGCTGAAGTGATACTTTATATATTAATCGTAGAAAATAGAACCTGAATGGCTAAAAGTAAAAAATAAAACGCACGCTAAAAAACAACATTTAATGACCAAATATGCTGATCAACGCCATTTGAAAAAAAGAGGATTTTTTTAAACACACGTCACTTTCATTATCGCCTATATTAATAGTAACAAATTTGGACGTTTATGCCATGAAAAGCTAAGGTTAAATCCACCAAAGGTGCATTGTTAAAAACGAAAAACTAACTTTGGGAAAAATAATTTTTTATAAACAAATGCCCTAAATTAGAACAGCTTGAATATATGGCATTTTGATTTATTAGCGCCAAGGGTGCGGCCTAGGCAGATTAAATGTTTCCCAAATGTGAAGTTTTATTTCCCCAAAATAGGTGAATTGTTAAGTATTTTAGTGATCTGCACAAAAATGGAATTTTAATTTTACTGTCAAATTTTTTTTTGTTTAATTTGTATGGGTATTGTTAAAAATTTGTTTTGCTTATATTGGTTTGACTGATGAAAATCGAAACATTCAAAATTAAATTGAGTTATATCAAAAAGTTGCATTTTGTTTCACATATTTGTATCATGAAATGCTCGGGTAACTAAAAAGTTGCTCAAGATTGCATCTCTTGAACACCTCCCGGTACATAGAAAAAAAAAAATCCCAGGATTGAGCCCTTTTTTGTATGTCGGACACATGTAATGGATATTAAGTAAGAAAGGGTGAAATTTAAGTATATGTAGTAGTTTGGGTATGATTTATGAGCTGGAAGTATAAAATTATGGTTTGCAAAAAAATCAATTGCAAGTATTTTTATTAGCAGATAATTTAATGGCAGTATTCTGAAGATAGCGAAATTAAGACAAGGCAATAAATTTCTAAAGCTAAGTAAGAATAGAATTCAATATTTGGTTTCAGAAGTGCTATTTCCAGGCTTTCTTATCTGTGTTACAGCGCGGTGTTACAAGGTAACAAATGGGAAAAATGCCCCTACCCAAACGGGGGAATTTTTGCCGCTGCTAAACCTTTTTCCCCAAAAAGATTGGGCCCATTGCAAAAGGACGTGAAAAAGGAAAATGAAAAAGGTAAATCTCACCTAGACTTATCAAATTTCCAGGCCTTTCTTTAAAAAAATGGGGTGGGGCCCTTAATGCCATAATTTTGGGGAAAAATATTTCCTATTTCTTAACATTGAGGCATAAAAACCCTTTGTAATTAGCAATTAGGGAAAACTGCATGAATTTATTGAGATTTGTAGAGGGGAAGTCATTATGATGGTTTCCCCGCCTGTAGAAAAAAAGCCCTGCTTTATTCCACCAACTAATACTAAGCGCAAGTAATACTTAAATTCTTGAACTAGGTAATGCATCATTCAACCATTCTCTTTTATAAATATATTTAATACATGACTAACCGGAAATCAATATCCACGATTTTTTTCTCCTTCTTTGAAAGGGTCCATACATATGAAGCTATTATAGTCTTCCGGCGACGCGTTGCAGCTTTTGTAAAGTTTATGCATGCAAGTTACTATGCAACTATATCTCAAAAACATTTATGGATTGACTTAGAAAGTTTATAGATACAAGTTTATAGATATTATTCAGGGCATCAGACAACCAAGGAGATCACTCTTGACTGAATAATAATATAATATGGCCCCTTTATAACTTAGAAATTTTGGTTCAAGTTTTGTATGCAAAAGAACATTTGGTGGAAGTTTTGCGTGCAAGTTGCTATCCAGTTTGTATCTTAATAACCCTTCATTTATTGACTTGAAAGTTTATGAATAATTTATGCATCAGACAGCCAAGGTAGATAACACTTTATGGATGAGTTTTTGGGGGGGGGGGGGGGGGGGGGGGGGTATATTATATTGGGGGGGGGGGGGGGGTTTTTTTTTTTGGGGTTTGGGGGGGGGTTTTTTTTTTTTTTATTTTGGTGGGAAAAGGGGGGTTATGATTTTTGAGGGTATGGAGGATATGTATGGGAGTATGGGTTTAAATTTGGTGTAATGGAGATTATTTGTGTTAAAGATATATTAGGGGAGGGGTGGGTATGTGGGGTGTTTAAGGGGGATTGGGGGTTTTATGTGTGTGGTAGTATTGGTTGAGTGTGATGAAGAGGGTGGATTTGTGGTATATGTTTGGGTGATAGGTTTATTTGATGTTTATATAAGTATGGGAGGTTTTGGATTTATCTGTTTTGACGATACTTCAGAGATCAGGTAGATTTTGGGATTCTTGATTTCCGTCGCCGTCACCGTCCTATATAGTGGTTTGTAAACACGTGGAGCCACAGTTTTTTGATCCATCTTCCCATACTTGGTCAGAAGTTTTGTCTTGATGATATCTTGAACCCCTTTCGAAAATGGTCAGTTGATAAAAAAGTATCCAGTAGTCAAATCTGAAAATTCTTGTCGTCCATCAACAATTTTTGATGTTTACACACTAGAGCCACAATTGTTGATCCAAATCTTCCTCAAACCTTGGACAGAATGTTTGGTCTTGATGATATCTTGAACCCTTTCGAAAATGGTCAGGTTGGATCCAAATAGGACAGTAGGTCAAATCTTAGAAAATCTTGTCGTCCATCAACAATTTTTGAATTTTACACACTAAGGCCACAATTTTGAAGATCCAATCTTCCTCAGAAACATGGTCAAATGTTTGTCTTGAATGATATCTTGACCCCAGTTCGAAAATGGGTCAGGTGGATCAAAGTAGGTCAGGAGTCAAATCTAAGAAAAATTCTTGTTTACAAACACTAGAGCCAACTAATTTGATCCCAATCTTCCTCAACTTGTCAGAATGTTTGTCTTGATGAGATCTTGAACCCTTTCGAAATGGGTCATTGGATCAAAAGTAGGTCAGTAGGTCAATCTTAAAAAATCTTGTTTACACACTAGACCACAATTTTGATCCAATCCTTCCTCAAACTTGGTCAAATGTTTGTTCCTGATGAGATCTTGAACCCTTTCGAAAATGGTCAGGTTGGATCAAAAGTAGTCAGATAGTCAAATCTTGAATAATCTTGTTTACACACTAGAGCCACATTTTGATCAATCTTCCTCAAACTTGGTCAGAATGTTGTCTTGTAGATGATAAACTTACACCCAGTTCGAAAATGGTCAGGTTGGATCAAAAAGTAGGTATAGGTCAAATCTTAGAAAAATCTTGTTTTACACACTAGAGGCCACAATTTTGATCCAACTTCTCAAACCTGGTCAGAATGTTTTTGTATTGATGATAACTTGGAACCCTTTCGAAAAAGGGTCCAGGTTGGATCAAAAAGTAGGTCATAGTCAAATCATAGAAAAAATCTTGTTTACACACTAGATGCTACAATTTTTAATCCAATCATTCCCTCAAACGTGGTCATAATGGTTTGTCCTGATGAATTGAGCCCTTTCGAAAATGGGCAAGGGCGCGGACCGAAAAGTAGGTCAATAGTCAAATCTTAGAAAAATCTGTTCACACACTAAAGGCCACAGTTTTATCAATCTTCCTCAACTTGGTCAGATTGTTTGTCAATGATGATATCTCGAACCAGTTAGAAAATGGGTTGGGGCTGATAGAAATTTAGGTCAGTATGTCAAATCTTAGAAAAATCTTGTTTATACTCTGAGGGCAACATTTTTTGGTCCAATCATCCACAAACTTTGGCAGAAGTTTGTCATGATGATACTTTTGTTGGATGGGGTCAGAACATTCCGCTGAACATTGTTTCACCTCATCATCTTAATTCTGAGCAATCTTGTTTGTACAGCAATGAATGTATTTTTTACTTAGCTCAGGTGAGCGATTCTATGTCCATCCTTGGCCCTCTGTACACATACACTGTCCTAGTCAGCCAAATTCACAACTTTAAAAATGTAGCCCGCAAAAATAATTACAGAAGAACCTTGTTAATCCAAATCATAGGACCGGCTGAAAACTTCGAAATAATGATATTCGTATTAAAAATTACAATATAAATTTTGGTTTGTTGTGCGTGTTATGTTGCGTTATCATTACGGTGATGTCCGTGAAAATCGCTACGTCGTATAAAACTACTGGTACGTATGAAATGAAAAACCGATCCTGGTACGTTACAGGCCTTCACAGAAATACAACACATACAATTAATGATATTGAAATTTCTTTAATACATGTATGCAAATACGTATGGAAATGATAAGAAAACAAACAATTCAACATAATTACGTCCTTCTTTCCAACCAAGTGATACTTATTTTGGTGGACCCAAACTCTTCGCGTTTTTGCTTTTTTAGCTACCTGACAAAGCTCCGGGGAGCTTTTTTGATCCCGTGACGTCGTCGTGGTTGTGCGGCGTCAACATTTTGGGGTTTACACTTTTTCCCCACTTTTTTTTTTGGGGCAATCATTTTTCAAACTTTAAGACAATTTTATACCATTATTCTCGATTGATTTCAAATATGGTTGAGAACCGTAAATTTGGGGCCCAGAGTTATGCCCATTAAAAAGTAAAAAAATCCCACTTTCACTTGTTTACACCAGCACTGCATCTTTTGAGCAAACTCTTCAAATTTTTTGGGCAATGCATTTTACCATAAGTCTCGATTGAGTTGATTATGGCTGAAATCTGTCAATTTGGTCAGAGTTATGCCCCCTTTAAAATATAAAAAAAAAATCCAGATTTCACTTTATTACACTAGCACTTAAATTTTTAGCAACTTTTTCAACTTAAAAAACAATGTTTATACCCATATTTTCGCAATGGGGTTCAAAATAATGAAATACAATTAAAATTAGGAGTTATCCCTTTTTCCCACCATTAAATGCTTTTTCACTTTTACACTCTACATCTTTATTTCTTGACAATCTCTTTCTCAGGTAGCGATCAAGGCCACTTGCCCCCTTTTTTTGAAAAAATTCCCCTCTCGACTTCCTAAAAGCCCCCAACTTCTCTGATAGGACTTGGGAGTTGTGCCAAGTTTAACCCCTCCGTCCAAATGCCGATCCAGAATTTCCTGTTTGTCAGCCCTTCTCTAATTGCTCGACAGCGATAGGTTTGAGACAAACCATTTATCCCCCCCGACACACGGGGTATTTCACGGATTTTTCTGACATTGCAATTGTGGGGAATTTACCTTGAGACAATATTCTTTGACGAAAATGTCCCAGGAACACGGAGATACAATTGTTGTTTAAAACTCGGGCTGACTAAATTTAAATTCACATAAAAAACAAGAACTCAAAATCTGACACCTGGTTTTTATCTCTGCCCTGTCCCTTTCTCAACCTGTCGGACATCGATTAAATAATCAATAATTTTCGGTCAACAGTGCTTATTAAACCCTACCTGGAAAAAGGTTTGAAAAACTTCTTGAGCATCATTTTTAGTGACGCCGCAATAAAATGACCATGTACGTTGAAGTTAAGCGTATTCTCAAATGTTCGGAAAATTACTTTTGAATTAAAAACTGAAAAATAGGTATAAATAGTGAACTCGGGACGGGATTTAACTTTGAAATAGCGAAATTCGATAAACATTTATTTTTTGTTAAAATAAAAGGGGGAAAAAGGGGGCGAAAAAAAAACTTTGAAATGGTGAGGAATTTGGGTTTTACGAAATCGTTTGACAGTCTACTACATACAGAGAATGAACCCTACCCCATTAAAAAAGAAATAAAATTTTTTCAAGATAGATTAAAGAGCTATGCCAAAACTAAAATTCGTAAGTTTGTGTGACCATATGAGAATCAGCCGAAAAACTCCCTGGGAAAACCCTGTATTGTCGGGACCCTCTTCTTCGTCCATTGCAAACAAATTGCAATTTTTTCCCCCCGGGTTTGCACCCTCAAAAATCTAACTTCATTGACAACAAAAACTAGATTTTAACATTACAATAATTAATGAATATTGAAAGATAAAAATTGAACCCGATAATAAATTACAGTAGACTTTTTTAAAATTTGGGAATGGAAAGCGAATAAAAAAAAAATACAAACTTTTGTGAATCATCCGCAATGTTGTTGATTTGACCGTTAAAAACGGAGTTTTTTTTTGAATGGTTTTTCCCTTACAAAGAAATTGATATAAATTGTGGGGAACCAATTTGAAATCGTAACTGCTTGGGCCCTCTCAACAGTCGATAAATTTTACATTATCGCAAAAAAAAGCCCAAAAAACTTTTTTTCAAGAAAGGAAAGTAATTTTTTCCCAAAAAAGAAACGTGCGAAAGGATTTTTTCGTCGACATGTGTTCCCCCACAATAACAGACGCTTTATCGGCAAAATGGAAATATACCGGACTGTCGACTGGGCCGCCCGGGCATTTGCATTTACTGCCTTTTAAAATTAAAAATTTTGGTTAAAGTTTTGCAGCAAGAACCCTCATGCTTGTATCCAAATCCAGGCAAAAATTGTTTTTAAACTCTGAAATTTTTAAGGTATCAACTTTCATGGTAGATAACTCTTGATAGAGTATGTTACAAATTTGGCCCTTTTTTAACTTAGACAATTTTTTGGTTAAAGGTTTTTGCATGGAAAACCCTCAGGCTTATACTCAGTATTCCCCCCCCAGCATTGATTGATTTGAAACATCTTTAATATGTTTAGGGGTATCATGCAGTCATGTAGATAACTCTTATAGAATATGTTACAAATTATGGCCCCTTTTAAACTTAGAATTTTGGTTTAAATTTTTGCATTCAGCTACTAACACTTATATCTCAGAATTGTCTTGTGGATTGACTAGAAAGTAAGGATGAACTTAAGGACATCAGTAAAACAAGGAGGATAACTTTGGAACTGAATTTTATGTAAATTATGCCTCTTTTTCTTGCTGAATTTTTGGTTAAAGTTTTGCATGCACATGTTTTATTATGCTTATGTCTCAGGTAACTAGCATGGACTGATTTTAAGCTCATTAAAAATTTAAGGGGTATCAACTATCAGTATCTCGTTTTGACTATTATTATGTACAGGGTATGTGAAGGCAAAATTAAATAGATTTCATTGAATTTACCAACAAGCATTTTGAATAGCAAGCGTGCTGTCCCTCTGACAGCTCTTGTCTTAATGATAAAATCATGAAATATCGCTTTTCAACAACTTTGACATTTGATAATTTTTGGGACATAAACTAATTTTAAAGAATCAATAACCAACTAATAACTTACCATAGAATTGTCCAATCCTCATACAGTACTGCAGCTATAATAGCGGTTCTTGGGGTCAACGTTGTTTACACTCTACATCTGCATCTTTTGAGCAATCAATCTTCAAACTTTATGGCAATGCTTATGACCTAAGGTTTGAATTGAGTTTGATTATGGCTAAGATCCGTCAATTAGGTCAGGAGTTATCCCCTTGTTTTTTTTTTTTTTTTTTTTTTTTTTTTTTTTTTTTTTTTTTTTTTTTTTTTTTTTTTTTTTTTTTTTTTTTTATTTTTTTTTTTTTTTTTATTTTTTTTTTTTTTTTTTTTTTTTTTTTTTTTTTTTTTTTTTTTTTTTTTTTTTTTTTTTTTTTTTTTTTAATTTTTTTATTTTTTTATTTTTTTTTTTTTTATTTTTTTTTTATTTTTTTTTTTTTTTTTTTTTTTTTTTTTTTTATATTTTTTTTTTTTTTTTTTTTTTTTTTTTGTTTTTTTTGCTTTTTTTTATTTTTTTTATTGTTTTTAATTAAAAAAAAATGCCAGATTTTCACTTTGTTTACACTCTAGCTTCTGCATCTTTTTGAGCAATCATCTTCAACTTTTTTATGGCAATGCTATGACCCAAGTCTCGATTGATTTTGATTATGGCTGAGATCTGTCAATTTGGTCAGGAGTTATCCCGTTTAATATTAAAAAAATGCAAGATTTCACTTTGGTTTACACTCTAGCATCTGCATCTCTTCAAACTTTATGGCAATGCTTTATGAACCATAAGGTCTCGATTGAGTTTGATTATGGGCTTTTGATCCTCAATTAGGTCATGAGTTATGCCCCTTTTAATATTAAAAAAAGCCATATTTCAATGTTGTTTTACACTCTAGCATCTCACCTTTTGAGCAATCATCTTCAAACTTATGGCAAGCTATTGCCATTAGGTCTCGATTGATTCGATTATGGCGAAGATCCGTCAATTAGGTCCAGGAGTTGATGCCCCCTTTAAATATTAAAAAAAATGCCAATTTCTCTTTGTTTTCACTCTAAGCATCTGCATCTTTTGAGCAATCATCTTCAAACTTTATGCAGGGGTAAAGATAAAGGTGCTAATTGCGTAATACGCAAATAAAAACCCAATTCTTTTAGAAATACTAGGCGTTCAAAAAACAATGAAAAATAGATTACTCAAATATCTCCAAATATTATAGCGTACTGTTACGCAACATTTTGAAACAGAGTGATGATTTACAAACATAAATCCAGTCCCCTGTCTTATTGTTCATCTGAACGCTTTTCTATATGCTCTTTACTATTTGTTTGCTTCAAATATGTTACATAAGGCAGGAAAGAAACGGTAAACGTTAAAACCACTGAGTAATT